>JARFJB010001279.1:1687500-2287500 GCA_036346205.1 Vesta saturnalis
TCTTATACTAAGAACTTAATAGTGATTTGTTGTTTTTGAGCTGTTTGATAATCTCTGGCTTATGAGTCCGGGTGTGAACACCGTAGGGGTGAAGTCAAGTTTTTCTTGTGGTAGTTTACAGTTAAGAAGGGACTCAAAGTATGAAGCTAAAATTTTGTGTTGTTTTTCGTGTTAGTTTCCACGAAACCGTCGGGTTTTTTGAAGCACAGTTGAGACGCTTTTCCACTGTAAGTTTTCTCTAAAAGTCATGTAGAAATTTTTATTATTTTTGATGAAACCTTGTAGATTTCGTGTAGTCTATTGTTAAATCTTCGTTTCTCTTTTCTAATTATTTTAGAGACGTGTTTTTCAGTTTTAAGGAGCTTCTCCCAATTTTCCTCGGTTTTATGACTGCTAAATTTTTTCCAGGCAGTTATTCGGTTGTCGACTGCCTGACCGCAGATTATGTTCTATCAGCGATGTTTCCTGATGCAAGGGGTTGTTCTAGATTTTATTTTTTCTGTTTAATTTTTGTGGTGATTTTCTTTGAGTTTCAGGTACTCTGAATCTGATTTGATACTTTTGGGAGAGTGCTTTTGCCTTCTACTGGGTTGGAATTTTGTCTTTATTTGTAGCAGTTGATCTGATTCAAGGGCACCATATTCTGAGGTTTAGAATTTTGTTGTGTTTTTCTTGAAAATTTTTTTAAGTATGTAATGTATGCTTCCATTAGGGTGGAACTGGGTAACCACTCCGTGAAATCGCTGTCATCTGAAAGCTAAGAAGAACCACATCCAAACTAGAGCCTTTGTAAAAGCGCCTGTGGGTAGAAGGAGGACGTACATACGAATAAATTTTGAGTTGATGGTAGAGTAACCTTATCTATCTTTATTACTAAATCCTCTTTTGTGTATACGTTTGGCTCATATATGTCACGTTGTGTGAAAATTGATTCAGGACATGATGGTTTTGTCTTTTTTTAATTTTAAGTGGACGAGTAGCATAATGTGTTTTGTCGGGTCGGACTATAAGTTCTGGAAGCATAAATTTAATTACAGATTGGTTACGTCGTTTCAAGGAAGCTGCATTTTTTATTATACATTACAATTTAGAATTCCAATTCTGTAAGAGTGATATATGTATTTTTTTTCGGTTCCATTACCTTTAATAAAATGAAGTCTATTGTAAAATTACGATTCATTTCCGCACGTAGATCTTCCCTTTTTAGTAAAAAAATTTAGATTAGTTTGGTATAAATAATAGTTATTATTAGCTACTTGAAGTATCATTAAATATATTTAATGGAATTGAAAAGCTACGCCTTGGAAAATTATATTTAGTATTAAAATTATTACTTTGTATGGAGCATCGTTTGCAAATTTAAATCATTGGCGCCAGATCGTCGCCGTTCAAGCCGATAAATTTTGTTCAAAGGACAAACAGTTTGGATTCTTTATACGTTACTTTAAGGCTAGTCTTCGAAAAGAATTTGGTTAACGAAAAATATCAGGTTACAGTGATAAGGTACCGTGAGATTTGTTTCTAAGTGGAGTGGGTCTGTGACGTACTTTTCCCCGATTCATTTCCAAAATTCTTTCTTTTTTAGCGCCTGTTGTAATTTGAAGTAATGTGTGTGTCTGATTGGGTGATTGAGCTAAAACTCAACGTGGTCGAAACTGAGAGATTCTTTAATGAGTCCTAGTGAAGATGCAGAAGTGGTAAGTTGGCTTATGCGGCTTCGCCGTGTGCGCACGAAATGCTTGAAGGAAGTTGACCTTTTTTACACGTTTACCGGGGGTTTATGTGAAGTCTACCGAAGGAAATCTTTTCCGTTACCTTTTTTTTGTGATATTTTTGAAATTTCGTTCACCCCGGATTATTGTATCGTTTATCGTTGTCAGCAGTGAAATCTTTGTGTTCATAGAATTGGATTAGGTGTTTATTGCTAGTGCCGATCCTTAATTCTTTTAAACTTTTATCGCATTTTGTTTACGGATTATTGGTGAATAGGTTCATGTTTGTTACGTTCGCCCGTACACAGCACACTCCCATGGAATGAAAGGACTCGCTGTAAATGTAACGCTTAAGTAGTTTGGTATAATATAACGTTCATTTCAACAAACGTGCACATAGAGCTCAATAACGCTTTAGTGTAGTCTGTTTAAATGGTATTCAAGAACTATTTGCTAAATGTTGACGTTAACTAGATGAAAAATTGATCGTAACGTATGGCTTTTTGGTTTAAAGGTTTGCCGTTAATGAAGCTTGTGTAAAGATAAATTACAGAAGTCATTGCTTTATGTCGATTAAGAACCGTTATCGTTGTGAAAAGAAAAGGAGAGTTTCCATTGATTATTTTTGATGCATGTGAAGGTAACTATTATTTCTTCGTTTATTTTTGTTGGCGAATTAATAAAGTGTAAATTTTATTTAGCTAGGCGGTTGAATACGTTGTCCCTTCTTGTATTTTGTTTTGCATAATAGCCCTTCAGGCGGTTAAGACAAATTTTATGGAAGTGTATTTATCCGCATATGAATCATGTCGTATTGTATACTATTTTATTGTATTCTGATTATTACATATAAAGTTACGCATTTACAAAGTTTGTCAAATTTTGTGTGTTCAACGAAATTATTCTTGCTCCGTGTTTTATTATTTAATGAAAGCTTTAACGTTATGATTAATAAGAATTTCTCTTTAGAGTATTAGCTATTTTGATTTTGGTGATACGTTCATTTTAAAAGATGTTTTAGAATTGTAACGTAACGTAATTATAAAGTAAATTAGTTCGATAATCGATCACCTGGCTTATTTGTTCGCTAGTGCTTAGCGAGTATTTGCAATATTTTCGAAGTTTTTATAAGAATCGACTACCGACTGTAATTTATTGATTTACCTGGATTTGCAATAAAAGTAAGCAAGTTGGTTTTATTTGTTTGGGTACGCAGCTGTGTACTTTTCGCGTTAGGTATTACGACCCTATTTTGACCTTTATTAAATTATAGAAACTTTTACATATTTGAACGCGTTTTCTTGTGTTGTGACGTATTTTGTTTGGAAATGAATAATTAATTACCGTATTAATCAATCATTTTCCTTTGAGTTTTATTATCGCCACTTGGCGGACTTTAAATGAAGCTTAGGATTTTACTGAAGTTTGGGTGAACTGTTAGTAGAGATTTTTGGAATAGCATTCAGAGGTAAGTGGTTTATTTTGAGCGAATATTATGGCTTCCTGTTAGGCCATTATTTAAGATCTAATTTATGACGTTTTCCCGCTATAAATGTATGTAACAGGTGGCGCCTTTGTAGCCTATTTTTCTAGTTTTGACGTTTTTGAGCTGTGTCGAGTGCCCCTTTGAAGTGCTAAGTAAGAGTCCGCCCTTACCAGTGAGCTATGTCCGTTGCTTGCACTTTACCTTTACGGGCGGATGCTCTAGTAAGTGTTTGGCCTGTAACATATAGTTTGATGTAAAGTGCTTCAAAGAATAACTCATTTAAAAAGATTGAGTTACCATTTGGCAACCAACATGGTTACAAATGGATTTTCAAGAAGGTATTGTGCTACTGACTGTATTAACGACAAAAGACATGTTAATGGGGGTTTCGAAAAAAGTATGTTACATTATCACTGGTTATTGATAGTTGTGTTGAGGCAGCCATAATTCAGCTCAGGATGGGGAGTGCAGTGAGGTAGGCCTTAAGTTTGTCGTTTACATTACAAGAAAAATTAATCACACTTAGTTACACCATTGTTGTGCAAGTTGGGGGTAATTCGGTCAAAATTTGATCAGTATTAATGTTTTGAAACAAAAAATCGTACTAGCATTTTGAAGTTTCCACCGTTTCGCAAGTATTAGCTTTTTAGGACAATGCTCTCATAAAATTTAGGGATGCTCCTGTTAAAGAGGTCATCCTAAAAACCACAGAATTAATTTTTTCTTCCTCTTGTATTAACATTGCTGAATCGCTTAACCAGTTTAGGTCAGGTATGATAACGTTCTTGGGGAAGGACTTTTGCTTTTCAGATTTTTTAAATTTAGGTAATGATCGGTACTTTAAGAATATTGTGAAAAGATTGAAATTGTGTTTATTGCTTTTGTTGCATAATTACTCAATTTTATTTGTAAAATTATATTCCATTTTTGTATTTCATACTGTGTATAAAAATTATACTATCTACAGACAAGCATTTTTATATCTTGTATAATATTAATGTGCGTATGATTTGGAATTTTCATGAATGATAAATGCATATGTACTCGTACTTATGCATCTTAATTAGAAGATATCATTTGTTTTAATTTTGCATATATCTAATTTATATAATTAAAAGTAATTAATAGATAAATTTCAATGTTTCCTAACCTAAACTAGAGCTTTATCAAAGTATTCTAATTTATTAAAATGATGATTTTTTAAATAACAATACCTACAATACTTATTTATTATAAAAGGCGATAATAAGACATTTTAACCATCAAGTGCTAGGTGTTAATTCGCATATAAATTACCTTTCTCGAGCTGTTAATTTCCGTTTATCGTCCTGTATAATTTATTTTAGTTTGTGTTATGTAAATAATCAAGTATTTAGAATTGTCAAAATTTACGTATTAATGCTTCAAGGTAACGCAGATTACATATGTGCGTAAATAAAATGCATCTTATCGTCAAGACGATAAAATGTAACTTTAGCAACAATGTTTTAGTGTAAAAAATGTTTTTAACCGCTACCCCAGAATAATTTTAATTAAATAAATTACATTAGAAACATTTAAAAAATAAGCAGTAAGAGTGAATTCTAAATTATAAATTAAAATTCACTCTTATTACACATTTACTACTGTGATATAAGCATATAGTTGAAACAAATGATAAATGTTTATAATTGGTGATTAATTTTTGTGTTTTGGATTATTTATTACATCGCTTTTATATGCTTAGAATAATTAAAATTTATCTTAAGTATGTTAAAACAGTTTCTTTTTGATTCGCCGTTAATTTAATTAATTATATCATCATTATGAACTCTATAGGAAACGTTACAGGTAAAGTAAGTGTACATAAAAAACTGATGTAGCTCTAATGATTTTTTTTTATAACAACCCTGGGTCTAAAATTTTATGAAATTAAATTAAATATTTACAGCATTACTTTATATTTAAGAAAAGACCTGGTTCCATGATTTCAATTCCAATAAACCGCTGCCAAATTATCTGCAATAATGCTTTCTCATATACGTAAATAAATAACTTCAAAGCCCCCGATACCTGAATTTGAGTCGTATCGGTTTTTAAACACAATAATCCCCCATTTTTGATTCGCCATTTTGAATTTTTTGATTTTGACAAATGATTTATTCTTAGCGATCTTAAATACCCCAATGCCCAAATTTCAAAAAAATTTTGTACCCCAAAAACGGTACGCCACTGGCAGTTTTTTAAATTTTTTATTTAGATATTGTTTTACAAATTAACAAAGTTGCAAAATTGATTATTAGCCCAGAATACCTGCATTTGGTCATATCGGATTTTAAATACGATAATCCCCCATTTTTTAATTTTGACAAATGATTTCTACTTAGCAATCTTAAAAACACCCAATACCCGACTTTAAAGAAATCGGTTGATAAATTAAATAAACACTATAATCCCCCATTTTTGATCCGCCATTCTGAAATTTTTAATTTTGACAAATGATTTATACCTAGCGATCTTAAAAACCCCCAATACCCGACTTTCAACAAAATCGGTTGATAAATTAAAAAAAGCACAATTTTGTACCCAAAAAAAACGGCGTGCCACTATATAATTTTTTTATTTTGAAATTATACAAAAAATTATTAGTTTGTTTTTTTAATTATGTAACTTTTCAAAATTTGGAGCAATTAATTTTTCTAATCCCCTAAAAATGCCCCGCCACTGGTTGGATTTTGAACTTGGCCTACATTTCATGGTAAAGAATTTTTGTACCTGATTTGATGTCGATAGCTTTAATGTTTCAAAAGATATCGCGCCCACTGGCGCACAGACACACAATCAGACATGAGATTTTCTTTTCTAAAGATGTGTTTTTATTATTGTTTAGGTTACAAAACGTCGAGAAATGTAAAAAAAAGTATTTGAAAATTTAAACCGATTACATAGCTTTCTCTTCCTAACAGGTCGGCTAAAAAGGAGCTAACATAGTAAAACAAATTTTTTTGTAAAATTCGATTTTATTATTCAGCATAGTAGCCTTCGAGGGCGATACAACGATTATAGCGGTTATGCAATTTTCCGATACCATAGTGCGATTTCTCTTTAGCCACAAAATAAGCCTCAGTTTCATTAGTGCTGAATTTCTTTCCAGCGAGCATTTGTTTGTGGTCTGCAAACAGGAAAAAGTCTCTGGGGACCAGATCAGGAGAATACGGTAGACGGGGAAGCAATTCGTAGCCTAATTCATCCAATTTTTCCATCGTCTTCATTGACTTGTGGCACGGTGCATTGTTTGATGTTTGATTTCATACGCTGTTATTTTTCAAGTAATCAATGTATATTATACCATGCGCATCCTAGAACACTGATGCCATAACCTTGCCAACCGACTTTTGCGTCTTTCCACGCTTTGGATTCGGTTCTTCGCGTGCAGTCCACTCAGCTGACTGTCGATTAGAATCTGGAGTGTAGTAATGGAGCCACACTTCATCCATTGTCACATATCGACGGAAAAATTCGTTTTTATTACTGTTGAATACCGCTAAACGTTGCTCCGAATCATCGACACGTTGTTGCTTTTGATCGATTGTGAACTCGCTCGGCACCCACTTTGCACCCAGTTTTCGCATGTCTAAATATTCATGCACGATATGTCCAACACGCTCTTTTGATATCTTCAGGGACCCAGCTGCCTGGATCAACTTTACTTTACGGTTATTCATCATTTCATGTTTTCGCCTGTAACAGCCTCTTTCGAGAGTCCACTGCGTGCATCGTCTTCGGTGCGCATTTCGCCCCGTTTCATTTTAGCAAACCACTTCTCAACGGTTGACTTTCTTGGTGCAGAGTCCGAATAATGTTTATCAAGCCAAGCCTTGGCTTCAACACTGTTTTTTTCCATGCTAAAGCAATGCTTCATTAAAACACAAAATTCTTTTTTACCCAGCTTTCAAATTAAAGAACGTTGCTTAACTCATAATACTATATCTTACGAACCAATTATCGGACAGCTGTCATATTTATACACGTATCGTTCGAAGGTTCATACTGCTACCAATCAAATGGATTTAATTGTAGTAACGCCATCTATGTGTCAGTCTACGAACTTTTCTGCCGACTACGTATGTATACGGAAAGCAATTGACAATTGGTATACTAGTACTTGTACGGTTAAAATACATCATATTTAAAAACTTAACACAAAAGGGAATAGCAGTATAGGAAACAAAGGGAAAAAAATATATATATATATATATATATATATATATATATATATATATATATATATATATATATATATATATATATATATGTGTGTGTGTGTTTGGCTTGTTTGTTTTTTGTTTTAGGATGCGCGATTCTATTGTTTATATTTATTTATAGGTTTTACAGTGTTTCTTCTAGTACATATTTTATTGTTGGTTCGCCTGGTGACGAATTCCTTGTAACCTTCTTTGAACGCCATAAACTTCTAGATCTCATTTTAATCTATTTATCTTTAACAGTACTTCGTCTATTTATGTAGCAACAAACATGGCTTAAACTATAATAATTTCATATCCGCGTCACGTGACAATTGATTCTTATGCTATGGAAAAACCCCCAAAATCGTTAATCTTTGTAGTCCTATGAGACGGTATGGGGCCCTTGTTTCGTACTATTTCAAATTTTAAGTCTTCCAGTACTTTTAAGGTATGCCGCTAGATATAACCACGATCAGTACGTCTTACAGAAAACTTCCATTCACCGCTAGATGGTGTCACAAGACAAACACATCGGGCCACCGCAATGGGACTAAGACCCTGGGATAAGTTACAGCGCCCTAGCAAATTCCTATAAGATGTGAAATGGCGCAAACAATATGGCGGACCACCAAAAAGACACAAATAAACTGGATAACATGCAGAAACAACGGAAACAAAATGACGAGAAGACAGAACGGCGCACAGAAACAAGATGGCGGAACCAAGGTGGAAGAAAACCAAAAAGGCACACGAAAACAAGGTGGCTCATCATCCGAAAGGGTCCTAGACACGGATACAGCCCCAAGATGCTAAACAGGCAAAAGATACGTATGCAACTTTCAATACGTAACTATTTCAAATTTTAAGTTTTGGTTAGGAGCCGAGGATAAACTTCGGTGCCCTAGCGTAGCCCTGGAAGACAGTATGGGGCACGTATTGGAATACACTTTCACATTTCAAGTCTCTATAACAATTACAACGATTTACCTCTACTTTAAAATATAGCGCTAGATGAAGCCACGATCTCTATTACAGAACTCCCTTTAATTTTAAAAATACTGCGCTAGATGGCGCCACATACACACAGACAAAGATATCCAATCAGAATCTAGGGTTTTACACCTCCAATCAGCATGCGTTACCTCCAGGTCTCAAACCAGACTTAAGGCAAACCGAGCACAGATTCTGGGAGATGGGCGGAGTCTAAGAAGTAACGAGGGCGAGGCTTGCCCTTAGACCTGCAATCGAAGCGTGCAGCTAGAGAGCGCGGTCCCATGGACCAATTGGAGGAAGGTAGGGGAGGAGGTGTGGTCCATGACGTCTCGCGGTGCGTAAATGCCGTCACAAAAAAGTGGTAGGATAAATGCCGATGTTCTACTCCTTTATTGCCTACCAATCAGTAAATAAAACTTTGAAGTATTAGTTGGAATCAGGTTCAAAAGAAGCGGGCCATGATGGTTTACAGACAATCTCTGCATGCTTAATGGGCAAACTTATAGTCAGTGCAGTTTCGAGTATGATATTGGTGCGAGAAAGTTCCATATTTGTCGCTCTTTCTTTTAACATACAGAATAGATTCCAAAATAAATAAACCCGGTAATGTGAGAATTTCCAGAACTATAAAATAGCTATTGGAACATGCTCTATAGTAAATTTTTGCTACAATCCGAACTGCGCCTCTCTGTAAAGCAAATACACGTTTTACTGCAGGACTATACCCCCAGCACATGATCGTGTAACATATAATAAACTGAATTAGGTCGAAATACGATTTTCTTAGTGCTCCATCAGTAACTGTATTCCTTAGGAGAAAAATATTTTTTTAATACTTCTGACAAAGTGTTCAGTATGCATTTTCCAGGACATGTTGTGCTTAATAGGCATTCCAAACAGCAGCACTTATATCATTTATATATACATATATATATATATATATATATATATATATATATATATATATATATATATATATATATATAATTAAAATTTAATTAAAGTACATACAGTAAAAGATTAACTCGAGTGGGACTTGAACCCACGACCACCACTTTGCTAGAGTTGGGCTCTTCCATCTGAGCTATCGACGAGGCAAATCACAATCGATTCAAACTGTATGTACTTCCCTAGTTACGATGTATTATAATTTTTATACTCACAATATAATAATATAATAATAGTACATTAAAACTATGGTAACACTTGCGGGGTCGGTTAAATTAGAAAAAAGCTTTTTAATATGGTGTTTACAGAGTTGCCAAATTGTGTGTAGCTTTCGAGATAGCGAAAATGTGAAAACGTGCAAAATGTTTAATCGGTGCTACTTCGAAAACTATGAATTTGATCAAAAAAGGTTTTATACATAAATTATTTATTAGTATTTCAATATCGCCACAAAAAGCGTATTACAAACTCTGGATTACGTTTGATGTTTAAAATATCAATGCCAACGATTTTGCCTTTTTACGAACTTGGTTTTTTTCAAATCACTGTGGTAAAGGCAATTTAATTTAAAACTGAACTATGTATCACAATTATACTTTCTTCGACGTTTCGCTGTCAAGAAATGTATTATCAATATTTTTTGGTATTGGGCTTCAGTACGGCATCATAAGTTTAGTTTTGTTGAAGCATCTTAAATCTACCTAGTTTTTTGAATCTGACATTTGAAAGCGATTTACAATTGGTATTAACAATAGCTAAATGCTACAAACAATTAACATAATAGATCATAAACGAGCCAGCGAAATATACTGAAAAGTTCTTAAAACAATAACAAAAATATTTATTGCACAACGGTATTCAATCAAGGTGCCCAAAATGATACCCATTAGTTTTCAAACCCATCTGAGCATTTTTTATTACCCTTCTTTGAATATGATGTAACATGGCTGGGGTAATTTTGCGGAATGCCTGCCCTATTTTAAAAACTAAAGTCCCGAGGTGTTGTTTCCAACGCCTTATCTTTAATAAAACCACATATGGAGAAGTCATAGGGGTGATACCCACTGAACGTTGAGTCCAGTTTACAGGTCAATTGTTACCGATCAAATAATTCGGCTTTAAATTGTTTAGAAAACGAATGCATTGGCAGTCGCGGTGTGCTGGTGCGCCGTCTTGTTGAAAATGAACAAAATTTCTAAGCGTCCAGTGACAGGTCGTCTAAAAAATCATGCAAATTTAGATGATTTAGATTTAGATAGATGATACCTGTCAAATACACGTCGAAGAAGAAGGAACCCACCACTTTTGAATCTAGTATTCCGAACGAAACGTTGATGCCGAACCTTTCTTGAAATGCTGTTTCGCGGTGGAAATGTTGATTTCCCCGCGCCTAACGATAATGAATCTTTCTGTTAAACATTAATGCAGAATCCGTTTTCGTCAGGCCATAGAATTTTACGGCAAATATGAGGATCCAGTCGCCTCCTTCTCAAAATCCACCGACAAAACATCCTCCTTTGCTGGGAATCTGTCGATCGCAGATGTTGAAGCTTTCGGCAGCGGTAAGTTCTAAAGTGATTCCGAACATGTAGATTAACACAATTCTTATAACCAGTGAATGCTAAAATCAACTTTATTTTGTAGATTGTAAAGAAAACGTTTTGACTCAATTAAAATAATGTAAGGCGTACCTAATACATTTAGTTCCTTTTCACCATAGACTGCCGTAATAGTTACTTCCCTAGTTGCTTATCAAGAGAATCATATTCTTAGATTTCTGTTAATCGCAAAAAAAAAGTTTGCATTAGGAACTTTTCTTTCTAGGTACAAACAATGGTAATTTTCAAGTGCTTTCTTAGCATTGCGAAATTCTCTTGCATAAACAAATACCGTATCTATTTTTCTTCATTAAAAAAAAACATTTTTATTTGATTGTAACTTGAAATGGCACAAATATGGATTCGCATAACCTTTATTCAACAAATCTGACCTTAATGTGACAAATATGGAAGTTACGCTCTTCAACTCTTCAACTGTGTGAAACACGTCGTGGTTCCAATATCCATCGTTGGATGCACGTTTCTGTAATCAAAAGTAATCCATTCTAAATTAAAAGTGAAGGTAAAAGGTGTACCATTTTACATGCGGGGCGTAATTTAGGGTTTTTGGAAATTAGCCGATTCGAGGAAGGGGATCGGTATTATCATAAAACTATGAGTGGGGACCCGTTCCAAAATTCGATATTTGAACAACTGATTGCTGCGTTATCCAAAGTACCTGCAAATTGTGTGGTGGTTATAGATAACGCACCATAACATTCAGTGCATTTAGACAAGCCACCCTCAGTATTTAGTAAGAAGGATCAGCCGCAGGAGTGGGTGGTTACGCACTGATTAGAAATTAAGGGCAAAATTACAAACAAGCAACTGTGGAGCAAAATTTAGCTCCTTAGGTTCAGAGAGAAAAATTATGTAGTTGATAGTAGTTTAATTAAGCATGGGTGTGAAGTTTTACCATTAAGATTAAGATAGTGTTCAGAAATTATGGCTTGAGGCTTTATTCAAATGTTCTATAATGTGGCAAAATTTTTGTTCGCACACGGAAAAGCTTATTTCAAATAAGTGGGAGAAACATATGGGAAATTTTTCGATTGAAAATATCCTATCTGTTATTATAGCACTAGAAGAATCCGATTCAGATTCAGATTGTGATATGAATTCAAATTCTTCTGTTGGTATAATGTAACTGGAATAAGGCTACACTGTTCTTGTCCTTGGATACGAAAGCAGCAATCTTGTGGTCAATTCTATTTAGCTACCATTTAAATGAACATGTTTCTGGTTATTTACTTGTATGGGTATGTAACAGCCAAGAAAAGAATGACTCAGCAAATTTCATCAGGAACGCAAATCTTCACATTCTATTACTTATTAAAAAATGCTGTGGATATCCTGGATAGGTTAAATTAAATGAATACATGTTGATGTTCTGGTCACCTATTGACTTTGCAATCGAAGAACTAAGTTGACATATAAACATACCTCTACATCATGTTTAATGGCCAAGAATAGAAAGAGAAAAATGCTGTAGGTAAATTTTACCATTTGATTTCTTATGAAATAGCGCTCTGGATTTCCCGCATATTTCTCCCCTGTCTTTATTTTGGAAGAGTGAAAATAGCAGAAGTGAATCTACAGAAGCAGAAGTGAATGTATAATTTACGTTTTATGTAGGTAATAGACGTTCAAGGTTTGAAGACTAAAATTTACTCTTTTTTAAATAGTTCACTATGTTGCCACGCTGCATTAGTTTCACTTTAAAAATATAACCTACACATTTCAAAAATCAAGCTAGGGTAGTAATTTTTTGTTCTTTTGACAGCGCCATAACACTCTCTCTAGATTTCCATGGCCTGCTCTAATGCAAAATATAAATGTACAGTAAAAAAGGCTCTTATATGAATTAACTAACCATTAAATTAGTAATTTTCTGCAAAAGATATGAACCGTATATGAATATTATACGTGAAACAGCTTTTTAAACTATGTTGCCCACGTAAAATCTAAAGCTTGTCTAATGAACAAAGTAAAATAAGACCATCCACCTTACATTATTAATGCAAAAGCAAACTTTCGTTTAATATCTATTTTTATCATGGAATGTAAATGAACCCACAAATTATTAATAAGAATAATCGATATCCTATCGGTTAACGAAAAAATATTGTTTGTATAGTTAGAACTATCGTGATGTACTGCTATAGGCTTAACGGTAGAAATCAGGTGTCATGGCATGTGTGATGTGTATGTAACACATAATATCCATGACCTATCCCTACATTAGTTGTTCGTGTTTGATTGTTTCGCGTGCCGTGAACAATCACTCAGGCCTTCCACGCACCAAACAAGGCAGCCTCCCACGACAACTTTCATTCCACTTGTTACTGTGCTGACTTTGCTTCTTTCTTCTTACACCTTACTATTCAGCTACTGTTGTTTTTTTAATTAATTACATTTCGTGTAATGTTCTTAAAGTATTTAATAAATGTGTCACGAAGAATTATTAAGAAAAATTATACTTAGGGTACAAGATTATTTGTTTTTGTTTATATGCGTGTGAGGTACCTGGTGATCTATTAATATACTATTATACAGATGAGCAGGTAACACGTATAGGTTAAAACACTTTTAAATTTTTTCTTTTTTATTTAATTAAATGTTATGTTAATTCGTTTTTTTCTTTGTTACAGGTATGTTTAGCTCTCATCAATGGAAGACGCATGAATTTGTGTAAGTGATAAATTAAAATTATTATTGAGCAAATATTATTCTATCCTAACATTCCTTATTAACGTTTAATAAAATACAAAACGATTTAAGCAAGATTAACGTCAATTATCTAAACCCATGTTTGTTTCAGACAGTGTACAATCCAAAAATAATAAAGTAAAATATACTAAATTTATATTCCTTAACCTCAACCTGTTCGTTCATTAAAGGTATTTACCTTGCTTCCAAAACATCTAATGTAATTTATTTTAAGAAGATGTTTTAAAGAAGGATCTAAAAGGTGGTTTCAAATTAGAGGTAACCTGCATGCTTACTTAAAGGTACTTTATTCTGAAATTTTATTTAAAATACATAATATTTAATTTGATATATTTGACAATAAGGATAGATAAACTGTTAGTTACACCAAACATAAAAAATGTCACACAAAGGAATAAAATTCTAAAACATAGAGCCTGAAACAATACCGTTCACATAAAACAAACATAAATCAGAACAATTCTTACAATTTTCACACAAGATTCGTAAATTCGTCAAATGTTCAATTTAACAAATGAAGAATTAGAATACTTAATGAAGGTTTTAAGTATTGCCCTTTTCCTACATTCACTAACCAAATTAAAGAGATTTGAGCAGTAGAATGCGCAACGCACCTTATAAATGATCATAATAATTATGTTAAATATCTAATTACTAATTTACTTAAAGAGTTTTCTTTGAAAACTTACAACAAATCTTTTATTAAAATCAGTTAAGAATAAAACTAACAAAAATGATCTAATTTCTGTTAAATCAGATAAGGGTAACACTTTAGTAATTATTTCAAAAGATATGCAGAAAGTCAATGATAATATTATTAACGAAAATTTAGAAATTTTAAATTTACAACGGAATTTCAAAAGGATGTGAAACATAGTTTACAAACTGCGATATCCGCTGTACAGATTTAGAGAAACAACAAATTTTATACCAGAACCCACAGCTGCTAAAACTATACAGTCTCATAAAGATTTACAAATCAAATTTTCCCATTAAACCAGTAGTTTTTTACATCCAAGTGCCTAGATATATCTTAGCAAATAAACTAAATCACAAAATGACTAACAATTTAAAGCACTACTCATAACATTCTATTACAAATTCGTAATTAATAAACTACATGAAATTCTCATTACATAATGAACTTGTACGTTTTGATGTTACTAGTATGTTTTCTATAATACCTCCTCAAGAATATATGCGTTTCTTAAATATTTTTTTATTTAAGAATGTTGAATTAGTTACAAGAATGGAGTTTATTCAATTATTCGCTATCTGTTTCAATCAAAATTATTTCACTTTCAGTAATAAGATTTATTTACCAGAAAATGATTTACCTATAGGCAGTCCAATTTCACCAATTTTAGCTAATATCTTTATGGTTAATTTACAAAATAAAATTTTTTAATTAAATGTTTCTGATAAGATAGTATTTTGGTTTCGTTGTGTTGATGATATTTCAACATGTTTTGATCAGATTTTATTGGTGAGTTGTTATTTAATATTAACAATTTACATCCCAACTCAAAATTGAGCCATTAATTTTCTAGGTATAAACAATTTGATTGAATGTTGATCATTCGTACTTAGAGCAATATTATCACCATTAAACCAAACAAATTTCAATAAATAAATATCAATTATAGTGTACATAGCACAAGCAAATGGTTACATTTCAAATATAATCAACACTTTAGTTAAAAATCACAGTATAAAATTATCTATCGAAAAAAAATTTACCCAGTTAACACAGAACCGACAGAAAATAGATACATGCCAATTATTTTTTTTGTAAAAATATCAGCTCACACATAAAAGAAAAAGACTACAAAGTAACTAATACCAATGTTCTTATAGGTTTATTTAGTTTCAAAGATTCAACTAACGACCTTTTGAGGGAGGGTATTTATAAATTAAACTGTACATCCTGTAATTGTGTTTCTGTTGAACAAACACTTAGCAACCTTGGTGTTAGATACAATAAATACATTAAAAGTTACAAATATGAACACACAGACAAATCAAATTATGCCAAACGTTTAATAGTAAATAATCACCTTATGACATAAAATTAAATTTTTACATTTTTGCAAAAAAAGACAAATTAGACGTTTTTGAAGCATTAGAAATTTATAAATATAAAAAATGTACCTTTAATGAACGAAGAAGTGGATCTTAAAGGCTCACCTTTAACAGACATATTAAATATAAATTCTAATGTACGTCAGTTTTCTGTTTTACCTTAACTTGTTATTGTTTTACTTATAGACACAGACACACACGTACACACACCCACACACACACACACACACACACACACACACACACACACACACACACACACACACACACGCACGCATGCACGCACGCACGCACGCACGCACACGCACACACACACACACACACACACACACACACACACACACACACACACACACACACACACACACACACACACACACACACACACAGATACAAACACAGACACAGACACAGACACAGCCGCAGACACAGACACAGCCCCACACACTCACGCACGCACCCACATACACACACGCACGCACGCATGCACGCACGCATATATATATATATATATATATATATATATATATATATATATATATATATATATATATATCACACCACACACGCACACACAAACAAACATACGTACACACACACGGAGGCACCCATTACATTTTATACAGAACGATTTATTTAATACGTTGTTTGACAAAATGTAGTACGCTATTGCGTAAGTAATTCAAATGTGTAATGAAAAGTTTTGATATGCCTCGAGGTTCTATTTAAAGATCCCATTTTTATTTGTATAACATGGTGTCGTCGGTCAATAATCTATATCTGCCAAATTAACAGCACTAATTGATTAATTGAACGAGATCGAAATGCCATTTTCATACATACCGTGGGATGTTTTACATGCAGGTTAGTAAAGTCTTCCAAATTCTAAAAATTATGGATCTTAATTACTAGCTTGGCTTAACTTTCTAACAATCCAAACCACTTAAGGATTAGTTATTAGTGATTGCTTCCCATTTATATAATACTAAGTAGGCAATGAATACACAAAGTTATCTATTTAATCGTTACAGGACTCTTGATAAATGTAAAAGTATGTAAAATCGTACGATTAAGCTTATGAACAAATGTAATAAAGGATTATATTCTATCGTATTTAAGAATTAACGTGGAATGGTAACAACTTAATTAAATTTGCACTAATTACTTTTTTAATAAAATTTGAATAAAGAAATATATAGGGTTATCTTAATTACTAAATATTTTGGAATTTTTATAATTCATTAAAATATAATTATGGAATATTATGAGATCAGATAAGAAAAATAAATCTAACGGCTAAATTTGTTTCGCGTTACCAGTCTTTTTTATGAAACTAGACTTGCTTTAGATAAAAAAATTATTTTCCCCCTGCCAAAAATTGTTTTTGTTTATTAATCCCTATTAAGTTTCATCATTATATGTGGTAAAGAACATTTTTTAATCTAAAAAAGTATTATAATGGCAACTTTGTAAGTGGAGAATAATACTTTTTTGGTTATTTAAAAAATATACGTTTAACAACAATAATGTTAATGTAATGTTTTATCATAAGCTTCATCATGAATGGCATCATTTCAAAAATACGCTTGAAATGCTAAGTGAAAATCGATGTAATTCTAACGAAACAAAAGGTGCGTTGTAGTATTGTAAAGATGTAAAATATAACCTATATTAAACATTTGTCTATAATTAAATTATTTTTGAAAAGAGTCTGTGTACTTTTTGCTCTAAAGTTTATAGTTTTGCGTATCTTTGCAAAAGCCTTTATAAGGATCTCTTATACACCTTATTTATACCGGTACTTAAAATTTTTTGACACATCTTATAAAATTGAGGTCTGCCATCCTACATGTATTAAAGTCAATACCTTTCATATAGTTACAAAGGCTTACTACAATCTCGTACGGATTAGGTATTAGAAATTATTCATTGCACCAAAAAATGTCCTTAAAGAATACTACGTTAAAAAAATTATCCACACTATTATTTCCAATGTTGATAGTATTCTACATATACACAAAAAGTATCTTGAAATCTCGGTTCAGGGATTAGGTACTAGGAACTAGGACCTTAAAAAACTGCTCTTAAATTTATCACTGATTTAAAACGCTGCTTTCAAGACCACTTAAATGAATTCGTGTAGGTTTCTGTTTAATGAAATTGACTAGCGGTTTGAATCATGGATTAACTGAATAAGTATTTAGTGTTTTCACTTTATTAGTAGTTTCAAGGCCATTTAAGCCAATTCACGGTTTAATTGAATCAATGTGAGAAATTTTCGGTTTTAATAATAAGCTTCTATGTCCAATAAGCTGTAGCTGTAACGGTGATTGTGACAGCAGCTGTGGCCAAGTGACCGTGACTGTAACTATAATCGCGACCGTCACTGGACTATGACTGTAGCTATAGATACAAGATCAATTGTAATTGTAACTGTAACCGTAACCGTAACATTAGCCGTGAAAATGTAACTGTAACTGTAACTTTAAGTGAAACTATAACTGTAACTATAACTGTAACCATAACTATAACTATAACTCTAACTATCACTGTAGCTATAACTGTAAGTATAACTGTAACTGTAACTGTAGCTGAAACTGTAACTGTAACTGTAACTATATCTGTAACTGTATATGTAACTGTATACGTAACTGTATCTGTAACTGTACCTGTAACTGTAACTGTAACTGTATCTGTAACTGTATCTGTAACTGTATCTGTAACTGTATCTGTAGCTGTATCTGTAACTGTATCTGTAACTGTATCTCTAACTGTATCTGTAACTGTTTCTGTCACTGTATCTGTAACTGCATCTGTAACTGTATCTATAACTGTATCTGTAACTGTAACTGTATCTGAAACTGTGTTTGTAACTGTATCTGTAACTGTATCTGTAACTGTATCTGTAACTGTATCTGTAACCGTATGTGTAACCGTATCTGTAACCATATCTGTAGCCGTACCTGTAACTGTATCTGTAACTGTATCTGTAACTGTATCTGTAACTGTATCTGTAACTGTATCTGTATCTGTAACTGTATCTGTAACTGTATCTGTAACTGTATCTGTAACTGTATCTGTAACTGTATCTGTAACTGTATCTGTAACTGTATCTGTAACTGTATCTGTAACTGTATCTGTAACTGTATCTGTAACTGTATCTGTAACTGTATCTGTAACTGTATCTGTAACTGTATCTGTTAAATGTGTTTTTGGCTGACAAATTCCATTGTTAGCTTTCGTCGTAGAGAGTGTTCTGGTTTGTCATCTTTAAGGCAGTTTAACAATATTTAATTTTTAATGACCTCTAGTTATTTTTTACTAAAATTTGAAATTTAATTTTTAAAGTTGGTTTTTTACGTTTCTCAAACTGTTGTATTAATAGCAGGCTGATGTTTATGTTTTAATATTTCAACTTTGACAAAATTGTTTACAACATCTTTAACAATTCTTACAAATATTACTTCTGACGAAGATAATTGTAAGTGTTATCGAAACGTTTAGATTGTATAATTTAAATACACCATTAAAAATCCCAAAAAAGATAAGTATTTTATTATGAGTGTTAATGGTGAAAGTTTACATTTTCATATGTATCTGTAACTGTATCTGTAACTGTATCCGTAACTGTATCTGTAACTATCCGCAACTGTATCCGTAACAGTATCCGTAACTGTATCTGTAACTGTATCTGTAACTGTATCTGTAACTGTATCTGTAACTGTATCCGTAACTGTATCTGTAACTATCCGCAACTGTATCCGTAACAGTATCCGTAACTGTATCCGTAACTGTATCTGTAACTGTGTCTGTAACTGTATCTGTAACTGTATCTGTAACTGTATCTGTAACTGTATCTGTAACTGTATCTGTAACTGTGTCTGTAGCTGTATCTGTAACTGTATCTGTAACCGTACCTGTAACCGTATCTGTAACCGTATCTGTAGCCGTATCTGTAACTGTATCTGTAACTGTGTCTGTAACTGTATCTGTAACTGTATCTGTAACTCTATCTGTAACTCTAACTGTAACTGTATCCGTAACTGTATCCGTAACTGTATCCGTAGCTGTACCCGTAACTGTATCCGTAACTGTATCCGTAACTGTATCCGTAACTGTATCCGTAACTGTATCCGTAACTGTATCCGTAACTGTATCCGTAACTGTATCTGTAACTGTATCTGTAACTGTATCTGTAACTGTATCTGTAACTGGATCTGTAGCTGTATCTGTAACTGTATCTGTAACTGTATCTGTAACTGTATCTGTAACTGTATCTGTAACTGTATCTGTAACTGTATCGGTAACTGTATCTGTAACTGTATCTGTAACTGTATCTGTAACTGTATCTGTAACTGTATCTGTAACTGTATCTGTAACTGTATCTGTAGCTGTATCTGTAACTGTATCTGTAACTGTATCTGTAACTGTATCTGTAACTGTATCTGTAACTGTATCTGTAACTGTATCTGTAACTGTATCTGTAACTGTATCTGTAACTGTATCTGTAACTGTACCCGTAACTGTATCCGTAACTGTATCCGTAACTGTATTCGTAACTGTATCCGTAACTGTATCCGTAACTGTATCCGTAACTGTATCTGTAACTGTATCTGTAACTGTATCTGTAACTGTATCTGTAACTGTATCTGTAACTGTATCTGTAGCTGTATCTGTAACTGTATCTGTAACTGTATCTGTAACTGTATCTGTAACTGTATCTGTAACTGTATCTGTAACTGTATCGTAACTGTATCTGTAGACTGTATCTGTAACTGTATCTGTAACTGTATCTGTAACTGTATCTGTAACTGTATCTGTAACTGTATCTGTAACTGTATCTGTAACTGTATCTGTAACTGTATCTGTAACTGTATCTGTAACTGTATCTGTAACTGTATCTGTAACTGTATCTGTAACTGTATCTGTAACTGTATCTGTAACTGTATCTGTAACTGTATCTGTAACTGTATCTGTAACTGTATCTGTAACTGTATCTGTAACTGTATCTGTAACTGTATCTGTAACTGTATATGTAACTGTATCTGTAACTGTATCTGTAACTGTATCTCTAACTGTATCCGTAACTGTATCTGTAACTGTATCTGTAACTGTAACTGTAACTGTAACCGTAACTGTAACTGTAACTGTAACTGTATCTGTAACTGGATATGTTCGTCATCGTGTGATCTTGGTCGTGAATGAGACCGTGATCGAGATCGTGATGGTGATCGTGATTCGTAACTGTAACTGTAACTGTAACTGTAACTGTAACTGTAACTGTAACTGTAACTGTAACTGTAACTGTAACTGTAACTAACTGTAACTGTAACTGTAACTGTAACTGTAACTGTAACTGTAACTGTAACTGTAACTGTAACTGTAACTGTAACTGTAACTGTAACTGTAGCTGTAACTGTAACTGTAACTGTAACTTTAACTGTACATGAAGCTGCACCTGTAACTGTAGCTGTAACTGTAGACTAATAACAAGAAACTCTGAGCACAACGCTGCACCCATTAGTTCATTATTGTCAACTTAGAAGCAGCTCCCGCTGCGATAAGTGAAGGGCAATGACATTTTTAAAATGAAATTGGTTTCACGGTTTCCACTTCATAATTTGTTGTGTAGTTCTGGTAAGACATGCAAAATTAATTGATTGTTTTACCTCGTTTTGATAAGATAGAGTACATATGGAATTAGTTTATGCGAACCTGTTTATAAAAGAAAAGAAAATAAGGTTTATTGACTTATTAGTTTGAAGGGGCGCGTGAAAGTCTCAAATCAAAAGTTCTATAAGAAGTACCCCCTTGTGTTTTTAGCACTTTTAATTTCTCGCATATATTATTATGCTTTTACGTTTTATATAAAGAATTGCATATATTATAAATTTTTGAATAGTTTGTATAATATTGTTGGTTGTTTGTAATGGTTGTCTACTTTGCTTTTGGATAGTGTAAAAAAGGATCAATAAACCTGTCCACTTTTTATTTATTTGAAATTTTTAATTAATTTCTGATATGGGAATAACTTAATCAATTCAGTATTAATTACAACGCATTCAACACTATAAGAAACATAGATGATGGAAGAATTTAATTGACATATTTTGTAGTGTGCATAAATTTTGTTTCGTTAATTATTAAATAATGTTAGAGTTATACTTTAAAAGAAAAAAAAATCATTTATTCTTTTAAGTTTATAATTGCCTGTTAGAAACGATCCTTCGTTATGATATATGTTAGATGCCCCCTAACAAATTCTATTCCAGTTTTAACAGTAAAGTTAGTCGGCTTGTTTTTCTTTGTTAATCTGCTAAATGATAAATTCCTGCATAAATTGGTAATTTGAATAATTAATTAAATGTGTGTATGGGATTGATATAGGTTTAAAGCTAAATTGGTCGCACGTTTTAAACAATATCTGAGCCGAAAATTTGATTTATAACATAATAACCGGGCAGTGTTGTACAAATAGACCAATTAAGATTTAATGGGACTGGTTTTTTTATAACGATAGGACGAAGATTGTATGAACAAGCGGAAAAAAAATATAGGTATGGGTTTAAAAATCAATATGCTCTGAATAATAGTGATTATCGATTTAGAATCTTAGTTTATTTAAAAGTGTCAGTGTTCGCGCCCATACAGGTAGGTAAACGTGGTAATAAAGAGTCCAATCATGCAACCATTTATCAGGTTGCAACGAGATATGCTACCGTGTAGCAGCATTGGTATCGGTGGCGGTTGCTCGATACACCTAAAGATAATATGACAGATTAGAATTCCAGATTTCACTTAAAAAGCCATTACGAGTTAGCGGCTAACATTCTTTTCAGAGACATTATTATCAATGTGTAAGTATAAGTCTGGGTGATAAATTGAGCCCACGAACGGGTTGTATGCTTGATAGCTTGGTCCCAGTTGCTGATGTTGACCGACCCACTCTGGATAAACGATTTTGCAGATATGCCATCATCTACTTGCTAACGAGTCCTGTTCGCTGCTGCCGTTGTTTGTTAGGTATCAAGTCGAATGCTGGTACAACACTTCTGTTTAAAAATCAACACTAATTACACATACTCACACACCTAACAAAGGAAGATTTTTTTGTCTTTTTTTAATGTCTCCATAAATTTTATTTCTTTTTCAAGCTGTGATTTGTCATCTTAGTATGCAAGCTACCTTTATTGCGAAAAATGCTTCACAATAATTTTGAAACATTAAAAAAAGACTTAAGTCGTTTACGTAATGTTACGAAATAGCTGAAGTAGTAATAAGCGACGGATAATCAACATAACAAATTATCAAACATAGAAGAAACCTCAAAGTCATCTGAAATTTTAATCGCTAAGTAAACCCCTTCCTATACGTTACTTAAAGCGGATCAGAGCATTACAATTAAGCTCCTGCCTAATACATTGTCGCGCAGAGACACGCACTCAGTATTTAAATCTTAAATGCGCATAACATTAATTTTTTTTAGACCGACTTTGCACACTAATCCAAGATTTAATACGTATCTTGAACATTACGCTACGTTTAGGTGCCAACGTTTCGGCATTGAGATGCATCGACGTAGAACGTCTTCACGAATCTTTACTAGCGCTAATATGATTAAGTCCTGAAACATTCCGGCATAGGCGATTCAATACCAACACATGCTGTTGAGATGATTCGAAATTTTGTCAAATGTGTTCGACTATATATTTTTTGCTTTTACTGATTAAACTCTTGGTCGTACAATATATTATTTTTGGCTTTCCGCCTTCTAGTTTGCGCCATCTTGTTTCTGTGTGCCTCTTGGCCTTCTGCCATCTTGTTTGCGTTTGTGTTACGGCATTTGGTATGAAAGGTCCTTTTTACAAAATGTAGAATCTAATTTAAGTAAGACATTTGACTGGATTAGTTTCCTATTCGTACAGCTTGTTTCAGTATCTTGAAAAAAAGGATACATTTAGAAACAGGTTTCAACATCTAAGGTTGTGAATCGCTCACACTATCTATGAAAGGACCAAATGTCCTTGTTATAGGTAAATGTATGGCCCTTTCGTGGTATAATTAGAAGTTACCATACAGTTTGCAGCTCCCTATTGTAGCATAATTAGAAGCGAGCACACAAGTTGCAACATCATATTGCGGCATAATTAAAAATTATCATTTGAAACTATACAGATTCCTGAGCTCCATTTTTAACAGCTTGGGAATAGTTTGGGTCCCATTCTACAAGGCTCCGTGAGACTACCCCTAATTTCTAACAGAGACCGTTTTTCCTATAATCAAAAGTTGGCATACGACTTTCAGAGCCAATGTGTGTTATAGTTAGTATAGTTAATATAGTTTGCAGCACCATCCTGCGGTATAATAAACATGAATAAATTTAGGCGAATCAAGAGCTTGATTTCGCTAATAAAATTTACATTGGTACAAACACTGTAGAATTGGGACATAAGCAACAGGAGATCTCTAAAATAAATGAAACTAGCCAGAAAGCCGCTGAGGGTTACGTTAGTATCCCCATTTTCATCAGCTGACGATCTGCTGCACCTCATTTCTAGCAGCTGGGCGGCCTAATTAGTTTTCGTGTACCTTCATAGCTTTCAGTTAGGGGCTCCACCGAGGGCCCGTTTGCAACAGTTAACCCTAGTCGGCCGGACAGTGGTACACCTGTACTTTTTTGATTTTAAACTGAAATATTTCAGAAATTAGAAGGCCTTGAGAGTTGAGTTTTCTTGACATCTCCAAGTACTTATTTCTAACTTATTGTGAGCTCTTGAAACTCTATTATTACGCAAAAATTCGGGCGTAGAGTAATTTCTTTGAACCTACCTAGTTGTAGTCGGACAGTGGTACATTTGTACCACCATGTATTTTCATTGAGTTTTTACAAAAACGCAGTTTGTAATTATTCCTATTAATTTTTTTCAATATAAGAAAAATATAAAGGTAATACTACATACTAGTAAAAAATAAGAATAAAATAAAATTAAAAACTTAGGTAGATTCTGGCTGTCTACAGGGGTCATTGCATTTGTATGTTTGGGTGGAATGGATGGCACAAATTGGACCGTTGCAACGAACACAAGCGTTCCTTGTCTTCCTCTTCTTCTTGTCAACTTGGTAGCATTTATAACAAATTCCCTTTACGTTCCGATGCCCATGTACATATTTTTGTTCTGACAAAACAGCACCAGATCTAGGGGGAATGGTAGAGACTATTTTTTCTCCCAAAACAATTTCCATCGAGTTCTTGATCAAGAAATGGCTAGTAATAAAAGGTACTTTAGATCTTGCTTTCACTTGTTTTATACATAGTTCGTGTGCCAAACAATCCAAGAAGCGTCTACGAGAATCTTTGGCATTTCCATCTGGGTGTAGCGCTTGATAAATAATGTATGCAGCGAGACCAATTGTATCGAGCATGTTGAAAAATGCTGCTAATGGCCACCTGTTCGTTTTCCTTTTTGTGGTGTAGTTCCCAACCATTCTGTCATACACATCAACCCCACCCTTTGTTTGGTTGTAGAAGTGGTTGATTTCTTCCTTGTTGTTAATTTTTTCTCCTGGTTGACCGCAGTGCATACTGCTCAATAAATAAACGGCCTTATTTCTCTTTAACCGTAATGGAGAGCAATGTACAATACTCTTGAAAAGCATAACGGGTCGTACCAATTTCCTCGTTTGGTTGGGGCTTCAATTCATTCGGAATATACCGTTTATTTTTTCGCAAAGTTCAACCAAAGACATATTTTTCAAAGCCAGCATTTTTAAAAGTTGTAATGGTGTATAAAATTATCACAGGTTACGTTTCTACCAGAATTGTAATATTTAGATACTAGAGACATTACTGTATTTCGCCCACATTTACTTGTCTTGGTTGGCCAACTGGCTTTCCTTAGTAAAGTACTGATCTAAGCGGATAATATGTCAAAGCATCGCAGGCGACAAAATATTTCAGGCCATAAGATTTAGGTTTATCAGGAATATACTGAATAAACGGTGCTCTACCACGATAGAAACAATTGTTCATCTACTGTAATTGTTTCATTAGGATAGTATAATTCTTCCAACCTCGTATTCATCATAGTCCACAGCTCTGAAATTGGCGCAGCCTTGTCATTCACGTCTCTCGGCACGCGTGTGTACGTTGTCGAATCGTATAGCTGATAATACTTGCTTGAATCTATCACGCGACATTGTTGCACGAAACAGAGGTAATGAACGACTGCCCCACAGATCATGCAGTGTTAAATCGTTCCATTTGTTGACACCCATTGAATACAGCATACCAATAAATGCATCTAACTCTATATGGCTAAATTGTTTCCATAGCTGGTTATTATTAGGGTTTTCTCATTGTATTTGCGTACCATTTCGAGACCTTTACGATTTGTGTGCATTACTATATGGGTCTTTATATCATTACTGAACAATAGATTAAAAATTTCCTTTTGACATACAACTATTAACCAGTCTCCCATTTAAACCACCTGAAAAAGACCCAAGATTCAGATTTTAGATTCAATTGTATTTCATTTATTATTTATTGTGTTTACCTTTGCGGTGCATGACGTTCAAACGACGCCTTTGTGATAGCACTGGTGGAACAGAAAACCTTCCGTGCCATCGGGAGCAATAAACTTATTACGAGTTTGTGTCGGTTCACGTTGCACATCGTCTTCTTCGTAATTATGCCCTCGGGTTCAGCCACTTCAATTTCGTGGTCTTCCTGTTCAGCATTGGATGCTAGTTCATTATCTGGAACCCAATCTTCATCGGCTTCCAAATGAAAAATCTCATCATCACTTTCGAACAAAATATCGAACTCCTTTTGCGTTATACTAATAAAACCGGGTTCAAATTAGTAAAACTAGACTCGGAAAAGACAGAAAGGAGAGCATTATATAAAATACTTTCGTTTCTAAATTCAAATTTCCTTTCGGTCCCACGGCAGCTTATCTAAATTTGATTGCGGTCTATGCATTTTTTATACAAGTGCCACTACACACAACACAAAACTTTGTTAGAACTAAACACGCCAACAAGTCGTCTGTACACTGCAATGACAATGTAAGCAGGTAAATTGTAACTGTAACTATAACTGTAATAAAGTACCTACTTAACTAAAGCAACGAAAACGTCCGAAGACAAAAGTATTACTCAGCGATAACGATAACTAAAACGTATACAGCAGCAAATAACATCTTCACTTGATACAATGCACATACATACCTATATTAAGCAGTGGTACACGTGTACCTCGTTCGTCTAAATATGATAGAAGATTCCCCCGGCAGACTAGGGTTAAGGTTCCATCAGAGCTTCCTTTCCCAGCCAGCCAACAACTGCAAATATTCAAACACCCCAAACAGGAAACCAGGAAGAAAACATACCTAGGCTTGCAATGAGGAACAATCCAAATGTTCAAATTAAAGATACTACACAAGCTATTCAACACTCCTAAATGGAGAAGCTATGTTCAAGTTGCAAGTTTAATATATTGATATTAGTCATATTACATATCCCACGGAACATGTGCCTCTTTGTCATACGAGTTTGCGCGTTTGTTGGTTCCTTTACTTCGGGCGTTGTGTGTTTGTGTACATGTTTGTACATTTGCGATTAGAAGATGAAAACGGGGACCCTCGCGAAGCTTTAACTGTCAGAAATGGGTCTCGGCGTAGCTTCAAACAAGTCCCAACTGATATAAATGGGGTTCAGAGCGGAGCTGGAAATGGAGGTCCTGACGGACCCTCAACTGTTTACAGCTAGTTTCTTTTGTTTTCGAAACGTTTGACTATTGTTTAAAACCTGTTTCAAAATGTATCCTTTTTTTTCAAGATGTGAAACAAGCTTTAGGAATAGACAACTAATCTAGACAAATGTCTTACTCAAATCAGATTATGGATACAGAATGCCGTAACAGCGCACATCAAAAGGACTTTAATTCAGGAAATCTGATTTCAACGTGAAACCAGCTGCTGACAAACAAATCTTAGATGTAGAAACAAACATCGGGTGCACATTCTAAATGTTGATTTGCTTTCTATTGATGAAACCACATGTTAGAAACGAGGTGAACTAACCAAGAATATTATTTTAGCTTTCGCTAAAGTACCACATTGGATGTAAAAACAAGCTTCAGTCAGAGGATATTAGACACTGAAATAAGATCCAAATCAAAAATGTTGATTTGAAATCAACTTCTGCCAAAATGGCCTTAAGTATGGAAACAAGACACAATATACATCAAAAGCATCTTAGATACGGACAGTGGGTGGACAACCGAGATGTAGATTTTAAGCTGACAGTTGATGACATCACAAACAAGTCTGCTTTTAAAAATAAGTGTAATCTAATTATAGGGGTTTTTTATCACTCACAAAGAACGTAAACATGATATTTGCGTTTTCAAGGGCAGTCCAACTTTTACGTACTAAGGTAATTAGGGTTTTTCATTACATTAGATGTACTTGAATAGTGAAATCTTGTTATTGTGGTTACAGAACTGGGGAAATTCAGAAAATCATTACTTTACATTAATGTCTGCTGGAAACCTCTAAGTACTTTGTATTATTCAGTTATGAACAAGTCGTCGAAAGTGAATGTGTTGTGACTGTAAGGAGCTGTTTACCCTGTCAGTGCTCGTTTTTCATTTTAACCCTTACCCTTATTTTATTTATTTTGTTTAATTGCTAGAGGCCTGATTTCAAGTTTGGTTATATTTGTTGTTGTATAGGCATTTCTACTCATTTAGCCGTAAAACGTGTTTTTATCACTGTATGCAAAACTCGACAATAGTGTACATGCTAATTTGAGCGATATTATTGTTATTATGATTGTCTAACGATAACGATGAGCGTGGCTAAAATAAAACAAAGCCCTATAGTTGCCTTACGAAATAAAATTCATATGTGTGTAGCCAAAATTGGAAGTGACACACACACACCACACACCCGCACGCGCACACACACACACACACACACACACACACACACACACACACACACACACACAAACAAACACACACAAACAAACACACAAACACACACACGCACGCACGCACGTACGCACGCACGCACGCACGCGCGCACACACACACACACACACACACACACACCAACACACGCACACACGCACAGACGCACGCACGCACTTAGGCACACGACGCACACCACACCACCACCACACACACACACACACACACACACACACACACACACACACACACACACACACACACACACACACACACGCATACACACACACGAACGCACACATAGGCACATGCGCAGATACTGATATGGACACAGACACAGGCATACACAGATAAAGACACACACCGACGGACGCAGACGCAGAAGCTAACACATACACAGACACACACACCCCGATTTCTCGCTTCGGGCAATTATTTTAGTATTAAAAATTGATATTTCATAAATTACTCTATGTTCCAGCCTGAAACAAACTAGGATGCTTAAATCTCAGCGCAATCAGTTCACTTATTATTTTACGTTTCCATTAAAAATGGTTTCTTTATTTGATCATTCAAAAGCAGCTGCGGGAAGCAGGCAAAGATCGATTGGTGGTGCGAAATGGGGATGAGTTAAGAAAGCGGCAGAAGGTAACAAAATGCAATTCATTATCCCTCTATCCATCCTCCTAAGTGTTCCTGAGTGCTTTAGCACGATAGGCCTAATTTAGCATGTTCAGGTCCACAGTAAAAAAAAAGAACGATATAAGGTAAATAATAAACTTTTCAGGAAGTGAGTAACAAATACGAAACGTAATTCAAATCAGGAGCTAATGAACAAGATAACGTAGGATGAGTACGGATTAAGGAAATATTGGCAAGAATACTTTGAAAACTCTTATGGAGGTAACTGCAGGAGTCTAAGAGATAAAAAAGGAGAATGTGGAAGAGATAACGAATGACTCCGAGGAGGACGTTGATTTAAACGAGGTAAAGAAAGCTGTACAAAAGAAAGATAAATTAGCATGGATGGAATTACTGGTAAAATGCTGAAATATAAATGCGCAAAGTTGGAGATATGGTTGTGTGCATCATTTAATATATGTATTAAGGGTGGAAAAATACCGATTTGTTGGAAAAGTGCGACTATTGTTCCACTATATAAGGGCAAGGGGAGTGAGAGTGTTTGATTAGTGTACCTGGTAAGGTATTTGGAAGAGGTTTGGTTGGTAGAGTACGTGCAATAAGATAGAGTAAGATTCGTGATGTCCAAGTGACTTTGTCTCAGGAAGGGGCTGCTTGGATCAGGTTGTGATCGAAAAATGTTTAAATGTAAAGAAGAAGCTGCACTATGCATTTCTAGACTAGGAGAAAACTTATGGGAGAAGCTTGGCGCAAGATCTGGGTGGCCAATTATCGTCAGCATTTCTGGAAATCACACGACCAGGAAAACGTTGTCTTAACAGATCGATGGTTTCTCTTGCTGTATGGTATGTGGCACCATCATGTTGAAACTACATTTCTTCGAGGTCTATGTTGTCCAACTTATTTCACAGAAAGTTAGAATTATGGCGCGAAATCGTATTTCATTCACTGTTACAGCTTCGCTAGACTTATTTAAAAAGGAACTGTCCAATTGCACCTCCAGCGAGAAGTTTTATTGTCCCAAATTCGCCAATTCTGCTTATTAACAAAACCATCCGAATGAAAATAATCTATTTTGTTTCTGAATTGTCTTCGTGAGAATTCGTTGCAAACTGGTTCTGCTAATGTTCAATTGTTAAGAACGGCCTCAATAACAGCAGATAACAAATGTCAAACATTTGTATTGGCAACTGAAATAAAACAAAAATGGAAATGAAAATTTAAATCCGACCTACCCGATGCGCCACCCCTTATGTGTGTAATAATTGTTGCATTGCTGGACTTTAGTACTGTTTATTCACCCGTCATTATATATAAGAGACTGGTAATAATCATAATCTGAACGACGAATTATAGTGTGTTAATGGTTTATTCTGTTAAGCATTGTTGAAACGCAAACCCTTTGTATATTTTCGAAAAGAATTCCAAAAGTGACTCTAAATGTTAACGTAGTAGTTGAATAGACACTATAATTATTGACGTGTGTGTTCAAAAATTAAACGTGCCACACTGAATAGTTTGCGCAGCACAAATATTTTACAAATGCCAAGAGAAATTTGTACTGACAACAAAATATTACGTGGACCATCTTACTATCGAAACTAACCTTTTTATCTAATTCAAAATCTAATTCCCAGAATGTTAGCTGCTCATTGCATTGCAATTTTCACATCAAGGCCGGAAAATAGACATTTCCTGCATTACTTATAGTCCAATGTATCAAAAGAATTAAAAAATTATAACCCATACTTATAATACAATCGCTAATGGTCAGTTAGTTTAACAAGTAAATTATTTACTACCTCCAGCAAAACGTTAGCATTGTAAAGTGTAACACTAATACTAACAACAGTTTTAAATTATACCAAAACTAATGTACCACTCATTATGTTCGAAACGTTACGTAAGCTAATTCCGGAATTTTTTTCTAATTTTGCAAGACAAAATGAGGTTATATTTTAAATACTAGAATTAAACAAAAGAACAAAGAATGTCAGATCAATCTTCTTCTGGTAATAATGTTCTAGGTTGATTATAATGAATTACACGACTTTTTAGGGTGTAATTAAAGAGAAAAAAAAAATTAAATCTCTAATTACATTTTAAATTAGAGTTGACATAGCGTTATTTTAGTCTAAGGTCGACGTATACATGTTTCTGCATAGTAAATGCGCACTAAAAAGAAATAAAAAGTTAATCTTAAAAGCTTTCTATTGAAAAAAAAAGATGTACCTATATAAAGACAAATACGTAAGGTAATAAATACACTTTGAATGATTTCGATACCGGAGAGATATGCAGAGTAGCAATGTTCGTGAAGAAGCGGTACACAACCTACACGAGACGTTGGGATGAAATGGAATTCGTTATTTGAGATATAGCTACCGGATCGGTAGCCGGTGATGAAGACATCAACTAGACTATTAACGAGCTCGTCTGAGACGTGGTCCAGCACTCAGTATGCTAATCGTCTCACACTGATACATCAGATACATACTACATCGACATTTCTAATTGTATTTTAAATATGCCTTCGTTTTTCGATATAAATTTTAAGATAGACCTCCTTTTATATTTATCAAAGTTTAAATGAATTGTTATAATGGCATTAGATTTGTTTCAAAATTCATCTTAATTAGGAAGCTAATTAGTTAATTAGCAAGTTTGATAGATATGTGTTTGTTGGTAAGGTAATTAAAAAATTTTACTTTGATGAATGATTGATATTTTATGCAAAGTGCACGTAGCCCAAATCTGACAGGAAATGAATGTAAATTAATATAACATAAAAATGCCAAATTCTGGTTTTTCTTAATTGTATTCAAAATTAAGCGTTTATATTTTTACGGTTTTTCACTTTCAGTAGGCGTCATCTAGCAATTAATCATGTTTTAGCAAATTTTACAATTTTTTAACGACTTTCACTTGAAAAGGGAAGCTTTGATTATATATAAGATGTTTAGAAGAGTAAGTTAATCAAAAAGATTGCAAAACCGGTATACAACGTGCCCAAGATAACGATGAACAGCATGGGGATCTTGAAAACGGTAAGACATACGAAGGCAGTTAAATTAGAGAAAAGTTATATAATTTAGGGCTTGTTCACGTGTAGTTTGCAAAAGTTCATTGTTGTTTATCGTTCGCGAGATTAAAAACAAAATGCGATTTTTGGGTTTTTCTTTTTTCGTAATCCCTTCATTTATTTTAAAAAACTTTTAAAAACCAAAGATACTTCTTCATTACCACTTTTTGAATTCTATTGGATGCAGTTTTCAAATTTTTTATTCGACGTTTCGTCTCCGAGAAACCATCATCAACTTTATTTTTTTATATCGCCGCAACCATCGAAATACCCTGTATTCGATAGTATTTTTTATTAGGAATTTAACCATGTATTACACATTATAGTTTTGAAGCTAATTTTTACGAAAAATTCGAATTAATATTAGTACTTCATAATATTTCTTTATGTACAGGTTGTCCCATTTTCGTATGTTTTACGGAGTATCTCGTTTATTTTTTAGGTTAGAACCTTGCGGTTTTTGCGACACCGTGCTATTTTTTAATGAAACCAAAGATGCACTAACCAAATTTGCCATAGCCATCTTAGTTTGTGTGCTACAAGGTGATTTTGGAAAAATTGCGTTTTCAGTCATCCACTGTAACTGTTATTGCCAGACATATTAAAAAAGAAAAAAACTGATATTTGTAGATTTTTTTACGTAGAATCCAGTGGCCTACTCAGATTGTCCTTAGAGGTTATAGTTTTTGAGATATTGACATAACCTACTTTTTTTTTGTGGGACACCCTATATATATCTTTTAAATTTTTTCCTCTTGCCAAGAGCTTTTCAAAAATATAGGATAGTCTATATTTACTTTTATAAATAACTTGACAAAATGATTTTTTACTATAATTTACATCGATAATAGTGGATAGCCGTGGGTAACCATGTTAACGCAAAAAACAAAATAATTAACGTTCTGCCATTGCTTAGATATTTGATTTAATTTCTGCTTCTCTCAAATTATTCCTGGTAACATTTTCCCAAATTTAGTGCTGATATTTATTGTTATTCGTTGTTTTTGTTTATTGTTATCGTTCTTGTTCTTGTTGTTGTTGTTTTTTTAATTATTTTAATTATTTTTAATATGGCTCGAAACCAAAATTTTGAAAACTTTGAGAAATATGACATGAATACCTGCTTCATATTAGCTAATGAATACGCAGACCAGGCCTTAGAACTCTATCTGAACAGGTCAGTTAATCTTTACCTTAGAATTTGTATTTGTTTTACATACCTATTTTGTGATATAGATATTCCGAAAGAAGACAACCCGACAGAAGAATATTTCAAAAATTAAAATTTAATCTTTGCCAACATGGATGTTTTGACAAACGAGTTTACAACAAAGAGAACGGGAATCAGAGATCAACGTTTTAGCAGTTGTTCAAGCCACTCCTGAAACCTCGTGCAGGAAAATAGATGAAGAGACCGGTGTGTCTAAAACAAAAGTGCAAAGGATTTAAAAAAATCATAAATTCAAACCCTACCAGTATAAACTTGTTCATCATCTGCACGGTGATGCTGAACGTAGATTGAGTTCTGCAATTGGTTTATAAATATGAAAACTCAGGACAATAATTTTGAAAAAAACAATTTGGTCAGACGAGGCACATTTCACAAGTTCGGGAATTCTTAATAGACACAATAACTCGCGGTTTTGGAGTCAAGAAAACACCCACGTGATATTTCCTAGAGCGTCAAGGCAGGTTCGGATTTAATGTCTCCTGCTTTATTTTTAACCGAAAATAGTTTACAAGATTTTCGAAGAAAACCTAAACTTTAATGGGTACTTACAAATTCTACAAGAAAAACTATGAACATTTTAGAAGATATTCCACTGGCTCAACTGAACGATATATTTTTCCAGCAGGATGAGGCTTCAGCCCACAATGCTAGAATAATACAAAACTGGCTAAATGAACGTTTTCTCAGGAGATGGATTGGAACAAATGGACCTGTTCGATGTCCACCACGATCACCGGAATCTCTCGGTTTTGTATTTTTTTTTTGTGGGTGTATTTAAAGAATAAAATTTATTTAAGGCAATATGCCAACATGCAACAATTAAAAATTGTAACGGAAAATGCTTTTGCAGAATTACGAAGACAATCATTTATTTTGGAAAATGCTATTAAAATAATTTATAAACTTTGTGAAACTTGTAGTGGACATAATGGTCTGCAATTTCAACAATATGTGTGATTAACTAATTATTTTGTTTTTATCAATGTAAATTGTAGAAAAAATCATTTCGTCACGTTATTTATAAAATAAATATAGACTATGCTATATTTTTCAAAACTCTTGGCAAGAGGAAAAAGATTTAAAAAATATATAGGGTATCCCATAAAAAAGTAGGTTATGTCAATATCTCAAAACTGTGACATCTAAAGAAATTCTGAGTACGCCACTTGGTTCTACGTAAAAAATCTACAAATATCAGTTTTTACTTTTTGAATATGTCTGACAATAATTACAGGGGATGACTGAAGATGCAATTTTTCCAGAATCACCCTGTAGCACAAAAACTAAGATGGCTATGGCAAATTTGATTAGTGCATCTTTGGTTTCATTAAAAAGTAGCACGATGTCGCGAAAACCGCAAGGTTCTAACCTAAAAAATAAGCGAGATTCCCCGTAAAACGTACGAAAATGGGACAACCTGTACAAATTTAACAACTCCAATCTTTTAAACCTATTTAATTAAAGTTCAATAATTACAATAACTGTTCAAATAGGTTGCCGTTATTTCCTAGACACAGGTAAGCTGTCTTTACAGAAGAATTTAAAATACGGTCTAGCATTTCTGTCGAAATTGTATTAACTGCTGCCATAATCGATATTAACTTCCAAAACTTCCATCATATAGTTGGTTTTTCAGGTAACCCCACAGGAAAAATTCAACGCACTTAAATCGGGTGACTGGGTTGCCCAAGCTACTGCACTGTAAGTTCCAATCCATTTTTCTGTAAACCGCATTGACACATAGTCCTGTACATTTCCTGAGTTATGTGCTGGGGAACCCTCTTGTTGCAATCAACAGTTGTTAACAAGTGCTAGAGGTAATTCATCGAAGGCATTTTCCAAATCAGCATATTGTGGTAAATAAATGGTCCTATTATTCTTCGTCCCAAAATGCCCATCCATATATTAAATGTTGATGTCTTCCTTCTTTTTTTAAATAAGGATTTTGTTTGGCCAATAATGTTTGTTACGTCGGTTGAAAATTCCATTGTTCGTTATCATGCTTTTATCAGACCAAATTATTTTAAAAGGAAAATTTAGATCTTCGTCACATTTTCTAGTACACCATTCGCTAAGACCCTGCCAAACTCAAAATTTATATGAATGAAGCTTATTCTTATTTAAAATGAATTGTGTTGTAAAATGATCTATACCAGTACGATGTTCCATTTGTATTGTCGATATTTCAAGGTTTTCAACAATGGCTTGTAAAACGGTATTACCTTTTTCGTCATCAGATTGTTTTTGACGAGATAGAACAGGTTATGTAATTAAACCAAATTCTTTTAAATTAAATTCCAGACGTTTAAAAATGGATTTACCAGGTTGCTTTCGTTCAGGATATTTATCCAAATAGATCAGCTCAGTAACTATACGATTTCTGTGGGCAAGATGTAGCGTGTCAACATATCGAACTTTTCTTCGTTTGTAAAATTTCGTCTTTCCATAGATACACTTAATTATAATTATAAATTAACTAAACAGAACCAAAAAAAAAACAACCCACGAAGTAATGGTAATAAAAATAACTTAAAATACGTACAATTCAAATAAAAACAACGATCTCAACGCAATAAAACTAACTTAAACAGTTTTCAACAAAATGTGAAAGAAGTGTTATTTTATCAAAGCCTTCAAATATTACCTGAATTTTTCTGCTTCAAAACCTTAATGTGTAATAAATACATGGTTAAATTCATAATAAAAAATACTATCGAATACAGGGTGTTTCGTTGATTTCGGCGATATAAAATAATAAAGTTGATGGTGGTTTCTCGGAGACAAAACGTCGAGTAAAAAATTTTAAAACGCCTTCTAATAGAGTTCAAAAGTGACAATGAAGAAGTACCTTTGGTTTTAATAATCTTTTAAAACAAATGATAATTACGAAAAAGAAAAAGCCAAAATTTCATGTTGTTTTAAATCTCGAAAACGATAAACGAGGAAATTGATGGAATACATTATCACCTTACCCAAGGCGCTAACTGTCAAAGTGTGTCCTCTGGCAGCCCTGGCGTAAGCGTGCCCTGTCATAATCTTCTCAGTACTGTTAACTGCATACACAGTATTGAACAGTTCAGTTATTAACGACATGAGTAAGTGGAATCCTCCAAACCTTACGATCACGCCACATACTTCAGGGTCTCCCTCACGACTTGCTACGATATCTCGCGCGTTGAGATATAGGTGCTGATCGAATATGACAATCTTTGCTTTTCGTCCAGGACAACAGGATTGTGTATTCTAGACAGCAGTTAACAGTGATGTATATATAGTGTCGTAATCATTTGGAGATACATTGATGAAAGACTGGCAGTGGATAAAAGTTGTTTAGTGAGGTATGTCTCTGGTCACTTCCTCCATGAAACCATTCTACCCGTCAATTTCCGGAATGTCTTTAGATTTACAGTAAAGCCACACCAACAGTGACAGTGATGGGATAACTGTATGATTGTGAGCGAATGCTGTCCTTAAGTCATTGATCTGAATTTTTGCTAAGCCCAGAGCAATATTTTTATCGAAGTGTTGTAGTGTCACGGCTCCCAATCTCCCCACAACTTCTGCTGGTGGCACAGTCTTCAGGCGTTTAATTTTTTGACCAGGGGCAACAGCACTCTCTGGAGTGAGGCATCGGATACTCCCCATTGTAAGAAAAGTATTTCTTCCATCCAGCGTTTGGATGTTGAAATCAGCATTGTCGTTTATCATTTGGCAAAGGGCTCGTTCCTTCATAACCAGAGGGGGGCGCATTATTGACGACACTTCAAATCGAGTTGCTTCATTGTATGTTACACAAAACTCGAGGGATGACAGGACATCAATCAGTTTTCGCGACCCGTATCTTTGTATAAAAAGGCTGCCAACCCTACTTTAAGAGGGGAGGGGAAATATATTGGCCGAACTGCACTAATCAAGGTATGTGCAATCGCTACCGATTTTTTATTCCATGGCTCAAGATTCCCTCGCTTCTTATTTAGTACCACAGTCTCAATAAACACTCGAAGAGTCGCAGGAATAACATCTTCGACCCCATCCAGAATGCTATGTATAATTTATTTAAGAAAATAAACTTGTTGTCCTTAGATCTAAGAGGCATGTGCTTTGTAATAATACAATAGTGATTATACATCTACCGTCACGATAGTTGTAAGTTCGTCACGTGAGTTAAATAATAAAGGAAAATGAAATAAACTAAAAATAAAATCAATTGTTCTTTACATTCCCGCACTAACACGGTGTCACCGAACTATTTTCTTTATAATGACTATCTAGCCCATATCGCGGCTCCGAAGGCTCTATGTATCGTGCCTCCCCACTTCAAGGCCGTGTGGACGTAGCCCCTTTTCAGAGCCGGGGGTATTTTTAGCTGCTCCTCTGTTGATTTGTTAGCCCTAGGCCGCACTCCCCGGGCTCCGATTATCAAAGGTGTAAATTTTAGTTATCTCCCTGGCTATCTTTTTATTGCTGCTTCTACGAAGTGTTTATTGTCATAAACCTTCTTCTTTCTCTCCCAGACCTCGCCCAGACCCAGGTTCCCCTCCTAAATAGGTGTTGTGTTTGTGTCATTGTGGTGGATCACTAAGTCGGGTTTGTACAATCTCTGGTCGGGGTGCCTGACATGAAGTTCATTTTCAACCACAGCGAATCTCTTTGCGTGTCCTTCTATCTTGCCAACGATTTCGTTGTGTCGTTTGATTCGCACGTTGTGGGTAGCTGGGCAGGATTGCAGGACGTGGGATATCGTCTCGACTCTGTCGCAACCGTACCTGCAATTCCTTTCTTCCCTATTCACGCATGCTAAGCCGTTGGATATGGCTTCCTTCCAAGTCTGCGCTGGATGTTTGTCGGAGGTAATCTTCCTGATCCTTTCAATCAATTTCCTTAAGTGGTTGGTGTTTGTTACTCCCTGTAATATGGGGTCCGGCGATGTAATAAGCTTATTTAAGTTGTGTAGTAAGAGGTACGGGATTGTTGTCCTAAGCTCTGTGATACCCAGTCCCCCATCCCAAATTCTTGCATATAGGAATTGGTTCGGTGTCGTCCTTGCTAGGTGTAATATTTTCTTAGCTGCTCTTTTGATTATCTTATCGCAGTTTCTCAGATTGTTTGCCGTCACCTTTGCCGACTGCAATCCGTGCAACAGTTTTGGGATGGCGTATTGGATTAAAATCACCATTTTTTGATCCGGCTTTAGAGTGCTCCTGGCGATATTCTGTAGCAATATCTGGAGATTGGAGATATTCGGGCGACCAATACCGTGGCATCCGAAGCTTTGTCCTAAGTATTTGAAGGTGTTTAAGCCGCTGATGCTTCCTATTGGAGTGTTCCCTAAATGGTGGAGGGATTTCTTTCTTATGACACTGACTCCATTCGACCTTTGGGCTACTAGGCAACAGGACTTTTGAGGATTCAGTTCTAGTCCTCGTTTGCCCATAAAATCATGCGCCCTTTTTAGCGCTATCGCCATATAGCGATAGTCATCCTCCAAGAGGATAAAGTCATCAGCGAACGCCTTTGCGGCGCATTCAGTTACCGGTGCCACAGTACCTCCAGGCGGGGTGTTGTTCAGAGTCTCCAGGAGCTCATCCATTACCATATTAAACAATAATGGGCTTAATGGATCCCCTTGCCGTACTCCTCTTTTCAGTTCAATAGGATTAGTGAACTTTTGCCAACCTTGATTTTCGTTACTATCCCATTGAGGGTTTCATTGATATATTTCTGCGTGTTCTCGTCTAAACCATACCTCTTCATAGCTCTTCTAATCGAATTGTGGGATACCGTGTCGAAGGCTTTCCTTACATCTAGACTGGCTACAGAATAAGATTTGCCTTCGACGGTCCGATTTCTGATGTATGTATCAAGTATGGTTACGTTAACGAACACCCCATCCAATCCAGTAATAAATCCCCTTTGATTCGAATTCGATGTGATAGCTCGGCTTAACCTTTTGAATATTATTTTATTAAGGAGCCGTTGGGGCATGGAGCCGATGGCCAAAGGACGCCAGTTGGCCGGATTCTTTAGATCGCCCTACTTTGGAATTATCGTCGTTTTTAGTTTTTTCCAAGATGTAGGTTGGAGGGCTCTGTATATTATAATACTAAATAATACCGATAAGATATACGAGTTCACTGCCTTAACCTATGGGGTAATAGGTGTTTATGGTTCGTTTAACATCGTGGATTGGTTGTTCGTAACTTATGGAGGTAGTTCCTTACACTTCGTTGAACAAATTCCCTACGTCTAGTACCGTTGGCATGTCCTCGCCGTGGCTGTCCTGCAGTAGTTTGCCGGTGATGACTTTCTCAGCCAGAACTTTTCTATTCTTATGGTAGAGTTCCTGAGCCTTTTTAAAGGCAGATGCTCTCGGTCCTCTACCCGTTTTACGCCATAGTTGTTCATAATACCGGATCTGCTGTTTTCGGATGCTTTAGGACCTTTACGCGTATTAGTCTATGGTGCTAGGTTATTGGTGAAGCACTCTTCAAGTTTGCTGTTTATTATTTGCTTGGGAGTGGTGCCAATAGCGCACTTTATAATCTCTACCAGAAGAGGATCTTTGCCTATGCTTTATTTAGGTAGGCTTGGAAGTTTTTATTTATGGTTTTTATTCTATGCGCCTCCTCTGGGGCCGACTGATGTTGGTGCCTCGCGCTGCTGCTATTTGCAACATCGGGGACCGTTTTCGGACATACCGCATCAGTTTGTTTAATTGGATCCTCCTGTTCTCCTCTCCTGGTTTTAAGTTTCTGCGTACTTGTGATTGATCCTTCTGCATCTTCGATGTTAGTGCATTCCCTTTTATTGTTGGCTTGTGTGATTTTATTAGTAGCTTTCTCGGTGTTAATAATTGTCGGTTGTGGCGGCATTATTACCATTGCAGGTGTGTTCGATATTAATGGGGCTTACCCAGACGTTGATGGGGAGGCTTCAGGTTCGAAAGATGACGTTTGGTGTATGGGTATGTCATATTCCTGTGCCGATGTTATGCTTCCCTTCTCTGTGTCCTCTTTAATCTTGGGGTGTTCCTTTTCAACGTCTTTTGCTCTTTTAGATGTGATATTAGCAAGCGTACCCGGTGAGATAGATGTCTTTCTCTTGGCAGCGTCGTTGACCTTAGCCACTGGTGGTGTGCTAGTAGGCTGTTTGTTACATGTGACGGTTAAGGGTCTGGCTTTGAATATTGTTTTTGCTTTCTCCTTCAATTCGTCACGAGCCATTTGAATATAGGTTTTGTAAAGGGCATTGCTACGTTTGTGTCTAACTTGATCCTTGGTTAAGCCGGTCGCTTGCATCTGCTTGTCTATGAAGTTGCTTATAGACGACGCTTCAATTTTGGCTAGAGTCTTGTATATGTCCGTTTCAGATAGTTTCAACGTGCTTGCTAACCCGCCCATATATTGTTCATAGTGAATTGACCGCTCGGGTTGTCGCGTTCCGCGTAGGCCTCGAAAGTTCTCTCACAATATAGGCAGTTATTCCTCTCTTTCCCACATGTTGAGTTATGTTTACGGAATCCAGACGAGGTTTGCAGGATTTTCCCGCACTTCCCACATTCAAGATTGTCTGGTATAGGAGCCTCGTTCGTGATACGCGAGGTTTGACGATCATAGTGTTCGAGGTATGTAACTCTCTAGCACTCTTTTGATTTGGGTTTGTTTGTTGACCGTCATTTCCCGAGTTTCCAGCATTCCTGGTGTTATCCAATTTGGATCTGTTTACAATGGGTGGTTTCCCAGTTGTCTTTTTCAGTATTTTTTCAACTGACTTGTTTACTTCTTCTTTTCCGTAGTAGTAATGGTTTGATTATGTACTATTATAATTAGGACAGTACTGACGTTATACTTAAGGTATAATTAAAACTTAAAACTACTTCAACAGTCACTATGCTCTACTATTTACATATATTTGCACCATCAAGCTTTATACTGTTATCGGTGGGGGGATATTCAGTCACGTCATTTACTTGAGATCTGTATTTTCAACAACTGTGGCAGCGGCTGTTTCGACTATGCGACACCTTTCCTAGCAATTTCTCCACGTCTCGAAACCAGTTGTCAGTAATTATATTGTATCCACTGGCTTTGAAACAAACAACATAAGGTGCTCTTGATGTGACTACAACATCGTCACCAAACGTTTGAAGAAGGTGCCTCCTAACAGTGAATGGGTTGGGTTGAAAAGGTCCTTCAGTTTGGTCCGTCATTTCCTCTATGGTGAATTGCCATTTCTCATCACTGTTTTTTAGGTAAGAAACAATTGATTGCATAGCAGCTTCAACGTTATCACTGCCTCGTTTGTCCGTTTGAGTTGATTTTGGGGCATGGCGTAGAGCTCTCATGCAGCGGAAATGGTACTGCGCATCAGCTGCACATAAATCCTGAACTTGCTGAAGACGAAGTAACACAGTTCGCCCATATTCGACTTTCCCCGAGTTTCATCACTTTTGCTTTGATGGACAATATTCTCACGGGATAGACCATATTGCGTTTTGCGGGAGTATTTTTCATTTCTCTCTTGTTGTGGTCTGGGGGCACTTTATGTTCACACAGAAAACAATGACTTGTAAAAAGAAAGCCCATTCCTTTTGAACACGTTTGTTTGGGAACCTTTTGTACAGATATATTCAAATAGGCAGCCATAAATTTTTCTGTTACATAATTCTTTCTGCATTTTCAGTGGACTTCAATTGAACTTTCCCTTTTAAATTTTTCAACCTTCTCATCCTTTCTCTTTTTACTGGCTTCTATGAACGACTGCAACCCTCTCTCCTTCACAACACACGTCTCTGTCCTATCTTGTAATAGTTCGTCTCACGGAACACACTCCGCGATATTATGCCAGGTGATAAGAAAATCGGCAACTAACTGTATAGAATAGAACTAAACACAGAATGTTTGTTAAAACGCACAAAACTCTCCCAATTCACTGTTGATTTCAATCAAAGCGCGAGGCAAACAACGAAGCGTTCCATTGGTAGCGCACGGCAAATAGACGCTGTTGGACTGACCGGCCCAACGGCCAACACAGCATATGTGTTGAGAGGGGAGTGAGGTAGACAAACACTGTCTAAAAACGGCGCCGACCGGTACTGTTGCAAGATTGGTAGGCGAGTTTTTAATGAAGAGTGGCTATTTTCAAATCACAGTCATCTAAAAGTGGGTTTATTGCAGTTTTCACCAAAGTTGGTAAAAATTGGCCTTTTTCGACTGACGATGGCGACCTTATAAATTTAGAAGTTAGGAAGTTAGAGAGACAATTCGACGCAGAATTTTATGCTCTTCTACTTTGAATACCGTGACATTTTCCGTACGATGCGTCGTTTGCAAGATATGAGCGTAAAACCGGAAAAACTCCGAAAATCTCGAGGTTTTTTGCACTTTTCGACCTGAGCCGGCACTGCTACGAGGCAGCAAACTTCAGATTCGCATTCAGCACCCCAAAAAACATATAATTCCGTCGAGAAACTTTCTGCCAGACTCATGTTACGAGACAGGTACTTTTGAACACCATTTGATCAGATTAACTACCCAAAACGGCTTTAGATAAAAATTTGAAAATTTGGTCGATGATTGCATATTTGAATTCTACGAGAAATTCTAAACATTTTTTTATATAGCATATCTTATCTTCTACAAGTCAAAATTTGATACAAATTTCGAAAACATTGCATCTCTAGACCTCTTCAGCAGTAGCGTCAACCTTCAACCCTTAAATAATTATTTTTGCAAAATAAATTAACATTTTTATACTTTATTTTGGTGAAACAATTTAAAATACAGAAATGTTGTCTCTTTTTTCTTTTAAAATCGTCGGTTCTTGACAAATTTGAAAAATAGTTTGTATTCTGCAACAACTGATCCGTGCTTATTTGATAATTTAGTAGTAGGCTGAATCTTCAAGACAAAACAAAATTAGTTAATTGTCAAAAGTTCTTACCTACTATTGTTATTTATGATGGAACGTTGCTCGTATTCAGAATTACCCGACATGCTTTTGCAACAAGAAAAAATTAGGGAGATTTCCAAATAGACATCAACCGCACTATACCACTTTTGGTTCCATCAACCATCGTCTCTCTGAAACAGGTAGTTTTTGCAAAAGAAGCCAAATTCTGGACGTCAGCGTCACATTAGAATTCTTCAGGTAGAAGAGCGCATATTGTAAAATATTCACGATATGCCAACTGCAAGTCGCGTTGCTCCTCAATTGAATATTTCTAAAAATGAACAATTGTTAAAACCGTACCACATCTAAAAAGTTCAAGAACTTTTACCGACAGATCTACTACTTCCACGAGAATACTGTTAATAGTTCATGAACAATTTCATTGAAGATCCTCGAATACTTTTTACGGACGAAGCCTGTTTTACTAGAAATGACATCTTAATCCCATAATTTCCACAATTGGGCAGATGAGAATCCGAATGTAATTCAAGAAGGTCGCTTTCAACATAAATTCAGCATAAATGTCTGGGCAAGAATTGTTGAATAGTTTATTATTGGTCCCTTTACAGAATAACTTGTGGGAGCTTTTAGAGGATGTGCCATTAAATGGCAGAGCTAAGACAATATTTATGCACGACGGTGCCCCACCACATTTTGAATTACTTGTGAGGCAATACTTGCACGCGCAGTTCCCTCACCGGTGGATCGGATGAGGTAACGATGTTCCTATAGCCTGGCCGCCTAGATCACCGGATCACGATCCCTTAGGTTTCTTTGTTTGGGGTGCTGTTAAAGAAAAGGTCTATTCAGTTACAGCAATTACTAGATATGATCTTTGAAATCGCATTTCTGAAGCATAAGAGAAAATTAGGCAAATTCGGGGATATTTCGATCAACGCGAACGTCTGTAATACAGTGAGTGAAGGCTTGCATTGAAGTATAGGAGAAATTATTATAAAATTAGTGTTTTATTTTAAAATTTGTATTTTTTTAAATTTTTATTTTAATTCTTTATTTTAAAATGAGTTAACAAAATAAATCAATTATTCAATAACCACAGATCAGACAAAATTCCTTTATTTTAAAGTATTTTAACAAAATAAAGCAAAAAAATTGTAATTTATTTTGTAAAAATAATTTTTTAAGGGTTGAAGGCTGACGCTACTGTTGAACAGGTACAATAAGGCGATTTGTGTAAAGTTTCTATAAAATTTGGCTAAGTGGACTGTATAGAAATCAGTAAAAAATTTTCATAGTTTACGGAGATAAAGTGAGAGCGTATAACTTTTTAGGGGTGCATTTTGGGATAAAATTTAAAGAGGGAAAAATGTCCTAACTTGGTCCTGGGAACTAACTGTGGAAGTTAGTGGGTGATTTTCCTGTACATACAATATTCATATATATACAGTGTAATCCAAAGTAGAGGGACCATTCAATAACTTCTTTATTTTACCATATATGAAAAAAAGTTAAATTATTTTTTGTTTGCGGCCATGTGCTACATTTAATAAGGCTATTAAATATTTTTTCATTTCCGGTTAAACCGGAAACGAACACAACTATTGTTTTTAAATGACACCCTGTATATTTTTTAGATCTGATTCCTCATAATTTTTCATTCTGTAAATTTTATGGATATTACATCAGAAAATTTTGTTGTAAATCGCAAAAAACTTTTGAAGGAGTAGAAGATCACTATTTAAAAACAAAATAGTTATTGCCATGGAAAACGGAAAAACTGCTTTGTTTCAGATTGTTTCACATTTTTCAAAATTAGTTTTTATATGTAATTACTTAAGCTGTGACGACATTTATAATTACAACGTTATTGTATGCAATTCTTAGGCAACTACATAATGAATAATAGTCGATTTAATGTTAATATTTGGTGAGTGTAATCACAACGCACGAAGATCAGTCGCACTCTATGCAGAAAGATTTCCTGACAGGTATCACCTTCCACATACTTACTTACAAAATTGAAAATTCCTTAAGGCAACATGGAGCATTTCCTGGAGTAAAAATCCAAAATAGAGAACCCCAGAGAAATAACCCGATAAACGAAGAACGAGAATTGCAGAGTTTAGCGTATGTTCGACTACATCCACGTTCGTCTATTAGGCATGTAGCTCAGGAAGTAGGAACATCATTTGGATATGTTCAGAGGACATTAAAAACACAAGCTGTACCCTATGAACCAAATTTAGTGCAACACCTACGTCCAGCAGATCCCGAACGCCGATTAACATTTATTGCGTGGTTAGTGGAACAACTGGAAGATGACCGAGGCATTTTAGACAGAATTTTGTGGACCGACGAAGCAAAATTCACCAATAATGGTGTTATCAACAAACAAAATAATCTTTTCTGGTAGGATGAAATCCCACATTGGACATTAAATACAAACCATCAAACCGTTTGGGGTACTAACGTTTGGTGCAGTTTAATAGGAGACATATTATTGGGACCTTTTTTATGATGCAACCCTCACTGCAATAAGATTTCTTTATTTTTAAATACTGAGCTTTTGACCATGTTAGAAGATTTTCCACTAGCATTGCGACGAAGTATGTACTTTCAGTTGGACGGAGAGCCAGCTCATACTAGTAACATTGTTAGTGAATATCTAAACGAAACCTTTAATGGGCGTTTAATTTCCACCCATGTACCAGTGGAAATGCCGCCAAGATCGCCTGATATTACACCTCTGGGCTATTTCTTATGGGGCTATCCTAAGACACTGGTCTATGCAGATCCGCCACAAAATGTAGAGGATTTAAAAACAAAATCCAGTTGGCTTGTATGCAGTTACCCGCTGTGATACATAAAACAACACATCATGAACTTCTAAAGCGGCTAGAGGCATGTGTTGCACAAAATGGTGGTAATTTTGAACAATCTATAAAATACTTTTCCTGCACACCATCTTTGTAGTTAAAAATACGTACTTATTACTTGTTGAATTTCGTAGTTTGTTTATGTATCCGTTTCCAGATTTATTACTATTTTAATAAATACTAATATTAAAAGCAGTTGTTTCCGTTTTCCATGGCAATAGCTACTTTGTTTTTAAATAGTGGTCTTGTACGCCTTCAAAATAGTTTTTTTGCGATTTACAACAAAATTTTCTGATATAATACCCATAAAATGTTATATTTACAGAAAGAAAAATAATAAGGAATCAGATAGTGTAAAAAAATATACAGGGTGTCATTTAAAAACAATAGTTGTGTTCGTTTCGGTTTAATCGGAAATGAAAAAATATTTGATAGCCCTATTAAATGTAGCACAAACAAAAAATAATTTAACTTTTTTGTATATCGTAAAATAAAGAAGATATTGAATGGTCCCTCTACTTTGGATGACACTGTATATATATATATATATATATATATATATATATATATATATATATATATACATATACGGTGGGCCACCGACGATATCTCGAAAACTATTGGGCGTACAAATTTAGGACAAATTCGAAAATTTTAAAATTAAGGTTTTCTTTGGTAACATCATTAGGAAGCTTAGACCGTTCTGTATCATTTTAGTTTAAGGCGTATCGACCTTAATAAGAGTAGGAGAAGCTACAGAAGGTGAAATTGTTTAAATCGCTGTAACTTCTAAACGACTTATCTGATTTTATTACACTTGTTTGAAAGGGAATGGTAAATACTTTTAACAGTCTCGTCTTCTGGTACACAATAATTGCTAATAAAATTGTTAGAAGGCTCAATTTGTGATAATGACCGGTTTTTTTTTATTTTACCCTGAAAACTTAATTCATACTATCACATCACAATCATGTTGTCTTAGTGGTCGGTCGCGTTTTGTAAATGATGCCTTTTATTCTTCCCCACAAGTAAAAGTCTAACACAGACAAATTCAGTGATCTAGGTGGCCACGGGAACATACTACCTTTTCCGATCCAGCGGTTTGGGGGCATAACATTTAAAAAATCACGGACTCTTTGAGAAGAGTGTGGTTGATACCACTCTTCTAAAAAGATAGACAGATCATTTTCTACAAAGTTTAAATAATATTCACCATTTAAATCACCATTAAGAATAACCGGCCAAATAATTATATGTCCTAAAACTCCACACCACATGTCTTCACTCCACCTGTTTTGGGATTCCCTTCGCGCATCCAATGAATATTTATTTGTGGCCAATAGTGCATACTATGTAAATTAACCCTGTCGAAGCTAGTAAAAGTGGCTTGATTAGTCAATAAAACCAAGGAAAGGAATTGAGGGTTTTCTTTACACATCTCTTTTAGTAAATTCCAATAGTCAAGCCGCCTGTCAAAATCAGCTTCTGATGGGGCCTGGTGTAAAACTACATGATAGGGATGCAGCTTACATTTTTGAAGTATAGCACACATTTTGATTAGGTAAAAAGAAATTCAAGAAGAATCCGGGAGGAACACAACACCTATAAAAATTAAATTAGTTAATAATTATATCAATTTATTTATTTCCATGGAAACCTGCCGATTTTCTTTCACAGGAATGTAGATTTATTTTCTTAACATCGTATTAGACTTCCTACATTAGAAATTTTCCATAATAATATTATTTCTAAAGTAGTTTTTGGACCATTGGAATGATAAGTGACAAACCTGCATAGCCACAAAGATTAAAAATAGTTTTTCGTCATGAAACTTAACAAACTTAAAATCGGATTAGTCGTTTAGGTGTTACAATGATTTAAACTATGGCTTTCCCTACTCTTATTAAGGTTGGTACGCCAATGAGCCTGAAACCAAAATGATGCAGAATTGTCTAAGCTTTCTGATGATTTTATTAAGAGTATATCTTCATTTGGGAATTTTCGTAGAAAATTAGAATATTAATGTTTATTTTTCAATCGCGCTCCCTTGCGGCGAAATTGGGAACTTAAAAGTAATTTCCACTTTAACAAAAATTTAATAATATCAAACCACCTATTTAATTTATTCACTGTTTAGTTTCCACATGGTATAGTCTGTAAAAATAAAGATTTTCTATTTCGGCTTAGCACTTTATTACTCTGAGACATTGGGAATATACAGCCGTTTCTTTCTAACGTTTGGGTTTCAATAGAAACGTACGCGACTTAAGTGAAAGCGTAAATTACCTGCTCAACCACTTAAGACCGCTCGCGAGAGATAAACACAATGGAATTTTAATTCTATTCCAGAAGTTATAAAACGTTTTGAACGATTTTTAATTTTAACTATGTTGCAAAGATTTTTTTGTGTGTGGATGCAGAGGTTTATTACTTAATATAATTCATTTATTTTGAAATGTGCAACAACGAAATCATTAATTGGTAATCAAAGAGGAATTGATATGCATAAACCAGTTTCTATTGTTTACTAATAGTGACATTAATTGTACATGCAGAACATAACGTACATTCTTGTAAATAAAACAAAACAAAATTAGAACTAAGAAGCACACATTACATTAACCCTTTCACTGTTACACCCCTTTAAAGCTGGTCAAAAATTCTGACTATTAATAAACGAAGTCTAGTGGTTCTATAGATGAATTTTTCTCCTATTAAAAAAATCTTACTTACCCCCACTCCCTAGTAAAGGATGTCCATTGTAATATACAAACACAGTTTATGGGAGTAAAATGCGTATACGTATTTATTTATTAATGAAGTTGACTATATAACTAACAAAATCTAATTTTATTTTATGTGAAACGCGGAAAAACAATTTCTTCCTTTCAAGATGCAAAGATGAACTTTACATTTTTAACACATGTGTTCTATTATTGCAACCTTCGTTTTTGCATCTTGAAGCTTCCTTTTTCTCATTGTATGATGGAAGATGATTGTATCTATCATATCTTAAGCCTTTCATAGGCCTCGTTTCAGTTTTTTTATTAGAAGGACCTGGAACCTCCACATTTTTGGATGGTCTTTCTCTTAGGAGCACGTCTAGTATATATAAGTGATTCAGCCACTTCTTGACGAAAAGCTAAGTAATCAAGGATGTCTTTTTTTGCAACTCCTAAGAGAATTGGTGTTCTGCGATATTCGAGCCAAGAATTGACAAGAGCTAAATCAATCGCGTGAGTCATCATTCTCACTGTCCATTTTTTGGATCTGACGTATGATCTGTACAAGCTCAGTAAAAAATCCAATTTATCGACACCTCCCATGTTACTATTGTATCGCCTTATCGCTTCAGGTCTGGGGATCTGGAGATATTCCTTTCTGGTTTTGTCCCATCTTCGACAGGAGTCTGGCTCGCCAATTCCAATGAAGTTGGAAGCTACCAGCACTGCTTTGTTATCATACCATTTGGTAATAACGACACCGTCTTTGCTAACTGAGGTAGCAGAAGAACCATGACCACTATTTTTCATTTCCTTATCACTGGGCAACCTGGGATTCGCAAAACGATTAGCTCTTATGGTTCCTATACCGTAAATATTCTTAGAATCCAGATACTGAAACAGATTATATGAACTAAAAAAATTATCGAAAAAGAGGCCATGGTTCTTCTCCTGTATTCTTTCACTTAGCTGCATAACTACAGCAGCTGCCTATCCATATTTTAAATAAATAGGATTCATAGGTGTTGTTGGTCCTTGGTAAATAATGAAGTCGTATATCAAGCCACTTTGGCCCGCCAAGACAAAAATTTTGATTCCCCATTTTGTAGGTTTGTTCTTTATGTATTGTTTTATGTTGATTTGGCCCTTGAAAGGTACCATTTGCTTGTCAACACATAAGTTAGTTTCTAGTGGAAGTTCCTGGCACCGTCTTCTTACACAGTCATACAAAGACCTTACTTTCCATAATCTGTAATAAGAAAATATAAATGAAATATGGTCTATCTCACTCAGTCAGAAATGAAGATTACTAAAATCTATTATCTAAATATTTGCCTATCTGTGTTGTTTTCCTCGCGACTGGCAATATCGACCAAATGTAACGCCTGGCGTAACTTGCAAAATCTTGATTGACTTAGGGCATCTTTTACCAATGGTATTCCCATACTGCGATACCAATACATACAAACTCGTGGAAATTGGAAATTTCCCATAACAATGTGTACACCAATAAGAGTTCTGATTTCATCCAAATTTGTGGGTGGAAATCTAGCAATATTTTTTTGTGTGGCGTATAAATTTGTCATATCAGCCATTTGTTGCAACACTTTATCTGGGATATATTTGGTGCTGGCAATGCTACCACTGGTGACGGAACGCTTGAGTGCCACTCAATATTTCTTGTTTCGTATTGCACATTTTCCCCCGGTATCCACTTTATATTGGATTTATCAGTAAGACCGTGAATTTTACCAAAACTTTCACAGTCTTTTTTTAGCTTTTCATTATCGTCTACGCTGTTTTTTCCATTCGCATCTACTTCTAACTCTATTTGTTCATTTACCAAGTTTTCATCTTCATTATCGCTGACTTCAAGTTGATCTCTATTTTCGTTATTTGGGCTTATAATATTATCTGTGTAATCGTTATTCATTTGTTCTTTGGATATTTCGTCCAAATCCAAATCGGATTCATCATGTGAGAGATAGTCTAGGTCAGAAGCAGTATCATTTTCTACATAATAAAGAAGTTCGTCTTCTTTTGAAATTCTTTTTAGATTTTTTTTTTATATGCGCCATGATCTGAAAAAAGTACAGTATTATATAATTATCACTTTTACAAAAACAAATTATTTTTTTATTTCAAGCATTTTTATAACTTCTGAAACACAAATTGTGTTTGTACATGGTGATGTACATAACAAATCAAAGTGCGTTTATGGCTTTTAGGTGACAGAACACTTAATGAAGTATTATGTAGCTTTAAAGTCCTTACCTGTACTTACTTATACTAAATCACAAAACCTATAATTTTGAGATCTACACGTCACAATTGAATATTTGAAATAATCACAAACGCACGTGTTCATCAACTACACAGCACTGCTGGTTAAAAATAGTTTACAATCGTCGGATACGACTTTTGGCGCGCCACCTATCAAAACAAACTATTGCTGATGCATGTACACGCTGAGGTACAAACTTAGTTTAGAGATAAATTTATTAGAATCACCGTATCGTGTAATATGATTCGATGTACATGGTGATGTACAAAAACAGTGAAAGGGTTAATATCTGGAAAAGTATTTGAGATACCGGAATATTGAATTCAGTACCGAACTGAGTTCGTTGAAAACGTTTGTAATTCTGAAAATTACATTTCCAACGTCTCAGGGTAATAAAGGCTAAGCCGAAATAGAAAATCTTTATTTTTACAGGTACTATAACATTGCTACGCCGATTCTTGACTTTTACTTTAACCATGGGGCCTTTTTCACCTTATTTTTACGTTATTTACCTGTTTTCCACCCTATTTTGTTCGTTGAAGGATTTTCCACTTTTACATTATTGTAGCCGTTTATATTTTTTAATCCTCTTGAGACGATTTTACAATTTTACATACGTTACATTTTCCATTATTTTTATCGCTACGTAGCTATATTTTCAACACAAATTTTCGTTTTATGTCCACTGTAGGAGCGTTTTCAACAACATTTCTAAGCTTTATTTATCATCCGGGGAATATTTCAACCCTGAAAATTTACTGTTGATAGCTTAAGATTTTGTTCACTAGCGTGGGAACATTCAACCTGAATTTTAACTTTTTGATTAAACCTTTTGGGAGCCCTAAAGATGCAAACAAGATGTTTTTACTATTTTTAGGTTAATAAACGGTGTATTTTTCTTAAAGAAACTAATAGAAATACAACTTATTTTAAATCTTTAAATTTAACAAAAAACTTTGTTCATTCTTAATTACCTGTTTCAATAAGTACGTTTAACTTTATGAATATTTTACAAATGTTCTAATGTTTATAAAATCTTATTGGTTCCTTTAACCCAATCTAATTTGTCCTTGTGTAAATCTTAATTTTTTAAAATAAATGTTTAAAAATAAATGTAATACTAATTGTCTCTGCTTCAGAATATTAAATAAAGTCTTTTTTATTACTTTAAGATTCAATTTTTGGTTTTAAAGTCAATGTCAATCCTTTTGTTAATTTAGGATCATTAATTAGTGTCTAAGGTACTACCAAATTAATCTAACGTTAAATCTAATGATAACAAAGTTATTTTAAAGCCATTCCACGTATTTATGCAGATGTAATTGACTTGGGAGTCGATTTTGATACAAATAGAACATTACAATACAAAACACCAGGTAGCAAACGACTGAACGCTTTAAACGAAACGAAATCACGAAATTGTAAACAACCGAATCAAAAGAAACGAATGCACGAAAAACGACACCACGGCATCGAAACACGATAATATCGAAGAAAAATCTCAACCAAACCGCACATCAATGCGCCAACAAAAACGCACGTCAAACAAACGATCAATTAAGCTGGATTATCACACAAATGACCACTAGTCATTCCTACGATGTCGATTTTCTTCCGACAATCACTTCCTGAGATTTTTCTCGAATCTCGTGCTGTATTTTACACGTCTACATTCATCCTATTCATTTCCTGTCCTTTTTCGTTGTCTGAACTCTGCATTTTCTGTCCTCTGTATCATTTTCTTGACACCATCTCGTTTTCTGCTTCCTTGTTCGCTTTTTCTTCTCATGTCTGCGTCCTGATCGTTCTTTACTGCTACTTGCTTTCGCTGACATCGAACGGTTACGACAAGCGTGTCAGCACGACATTAGGTCTGGGAACTACATCTATATCAACACATTTGTATATTAAGTACGTCATCTATGACTACTTGAGGTACGTTCATAAAAACATGACAACAACAATTTTCAGCCTATTACCATGATCTGGCAACACTGATCAAAACACATTCTACGTGTCACTATATACGAAAATTTTATGAATCTCGCAGAGCGTTAGGCGTAAAATGCTCGACCATGAGGCGTTTAGATTTATAAACATATCCCAGGGTCTATGTTAGATGTGTTAGGTCAATACTTCAGACGTCCCCGAAGATGTCCGATTCTACCAGAACATTGACGAGCACGCTGACGCACAACACCAAAGGCTAGCTGCGTTCTGGCGTCTTAGGAGAAAACAGCTCTATCATAAAAGAGGCGTTTAGATTTATAAACATGCCCCCAGGGCTGTGTTAGAGTGTGGTTAGGTCAATACTCAGACATCCCGAAGAGTCCGATCTACCCGAACATGACGAGACGTTCGCATAGACCAAAGGCTAGCTGCGGGGGGGGAAAAAAAAAAAAATTTAGATTTTATAAACATGCCAGGGGCTATGTTAGAGTGTGGTTAGGTCAATACTTCAGACATCCCCGAAGATGTCCGATTCTACCCGAACTTGACGAGTACGCTTGCTCACAAGAACCAATGCTAGCTGCGTTCTCGTTTATCGTGTGTTTCGCTCTTTAAAGTGTAACTGTCATCGAGTGAGCATTCCTATAATGTATTCTCCTGTTTATGAGCCAACATCAGCGGACATTAGAGATTTTACTGACTTGTTAATAAACTATTACAACATAACCGTTCAAGATAATGATGAAAGCGATGACGTGGTTGAGCTGGGTGTATCTCACATCCAAGATGATGGTTCACAGAAGAGAAAGAAGAGCGATGAGGTAGGGGGAAGGGCAAATCTCAAAATCATGATGATGATGATGAGGACGACTCACGGTTCAAGAAGAAGAAGAAAACCGATAAAGCATGTTATTAAATAATAATGATGTATTGTTGTTTATAATAATAATAATAATAATAATATATTTTCAAAACGTTAAGCTTTCCTTCGGTTTTGTTAATAAACCTGTTTTTTTTTCCTAGCGGTGCTTCACCGTCTTGATTCATGTTTGCAAGTTTACAAGTTTTTCGCTTTAGCGTGTTTTCGCGCTCTCTGTGTGTGTGTGTGTGTGTGTGTGTGTGTGTGTGTGTGTGGTGGTGTGCACATACGTGCGTGCGTGCGAGCGTACGTACGGTCGTCGAAGCTCGCGCGCATACGCGTGCGTGCAGCTGCTACGTGCGTGCGTACGTGCGTGCGTGCGTACGTGCGTGCGTGCGTCTGTACGCTGCGTGTGTGCATGCGCGTTTTTCGTTTGATCCTCGTACTAAAGCAGTGCTAGTCGATTGTATTTAGTTGTAGGCCCTATTGTGTTGTCTAAAAGCTATAATTGGAAGCGTTGCTTGCTATACCCAGGCCGTGGGTTATGTTTAATTAGCTTTTTTAACAGATGTATTTATTTATGATTAGATCAGGCTTGCATGTAAAGTAATATAGAGGTGAAACTAACTAGCTAATGTGTTTTGCTGCTACACGTATCACAGTATTGAAGATTCTGTTTATGTATTAGAAAACGTACTACAGCCTCAAAACAGAGTGCAGATAAAATTGAAGAAAGATGTATGCACAAGTGTTGAGATGCTTGAAATCGATCCCAGCCACAAGAAGAATGTGTTTTGACTTGTATGTGCTTCTAATCAACTACCCAGACATATGACCGTATGCGATTAAGAGACAGAGACAGAGACAGAGACTGAGACAGAGACAGACACAGAGACAGAAGACAGAGACAGAGACAAAGACAGAGACAGAGACAGAGACAGAGACAGAGACAGAGACAGAGACAGAGACAGAGACAGAGACAGAGACAGACAGAGACAGAGACAGAGACAGAGACAGAGACAGAGACAGAGACTGAGAGAGAGACAGAGACAGAGACAGACACAGAGAGAGAGAGAGAGAGAGAGAGAGAGAGACAGAGAGACAGAGACAGAGACAGAGACAGAGACAGAGACAAGAGACAGAGACAGAGACAGAGACAGAGACAGAGACAGAGACAGAGACAGAGACAGAGACAGAGACAGAGACAGAGACAGAGACAGAGACAGAGACAGAGACAGAGACAGAGACAGAGACAGAGACAGAGACAGAGACAGAGAGAGAGAGACAGAGACAGAGACAGAGACAGGGACAGAGACAGAGACAGAGAGAATCATTTTGTTTATAGACTCCAAATCCCAGTCTTAATTCATTCGGCAGCTTTGCGTGTTTTTCGTTTTGTGTGTTTTCGTTTTTTCGTGTTTGTGCGTTTGTATGTTTGCGGTTTTCGTGTTTGAGAATTTTTGTGTTTACGATTTTTCGTGTTTGCGTTTTTTCGTACTCTGCGCGTTTGTGTGTTTGTTATTTTTCGTGTTTGCGAATTTTCGTTTTCGTTTTTTGTGTTTGTGAGTTTGTGTGTTTACGAATTTTCGTGTTTGAATTTTCGTTTTTCGTGTTTGATTTTTCGTTTTTCGTGTTTGTGTGTTTGTATGTACCTGTGCTTGCGCTTGTGCTTGTACTTGTAATTGTTCCTGTGCTTGTATTTTGTGACAAAATCCGATCTCCCAAGACTAAAATATGACCATACATGGACATTAAACTATGCGAGAAATGGCATTATAAAAATACTTTGTTATACATTATTGATATTAAGTTTCTTGTTGTACATGAGATTAATTTGGTAGTGACTACCTTGAGCGACAACTAGATTTAATTATGACCTATAATTAAAGCAAAAAGGATTGCGACATATTGTGACTCATATTTAAAACCAAAATATATTGTATGTAAATAATACGTATTAAAAAAGGTAAATAAATAAAAGCGACATTCCTTAATTTTCGATAATTACTATTGCTGTAAGCAGGTTAATCAATTAGTTAATTACACATTTTATTTTTAAATCAATTTCATTTTAAAATATATTCAAATGAATTTTCACCACAAGAGGACCACAATCTAGATATGGGATTAAAAGGAACCTAATAATGATTTTAATAATAACAACAATTATGCAATCTCATTTGATAAAATTCAATTCATATTAAATAGTCGCTAAACCGTACATTCACATTGTATACCAGGGTAATTAACTGATTATGCAATGCCATTAACTGTTTATTATCGTTATAGAATTTAATAGTGTATTTTTAAAATCAAACGTATACGTTATCTTTACCTTGATTAGTTTCTTTTAATACTAAAAAATATCCTACCGTTTATTAACCCTTAAAAATAGGTAGAAAAAACGATCCTACGTGCGCATGCATTTGCCTATCCTTTAGGGGCTCCCCGCCAAAAGGGCTCTTAAATACAAACAAAAAGGTTGAAAATACTGTCAGGGTTGAAATGTACGTCGCTCACGCTAGTGAACACAAAAATTGCTGTCAAAAAGGCCCTTAATACAAACAAAACAGTTAAAAAATTTCATCAAGGGTTGAAAAATATATCCCCCACACGGATCTGATAAATACAAAAGGCCTAATTAAGAATGAAAGGGTTGAAAACGCGTCCTACACGTGGACGAATAAAAGGAAAATAATTAGGGTTGAAAAGGGTTGAAAATACGGTCTCACACGTAAGCGAGTAAAAATAAGGGTGAAAATCCGGCCTCACACGTAAGCGTGTAAAAATTAGGGTTGAAAATACGGTCTCACACGAGGATATATAAAATAGGGTGAAAACGGTCTCACAAGTAAGCGAGTAAAATAAGGGTGGAAAATCCGTCTCACACGTGGATATGCAAAATAGGGTGGAAAATCCGGTCTCACACGTAAGCGGGTAAAAATAAGGGTGGAAAACCGGCCCCACGTGGGCGCGCTTGTGACGTCAAAATCCAAGATGGCGGCGCAAGTGCCGGTTCTACTTATACACATTTTAGTAACTTAATAGTAACTAATGTTTCTCTGTCCAATAAAATGATAAATACCGGCTTCTCAGAGTCATGATTTAACAAAATTTGTTATTAGTAAGTCTGGAAATTCACTCTTTATAAATTGTCAGAATGAATATGTTTAATTTAGATCAGAAAAAAAATGTCGATTCTTGCTAAACTAAACATGAAATGAAAAGTTTAAAAATTATGCCCATCTGATGATTACCGAATTAAAATTAATTTTGCAGTCCTTAACTGAAAGCGTAACTAATGACTGCCAAATTTATTTGAATCCAACATTAATTCGTGTTTTGTACTTTCGTCTATTTTACGCAAGCTTATTTCACCAAAAAAAGACCGAAACCAACCGATGCAGAAGCGTGCAATTTTTTTTCCTTAAATATTACTAATTTAATTTAACATAATTAGCTGAAAAAAAAAATGTTTTCAAAGATGAATACTCTTTCGTGTTTAGAGGGTTAGAATGACGAGTGCATGTAAAATAAACGACAGGGAATGTGGCGTGCGACACCCTGTTCACCGGCGTTTGTCTCAATGAAATCTTCGCACACCATAAATACTATAATAGTGCATGTCTTGGTGTACTCACGCGGCCACGCGTATTTGTTTACACGAGATTACCTAACATAATTTTTTTACTAAATTTAATTGTGATAAATATATACTAATTAAACTAACTGCGCTGATGTTATCGTGAGAAGAATGTTAAATTTGGTGCTAGTTAAGGTAATGAAAATGAAAGATTTGCATGGGTGAATGCATTTTGAAGCTTGAGTTGGTATTTTTAGAAAACCAAAACTTTCATACACGATATCGTATTTTGTAGATTGAAAGATATATTTTATAACTCTATAACATCAACTGTAGCATACCACACAGTTACATATTAAGTACATTGTTTTCATAATGCGCTAGCAATTAGTTACAACTAATTACGTGTTTTAGAGACTTCTAAGCTATCAGACATTTTATTTTCCCAAAATCGTATTACATAATAAACTTATCTCTGTCGTTTAGAAGCTCACCTTGAACAGGGTTAATATCTGTCATGCATTTTAATTAGTTGAACCAGTTATAATTCTTGATCGAGTAATGAGACATGAGATACACAAAACTATTGTTGGTGCAGTTATGAACATTTGTACAACCCCACTTATATGTTTTTCTACGAAGTAAAATTAATACGCGGATCGTCTTTTGGGGCATTTATGGCTCACATCTATAAAATTTGCTAAAAATCCTACATATCGAGAACAAAGTTTTATTGTAGAAGGTTATATCCTGCCAATGCATCACCTTTTCACCTCAAAGAGTAAAATATTTTATTTGAGTAGTTCAAAAGACACTAACTAGTTCAAACAATAATGATTGTCATATAGGCGCCACCAGTCCAAAATTTTAAATACTAGAGCAAGATAATATTTACTTAAATGAAACAAGAGAAGAAACTTCAAAGTTTGAACGTGAGTTGAAAAAATACCTTCTTTTCGTGTTTTACACAAAATTTTCTAAATTAAAATTAAAATTATGGTACTCCACTAATGAAGTTTGCTACATAACTTGGCATGTATGAAGTAAGTAATATATATATTAGGCAAACTATGTTGTTCATCTTTTAGGTTATTTTCCGTTCATTTCGTTTTTATAATTTTGTAGGTTGAAAATGTTAAATTAAGTAGAAATTAACCTTACAGGTTCGTCTCTCTATTAATAATAAAAAATGTAATAAAGCTAACAATAATTTATAAAAATTACAATTCTACAATTAAATTTTGTTTTTGAACGTTTCAACCACGTGGCCGTTGCTGACGATTCGTACGGCATCGTCCATTATTTGAAAATGTCAAGGGGAAGAAGGATGATCTAGTATTTTGTAAAATTCTCATGTAATTGGAATTTTATTACAAATTACTCTGACATGGAAGAGAATTGTATGGGTATTTTCCGACTTCAAAGGTAATTTTTAACGTGGCAACACTGTTTTCTTACCTTCCTCACCCCTTTTAGAGACGACAGCAATCGGTTCTAAGGTAATTTTAGAAATAAATTCTTATTTTAAAATACGTTTATTTTTCAACATACTGTCCTTGGAGTTCAATACACTTTATTCCAAGTTTCCCGTGGTTCTGGAAGGTCTTCAAGAATATTTCATTTAGCGCTGCTGTCACCTCTTTATTTGACCCAAAACTCTTCCAGCCCTTATTAAGATTTGGGAACAGATAAAAGTCCGAAGGTACCAAATCTGACGGCTTGGGAGAATATCCTTTTACAAACCAGGTTTTTCTCATAAGTGTTTTCATCTAGTTGATGAGAAAGGTATGCGTAGTATTCCACATTAACTATTTAACGATTTCGAAGCAACTAATTGAATCCTTTTGGACAAAAAATCTTGCTATAGCCTTTCCAGCCAATTTTTCAGTACGAAGCCTCAGCCTTCTGCCCACTGGTTGGACTGTTAGTTTGATTGAAGTATAGCGTGTCAAATCTACACTTTATTGTTCGAATTTTCTTTATGTACTAACACATTTCGTCCTATAATTATTTTAAAAGGTGTAAGAAATTGATGTTTGTTCATATCCATCAAGCATACTATATTATTTTTAATTATTGACGGAGATATGTTCTAAACTTTTCTTCTAGCGTCATTTTTTGATGTTCAATCATTTTGTAATTTTGACATCTGTCAGATTTTATTTCTTTAAAGGAAGCAATCTTATTCTGAGGTACTGTTAACTTATATTTTTGTAGACTGCTTTTTTTTCGGGGGGATTACAAGATTTAAGTATGATACTTAAGTGGAAATATTTTACCATCTTACTAGAGTTAAAACTTTTAACATTTGACATTTTACTGACATTTTCTTTGGGAAAAAATCCGTAAAACTAATTATTTATTTATTTGCAAGCTTTTAGATGGAAACTATGTTCTTCATCAGGCGTAATATCAAATTGACAGATATTGACCAGGTAACATCCATGACAAATATGATAATATATAACTAGATTATAGAATTAAAATTAAATCACTGTTGTAGACTATATAACCTCCAGTTCTTGAAAAGAGACACCCAGGTATCGGACAGTTCATTATCCTTGTTCAAGTTAGGCTGTTGCAGAATTATACCTTCTCGAATCTTCGTTGTATACCAATCCCTATCATTAGGCAAAATTCTAGTGTCTTCAAATTTTATATTGTGCAGTGTATAGGGCATGTTCAGCAATTGCTGATTTAGTAGGATGAAGGAAGCGTAAGTGTTTTTTGTATTCTGTTACCCTGGTGTTTATGCTTTTTCCTGTTTCACCAATGTAGACATACCACAAGAAAATGGTACTCCGTAACACCTCATGTATATAATGGTATTTGGTCTTTGGCAAACTTATTTGAAGTTATAGATTTATCTTCCGTGGGCGTCGTTTGTCTCGGTTGATATGACTTTTTAATTTGTTGTTTGTTGAAGACCTTTTCAAAATGGTTTAACTTGTATGACAAATCTTTGTGACACGGTTGTACAAAGTTCGTATCGTACTAATCTTTTGTACTGGATGATGGTGTGGCGAAGCGTTAATATAATGATCTGTGTGAATACGATATACGGAACATGTTACGCTTCCATCTAGTTTTCTTTTAATTAGACCAAGGAATGGAAGACAACCATCTCTTTGTTTGTCTATTATAAATTTAATGTTCGTATGTTGATTGTTTAAATGGTTTAAGAACAGCATTAATTCTTCTTCCCCCAAATGCCAGATATAACAAATATCATCAACATATCTAAGCCAAAGTTTTGTTTTCTTAAGTGCATTATTTAGAGCCTGTTCTTCGAAATGTTCCACAAAATAATTAGCAGTCGATAGTGACATTGGAGATCCCATAGCCACTCCATCTAACTGTTGATAATATTCACCAATAAATAAGAAGAATGATAGAAGTAATTAAACAATGTTTAAATAATTTGATCTGGTTGTGATTGAAATGTCGTTCTGATAGTTGTCATTCCTTGGTACTTTTCTGAACAAGGAATCCACGTCAAAGCTACTTAACAAATATCTAGAGATAATGTTAATGTGCCGATCAATTTAATAAAGTGTTCTGAATTCTTTATAAAGGAGATGCTGGAACCAATCATATCTCGAAGTAGGCTATGTATGTAGCTTACAATTGGTCAAAGTGGAGCATTTGGTTCGTTTATTTGTGGAACTCTATAAAATATTGGTATTGTAGGATCTTGTGGTGTTGCTTTCTCAATTATTTCAGCTGATGGGTTTGATTCTTTTAACAGCTTCGTAGTTAATAATTTGAACTTGTTATTAGGAGTGTGCGATAGTTTAGTACACTAAACTGTCACATAATGGGTTAGTAAACTATTATCTTTGATTATTTCATCAGTTTTATCCATTAAAACAGTAGCTTGTTCTGCATCTGCTGGCAAGTTTATGATGTTTTTATTGTTACGTAATTATTTTAACGCTTGATTATCAGGTTAAGTTAAATTCTTTTTTGAAGGTTGCTCTTTACGTAGTATTCTTGTAGTTTCAAATTTGATTTTTGCTGCTTTAAGAACAGGAATATGGCTAATACTCGTTTCAATATTAGAGACGATTTCTTCAACAGGAACTTTGAGAAAGCCACTGCAAAATCCAAATAGATTAGACAAATAAACAAATAAATAATTTCATACCATTTTTCTCAAAGAAACTATTATTACTAAAGTTATTTTGATGAAATATTTAGTATTACATCATTTACCAAATTTAATTTAAACCCCTCGGTTGGAAACCTATTTTAATAGCAAGAATTTATCGTTTACAATTTGTTTTTAATTTCAAATTGAGAAAACACTATTTGGAAATAAGTATTGATTTACTTGTTTTCAAAACTTTAAGTACACTGTTTCAAGTGCAATCTGAGTAATGTTAGTTCTTGTAATTCTTATATCCTTGAATCCATTGAGTTAGGTTTGTTTATAAATTTTTGCACTCCAAGCTTAGACATTTCTAATTAAAATTGTCTTAACATTTGTGTACTTAATTAAATGAAACTCTATGCGCTTTCTTGTATATGATAACTGTAGAATTTGTTTTGATATTTCTGTTTGAAATATTTGTATAATTCGGACTACAAAATTTACCATTTTGTGCCATTGTAAAGGCGATTTATATTTGTAAATACGTTATTAGTTAGAGAGTGCATAAACCAGGAATTTAAGTACATATATGTAAGTCGTGTGGAGTCGAATAGGTGTTTGATTAATTTATGTATTTGAATGTTTCTTATTGACAGGTCTATCGCCGACATATTAGTTCTATATTTTAGTATTTTTAAAGACGCCCAAATTATTCGTTATACTTCCAATTAGTCCTGAAGTGTTGCAATTTCTTTAAAAGGAAAATATTCTCGTTTGTTAACATAAGTGAATTCTCTTTATCGATCGAACCTTTTGTTTACTGCTTGATCTATGAGCTGGATTGAAAACCGTGGCCTTGTTTTATCCATTTGCTTGGGATCATTTAACAATATGGCACTCATCTGTGGCAAAGTTTTCTCGTCCTGAGTTTTTCATGTAAAACGTCATATCCGTTATTCTTAAATGTTTACAGCCTTAACTACCTCACACACCTTTAATTGTCGATCATGTAGAACCATATTGTATATTTTCTTTGGTAGTTGCAGTGTTTGGCGTACTTCACGTGAATCAATCGATGTACGACCACGTCTTTTTTTTTTTTATGATTGTGGACCTGAACAGGCTAAATAAGGCCTATCGTGCTAAAGCACTCAGGAACATTAGGAGGATGGATAGAGGATAATGAATTGCCAATAGATGCCTATGCAGTACGCTTAAATTTTCTCATATCATAAGTGAGAGGAAAACAGGAACTAGGAGATCATTCCAGAGTTTAGAAGCCATGTAGAAAAATGTGGATTGCGCCCGTTTGGTACGACAAGTGGAGATTTGTACTGCATACTGATGATGTGATTGAGCGAACCAGTGTTTCTCGCAAAGATAGCCGGAGATGGTATCAAAGAAGTAATTCACCAGCACAATAGCCGTTGTAATAACGATAATACAAAGAAAGAACTGAAACCATCCTTCTATGCTCAAGGGACTGTATGTGAGAAGTTAAGACGGGTCATTTATAAGCCTAATCGCTCTCTTTTGAATACGATCAACGATATCGAGAGCGTATTGGGAGCACTAACCCAAAGGTGAGAATTATATTCCAGATGAGGCCAATTTGGGCCTTATACAGCAGAAGGAGTTGTCGAGAGGTAAAGTACTGCTTAGATCTGTACAAAAGCCTATTTTACGAGCAGCTGTTTTGGTAGCTGACAGAAGATGGTCAACCATGAGAGATTTGAAGATACAGTCATACCCAACAGAGTAATAGAGTCTGAAAACTTAAGAACTGAGCCATTCATACTTACAACAGGAAATGATCGATCTTTTTGGCGGACATAAGGCAACACTGAGTTTTGTTAGCATTAAATTTAACTAGATTATTGCTTCCCATTCGAGAATACGTTGAATGTCTTTGTTGATTGAATTTGCCATTTCAGCTTTAATTTCTTGATTTGACATAGAAGGTGGATTATCACTATGAGTAGACTGAGATGAACTACAGTGAAGAGTGCTATCGTCAGCAAAGCAATGGATGGGGTTAGTTGTTGAAGAAATAAGGTCGTTTATGTACAGCAGAAAAGTGTAGGCGCTATAACGGATCCCTGTGGTACGCCCGCGTTAATGCTAACTTCTTTTGAAAAAAGCCATCAACTACGACACGTATTCGTCTTTATCAAGGAAACTAGAAACCCAGTTGATGAGCGCATCATTTAAAACGAGGTGAGTTTGGCAAGTAAACACTTATGCCAAACTTGGTCAAATGCCTTTGAGATATCTAAAGCGACTACAACTGTTTCACCGGACTGCTCTACTGTATTGTTCCAAACTTGGGTCACATATGAAAGAAGATCGCCTGTTGAACGACTTTGCCTAAACCCATATTGATGGTCACTAAGGAGTTTGTTAGTTTCAAGAAATGTGAGCAGTTGCTGATTGATGGCTTTTCCATGATTTTAGACAAAATGGAAGTGATGGCAATTGGTCTGTAATTTGAGGATCGGTCTTATCACCTTTTTGGGAATAGGTTGAACATTTGCTAACTTCCTATGAAGGAATTCCCAGAAGATATAGAGATCGTATAGAGCTTAGATAGGACTGGTACTAGTTCGGGAACATTTCTTTAAGACAATAGCTGGGATACCGTCTGGGCCAGTCGCCTTATTGAGATCAAGCCTACTGATGATCGATTCCAAGAGCTTGTACCGAAAATGAATTGGTTTCATAACGTATGAAGAAGAGTTGACTAGGGGCACATCTTTTCCAGAATTATTGAGACACGAGTTTGATGCAAACAAATCCACAAAAACGTTGGCTTTGTCTACAGAATCAGTAACTACCGATCCGTCGATAGATGTCAGGGGGGGAAATGACGATGATCGAAAGTTTTTACTAATGGCTTTTGCTAAAGACCAAAATTTACGACTGCCTAAAGAGATGTAGCTAGTTCATTGCATTTTCGTTGTTCGAACAACTTTTTAGTTTTAGTGATGACACTTTTGCAGATATTTCTAGCACCAACGTATTCTACATGACTGTCAACCGATTTATTAGATTTCCATTTAATGTAACATTTATTTTTTAAAGATATTGCATCAGAACAAGCCTTATTGAACCAGGGTTGGGAACGTGAATGACCTACACGGTACTGTTTTTTCGGAATGTATAACTCCATTCCCATGAGGATGACTTCAGATACTGAAAGAGCGATGTCCGAAGAAGAGGACGACTTAAAACAATATCACGCCATGGAAAGGTTGCAAAGAAATCCCTAAATCACTCCATCGAGCTGACTTAAAACACCACAAGGTTCTATCGGTTTTGCGAACAACAGTGGAATTACGTACAGTAGAAATGATTTTTATTAGACAATGGTCGGAAAGACCTAAAGGCGAATGTGTTTGTGTGTTTGTGTGTTTGTGTGTTTGTGTGTTTGTGTGTGTGTGTGTGTGTGTGTGTGTGTGTGTGTGTGTGTGTGCGTGCGTGTGTGTACTGTATGCGTGCGTGCATGTGCTTGCGTGCTTGCGTGGATGTTTTGTGTGTGTGTGTGTGTGTGTGTGTGTGTGTGTGTGTGTGTGTGTGTGTGTGTGTGTGTGTGTGTGTGTGTGTGTGTGTGTGTGTGTGTTTTTTGTCATGTGTGTATGTTGTTGCGTGTGTACGCGCACGTGTGTATGTGTCTGTGTGGGTGTATGTTAGTATATACGCTAGGTCCAGAACGAAAACAACTATGCGCCTAAAATTGTGTACTTACGTTTGTTTTCACTCCTCTTGGAGCTGATTAGATTTTTATGGAAAATCCAGCTGTGGAGAGGTGTTTGTTGTTAGGGGCAGTTTTTGGTTTTTAACAAATATTTATATAACAGCTGCATATTTCAAAGATATCAGAATACCTAGCTGTAGACTTCAAACATATCGATTAATTATGTTCTATCAAATTTTTTGACGCGATGCCTAATTTAGTGGCAAACAAGTTCCTAAGGTAGAGTTTCAATATCTGAATAACGATTAATTTTATAAGAAGAAACGTAGACATATTTTTTAAAGGAAATTTAATTTTACATAACTTTTGTTTAAAATGTAAAGCGCAAGGTAAGTCTAAAAATTAATTAATTAATGAACGAAAATGGTTAAGCTGTATTATTGATATCTTATAGTAGCGGGAGGCTTTGAAATTTAAGTTAACATGTATTTATATCTATTAATCTGACGTGAAGTTTTGTACGTCATTTTGACGTAGATTATTGTTTTTGTTTTTACAGTGTATAAAAAGAGGTTGCATAGTTATCCTAAAACAAGTGTAATTAAAATTACTTCATTCCTTTAAATTTTTTACGTTAGCATCTAGATGTCTATTAACCTCTGTCTGACTTGAAGTTTTAAAAATGTTAGACATAGATTTTTTTTTGTTTTGTCAACGTTGCTTATTTTCGTAATCAACTTATTATAAAAGAGGTAGCACAATTATTCCAAAAACATTGTTATTAAAATTATTTCATTTCTGTTAATTTCCATTTTGTAGGTTTGTAGATCGTGTGATGCTCCACACCAGACATTTTTATTAATAAAATGAGAAATTCTTCCAGACAATTTCTACATAGTAGATTGCTGGTAACGATTCTAACGAATTTACTAACTGTCAGAGACTATCTTAGAGATGCTTTCCCCAATCGCTGCATTGGAAGAAGGGAACTCATTGAGCATATTATGCTCAGATTATATAAAGAAATAAAATAAAAACCAAAATATTGTTCTGGCCATGTTGTTTAGCGTGTAAGGTAGACTTGTCCCACCCCTTTTGGAGAGATGCCCTACATGTCATTTATGCACAATTGCCGTTTCTTAGAACGCGGCTACTCCTTTCGAACTGCTTTCCACCCGCTACCGTTACATTTGTTTTTGTACTTTGTACAATCTCCGTGTAACATTTTTTATACGTTACGCATTGCACCCAATCCACAGTTTTTCTTGTAAATTTCTCAGCATTGCACACAGATACATTGTTCTTCTTCTTTCCTGGTTGACGAACTTCCTTCTCCTCAGAAGATGATGGTGCAAGTAGCTTTCTTACACCTGTTTGAATTTTAAGGGCTAGAGGTTCCTCATCAGATGCTGCCCTGTCAATGCTTCGGCACTTTGGTTCTCCCTTTCCATTTAAAAGTTTGGAAGAGGTTGTCAAATTTTCCTCTGACTCAGCTTCATGTGGAAATGGGGAATGTACAGTAGCAAGCACGCATATTTTGATTTTGGAACGTTTTGTTTGCGAGGACTTCTTGGTTAGAATTGTTGGTTTCGGGTCGTGCATCCTCTGAAGTATTCACATCCACCTCTCGTGTAGCAACCCATTGCATACCGTCAGAAATAGCTTAGAAATGTTCCGGTATTGCATCGGGATTAAGGGAATAATCCATGTTGCTCTAATTGCTGAAATGTCAGTCTTAACTGTAGCCGACTTTTTCCAAGCATTTCCAATAATCGAGTAATGTACCGTCCAGGATTATTCAGCAACTATTTTCGAGCTTCCATTTTTAAAAAATGCTTTAGGGGTCCAAAGAAGGTCCCATCTAATGGCTGTAGCGCTTGTTGTCGTATGGTTCGGCAAAATGAAATGAAAATAGTTGGACCAGGAGGCTGTTTATTCAATAAATGCTCATGAATCCACATAAAATAGAGATCAGTCGATATGTAAGTAGATTTTTTATCATCAGTACATTTGACCCGGGAGAAAATCCTTGGCAAATTCGGGCTTTTGCCTGACGCCTTTAAAAATTACGGTGAAAGGCAAAAAATGGCCTTCCGCATTACGCAGACTATGACGGTAAACTACTCGCCCCTCTTACTGAAAGTAACTATACGCACCTTTTTGGCACCCCTGCTGGCAAGTACAGAACCAGATTGGTTATTGATTTAGAAACCAGTTTTATCCATGTTGAAAACTTTACCAGGCTTCTCAAAAATAGCGTACTCTGTGAATACTTCCGTCAGCAAATAATAATTGACTTCTTGTCGGTTCATTCTTTCTGCTCTTGTAAAAACGAGTTAAACCAATGGTAATCGACCATTTGTTATTGCCGATTAAATATGTGACTAATACTCAACTTTTCAGCCATACTTCTGATACATTCACGATCTGGCGCAAACCCATTTTTTTCCAAGACTTTTATGTCCTTCAACAGTTTTGTTTCCTTTCTGTTCCGAAGCAACCCGACGGTACTAAAGGAAGATTTTGAGTTTTGCCAGATTGCCTGCTACGACGTAGCCAGAGTTTGATAAAATCGAGACGCTCCATTTAAACCAAATGATTTGTTGTAGAGCCTCTACTAAATTTTCATGGGTCAATAAACCGCGTAAAACATTTGTTTCTAGCGTACACCGCAAACTGACAGTGATCGTGTATGTTCCCGAGTTACATCAGGGTACGCATAACAGAGTATTCGCCTGCCTTTATACAATAATTCTCGTAAATACGGGTTAGGTGAAAGGAGACACGCGCCTTCACTGTTACTTTGAGCAACTGAGCTAACGTGCTTGCAGTACCGATTCGTACCAAACAGTTTCGAAATACTAACGAGTGGGGCATCTCTTTCTCTCTGTCGGGCACTCACTCGGAATTACCTCATAGTGTTTTAGGATATTATTTCTTAAGAATATAATTGTCATTTACAGTGGACGGCACATTTTTAAATTAAATCGTTCGTTACAAATTACGTAAATTATCATTTTGGCTTCGCTAGCTGCTTGAAATAGTAATACTAATATGCTCCAACCTTAAGCCTGGTTTGCCTTACAGAATTTATTACTATTAGTTATTTAATATCGTCACTGCCTTTATGAGATACGTAATTCCTTGTTAAACTCTATTTACCGGGTGTCCCAAATTCGTTGTAATTGCGGGGTATCTCGGTTGTTATAAAAGATAGAAACTTGCGGTTGTCGCGAACCTTTGCTACTTTTTTATAAAACTTAAGATGGCGTAATCAGATTTTTTGTAACTGTTTTAGTTTGTGAGATACAGGGCGATCTTGAAAAGTGTGTCGTTTTGGACCCCCTCGATATCTCGGTTATCTTTAAAGATATCAAAAAGATTTAAACGCTGTCTTGTACATTTTTTTACGCTAAGTTCAGTGGCGTGCTTAATTTTTTTTTCGGGCGTACCGTTTTTAAGATATGCTCCAAACTTATAATTTTTTAAATGGGACACCTTGTATTTTTTAAGCTCAATAAATCCCATTTTTTTTCACATTTCAGTGATATGTATCACTTGCCACTTTTCATTTTTTTAAACATATAAAAGTCATACATTGATCCAGCACTTGCTATATTTAGTAATTATTATTAATGTATTGACTTTTATTTCTGTTTAATTATTAGGTATTAGTAGTGAAAAATACGTAACAACAATAATTATACAGGTTATTATTATATGTATTTGTATTTTGTATATTAGATTTAAATAAATAAAATAATAAAATCATGTGTATCTTACTTGCCCTTTACTTATATACCTAAGCTAGGTTTTGCTGGTTGTTTATAATTTGGAGGTGTTGATCAATTCCTAAGAAAAAATAGGTGGCTATGCCAATCGAAATAAAAGATAGTTAAATCTAGTATACCTATCATAGTGTATATGTCATTATTAAATAATTACATATTTATTATCTCTAACGTTTTATTAATTTATTTTGCTATGGCAGATAATCAACCCTTTGAATATTATGAAAAGTATGATATGCTTAAATGTTATATAGCATGTAATGAAAATTCAGAAGAGGCTTCCGAATTATATTTTAATCGGCAAGATTGTTATAAAGTAAATATTATAACACCAATATTAAATAATCATACTTTTAGATTTCCTGAGAGAAGGCAGCCAAACAAGGCAATTTTTTTACGAATTACATACAATTTATTAAATTTTGGTTCAATTATAAAACCCAGACAACATAAGTATAGTTTAAAAGAAAATCAAGAAAATGAGGAAATTAACGTTTTGGCACATGTATCCGTAAATCCTCGAACTTCCTGCAGGAAAATCGAAGATAGTGTTGGGGTTTCAAAAACTAATGCACAGCGTGCGTATATTAAGAAAACGTAGTTTTGTTCCTTATAAAGATCATGTAGTCCAACAACTGCTTCTAGGCGATTTTGAACGCCGCATGAATTTCTGCAACTGGTTCCTGCATTCCTGCAAATGTGTCGCGAAAATGTTAATTTTGCAAGACAAGTAATTTGGTCTGATGAGGCGCACATAACAAGTGCAGGAATTTTTAATCGACACAACTCAAGATATTGATCAAAAGAAAACAATTACTTAACTTTTCAACAGCAACAACAAGGTCGTTTTGGGTTCTCTGTTGCGTGCTTTGTTTTTGGAACAAAAATAAGGTATCAGTTTTTTGACGGAGGTTTGACATCTATTCTCTACCAGCAAATTTTAGAAAATATGTTGCCCGAATTACGTGAAGACGTTCCACTAGCCCACAGAAATCAAGTTTATTTTCAGCAGGATGGGGCCCCCCCACATAATGCACATATTATTAGACCATTTCTAGATGAGCATTTTCCCAATCGGTGGATATGCACACGTGGCCCTGTAAATTGGCCTCCAAGGTCACCGGACTTTTTTTTACTTACTTACTTACTTAACCTTCACGCCATTCCCTTGCGGGGTAGGCAAAACAATCCCTGCCTCTTATTTATTTTTCATTCACAATCTTTCTCCATGCTTTCCTATCTCCGCATACCTCCCTAGCTTCCGCAAGATTCATACATAGTGTCTGACATGCCCTTTTGTTTTAAAACTCTTATCTTTCTTTCCTTTATCATAGATTCTACTACATTCAGCCAAGTTTTACGCGGCCTACCAGACCGGCCTTTCCCTAACCTCACCCACATATATTTGTTTTGTTAATCTTGCGTTGTTCATTCTTTCAATGTGACCAAACCAACGTAATGTACAACTTTTATATCTATCCATCATAGTCTTTTCCTCACCACACTCCTCATTATGCATTCATTTTTATCTTGTCCTCTCGTTTTACCACATGCGCTTCTCAGAAATCTCATACCCACGGCATTTATTTTTCTTTCGTGCTTTTTTGACATACCCATGTCTCACTTCCATACAGTACTGACGGGACGAATACGCCATTATAGATTGCTCGTTTCGCAGCTAGACTCATGTTTTCATTTCTCATTATCGTCCACATACTTCCAATCACTTTCCTTCCAGCATTGACCCTTCGTCCAATCTCGCTCTCAATTGTACCATCTGCAGTAAACATTCTACCGAGATATACCAGCTCGTCCACTTGCTCCACAATTTCATCTTGCAGAGTAAATACTCTACTCTTCTTTCCACCTTCCCGATTGTACACCACAATCTTAGTTTTGTTCACGTTTACCTTTAGGTCCATGCTCTCACAGACTGTATCAAACTTCCTCAGAGCGGTTTACAGCTCATCTGCACTGTCACTTAATAAGACTGTGTCATCTGCATACACCAGGAGTCGTACATTTACGTCACCAACTATTACACCATTTGTATCGTACATGCTTGTCTAAGACATTTATCCATGTATATATTGAACAACCACGGTGACATCACACAGCCTTGTCGCACTCCTTGCTCTATATTAAAGTATTCACTCACACCTCCTCTCACCCTAACACATGCCCGACTACCGTTGTATACTGCCCTTATTCCATTTGTTAGACCTTTATTTACGCCATATTCATTTAATATTTCCCACAGCTTCTCTCTATTCACTCTGTCATATGCTTTCTCCAGATCTACAAACGCACAGTACTTCCTTTTTACCTTTAAACACTTTTCGATCACCTGCTGGAGAGCAACCATCTGATCGACACATCCTCTCCCTGGCATGAAGCCACCTTGCACATCCCACATCTTAGATTGTGTAGTTTCTCGTACTCTATCAATCAGTATTCTTCCAAAACTTTACCAGGTACGCTGAGCAAGCTTATTCCTCTGTAGTTCTTACAATCACTCTTGTTCCCCTTACCTTTATACAATGGTACAATGATCGCGCTCTTCCAATCACTCGGCACTTTTCCACACATAAGGCATACATTGAATAATTCACGCAATCTTCGTATAAGCTTTGCACCACCATACTTGACCATTTCACCAGTGATTTCATCTACGCCTGCTCCTTGCCGTTTTTCAACCTTCCTACCGTTTCTCTACCTCATTTATTCCAATATCCTTCTCAGTTTCATTCATCATTTCTTCTATATTCTCCTTATTTAACCCTTCAGTCTTACTTTTCTCACTACTGTACAGCTTTCCGAAATATTCTTGCCAGCATTTCCTCACTTCACAATCGTCCCATACTATTTCGTTTCTATCATTCATCACTCCTGCAGCGTTCTGTTTTGGGCCACGTTTGTATTTTGACCCATTTCCAGAAGAGTTTTTGTTTCCCTCAAAATCATTCTGCATTTTCTCTCCTTCTACAGCCATCACTTCCTATTTACTTATCCTCACTGCCTCCTTCGCTTCTTTGTTTCTTAATCTGTACACCTCATACAATCGTTTCTTCTCAGTCTCATTTTTGCAGCAATCATTGCCATGTACGCATCTTTTTCTTACTTACTGCCTTTTTACCGACTCATTCCACCAAGCACATTTTTCTGTGTACCTACAATCACTCTTCCACATATTCGCACGGCACAATTGACAACAGAGTTTTTCAAGCTTATCCATGCACTCTCAACGTCAGTGTCTTTTATTTGTTCGTTCCACACTGTTTCATTCACATTCAGCTCTTTATTCACAGCATCTACGTATTTCATTCTCTATCCACTAGTTTGTCAACCCTAATTCTGGACGTTCGCACTACGTTTGCTTTCCTTCTCCACACCCACTTTTGCCCTAAACACACTCTCGATACCACCAAAAAGTGGTCCGATCCACACTCCGCTCCGCGCATTACTTTTGTGTCTTTCACCAGGTTTCTAAGCCGTTCATCATACACTATCAAGTCTATCATACTTTTAGATTCACCTCTTTGCCATGTATACATATGCACATTTTATGTTTAAACCACGTATTGGATACAAACAGGCTTCTCTCCACACAGATGTTCAGCAGGTGTTCACCGTTCTCATTGGTTCTTTGGTCTCCGAACTTTCCTAGAACGCGTTCACTATGTTCTCTCTGTACACCCACCCATCCGTTCATATCCCCCAATATAATCACTCTTTCGTTTGGCTTACATACGTTCAACACGTTCTCTACTCATTCCAGAAGTTCTCACGCTCCTGGTCTCTTTCTCCATTCACCGGTGCATAGCATGCAATAAGAAAAATTCTTCGAAACTCCACTTTCATTCTAACCCATATTACCCGGGAGATACTAATTCGTACTGTTTAACACATCTTTTCGCTCTTTCACTTATGATCATCCCAACTCCTTTTGCACCATGCACTTCCGTCTCAACTCCTGACCATAGTGCCAGGCTGCCATCCTCCATCTCCACAGCATCCTTTCCTTTGCGCTTTGTCTCCGATACACACAGAATATCAAGGTGTCTTTCGTACATTACATTCGCAATTTCAAATTCTTTACCATGCATACCTCTAACATTCCACGTACCGACTCGCCATTCATTCCTTGCACAGTCGTCAGCAACGGGGCCTGTCTGTTTCGACCTTGACCGCCCCTTGTAGCCAGGTCGATCCGAGGCAATTGTATTGTTTTCTTGAGTAATATCATAGCGAGCAGACTGGTTACTGGCCAAATCGTGCCCCGGACGATGTAGCATTCCCTACTAACGGTATCGTCCTACTACCGGACAATTATGTCTACTGTCACGACTTTTTTTTATGGAGGCATATTCAAAACGAAATTTATTCAAGGAGGTATGATACCCTCCTTCAATTACAAAATGCTACACACGAGACCCTTAGGAATTTACAAAATAAACCCTTATATATATTAAGTGCTTTAAATAGAATATTTAAGGTTTGCCAAAAATGTGTAGAAGAAAATGGGAACCATTTTGAACAATTTAGAATATAGTGTTGTTTTTAATATTTAAGTTTAAGTTGTTTAGTTTAATTTCTTTGTAATATAATAAAGTTCCAAGACTTGTAAGATAAATGTGTTGTGTAAGTAAGTAGCTGTATTGATAAAATTAATTAAAAAATATATAGAATGTTTCAGTTAAGAACCATATGTCGTTATATTTTAAAATGTTTACGATCAATATGGTTAATAAAAAAAAAGTGGTATATATCACTGAAATGAGAAAACAAAATTATATATTTAGATATCTTAAAAACGGTACCCCCGAAAAAAAAATTGAGCACGCCACTGAACTTGTCGTAAAAAAATGTATAAGATAGCGTTTAAATCTTTTTGATATCTTTAAAGATAACCGAGATATCGAGGGGGTCCAAAACGACACACTTTTCAAAATCGCCCCGTATCTTCCAAACTAAAACAGTTACAAAAAATCTGATTACGCCATCTTAGGTTTTATAAAAAAGTAGCAAAGGTTCGCGACATCCGCAAGTTTCTATCTTTTATAACAACCGAGATATCCCGCAATTACAACGAATTTGGGACACTCGGTACACATACAAAATGTCTAACTAGGATTCGAGCTCAGAGCCGACGTGTCCTTAATTTAGCGATTACAATTTTCCAATAAGATCACTTCCGCATCAGTTTACTAAGGCACCACATATGATAAATCCAAAGCTTTCTAACAATAAGCAAATACGTTAAAAACTATTTCTAAAGCACAGCTTTCGTTAATTATTTTGTGATTACATATTATTAATGAATAAAAATTAAGACATTTTTGATTAATTATTTAGTAAGATAAATCTTTCCGTATAATGTTACACACAAAAATTTAAAGGAATACCGTACATGAATTCATAATCCGTTTTAATTTTTTTTACAAACAATCCATACACTAATTATTCATATTTAGATAACATACTTAGATAAGAAAATGTAATTTCTGATTGTTAGCCATTTATCATTATGATCATAATACGCTATCAAAAACGCGCATTTTTTAATTTAGTAGAAAACTGTTTAAAATTATATAATTTTAATCATAAGTTAGCTTTTTTAAAAGACAGAGAATGTACAGTTTCTTACCAGATTTCACATGGTAAAAGGTACATCATTAGGTAACCAATCTAGAATTACGACAACAAATTATAATGAAATTTGGGGTCTTGTTCAGACATTTTAAAAGTTTCTCCTAACTCTTTTGTAATGACAGGCCTGTTCAGTCTACTATTAGCCGCTCCAGCCGTTGGCTACCTTGATTGCACCTTGTATATATATTTTAAATCCATCGCATATCTAAATTCTTTTTTATAAATACTTATCAGTTTTAATTTACAATTCAAAGGTTACCTCTTACAACGCATCGTTGAAATTTCCAAAGGAATATTTTCACTTATATATTTTAATTGGTGATTTGCTTAATTTTGATAATTAATTACATTTAAATATATAAAACGTAATTTTGTTATTCATTGTTTAATATGATATATAAACATTTTTAATTAATTGTGAATCCCGTCCGTTAATTAGTCGCATTTTTATGATGAGTGATTTTACTCGGTCTCCTGATTGTAACGTATTACGTGTACATAAATGTTATAAAATATAGTATAATAGCATATAAAGACGTCAGTCTTAAGCTTGATCATTAGATAATGAAAGTAGTAAAGATTCATTAGTTATGGAACGTAAAACATACTACGATCGCGGCCCTAAATTTTAAATCCATAAAAACAAGACATTTTCCCTGTTCTGTCGATTGTTACGATGTATTTTTGGTAAATTAATCGGGGGTAGGCTTATCTGTACGTAATTTAAATGATGTCGTTCACCAAGTTAATTATATATAAAAATGTCTTACACATTAAACGGTAAAAGATTTTGGACGGATCTAAATTAGGGTGTTTTAATCTAATTTATGCCATTCTTAAGTTTTTTTCTATAATGAGGAATTTTGATGAATTTAAAATTTAAATAAAAATGAATTTTAAATTCTTCATGGACGGAAATAATTTAATGTTTAATATACCTAATTTATCATTTGTGATAAATTTTAATTTACAGGTTAACTAAACATTTCCGCAACCATGATGACTAAGTATTGGTAAACACTATGGAACGAAATGTAAGGAAATAATGTAACTTAGATTTTGTACATTCAAATTTACATTTGTCATTTCATATAAATTAACAAAGTTGGCTAAAAATATGTTGTTTGACGTTTGGCGTGCGTTTAGTTTGCCTACTACAACCCCTCTCATATACAGTGTGTACGAAATATGGTTTACATGTACTGCTATCTCGGATAACTTCTTAGCTACAGGGTTGAATCAATTAGGAGAGTTTTAGAACATTTTATTACAAATTTAAATCCACCTTAAGATTTGATTTATCTTTTGTGGCAATTTTAACTTTTACCGGCAGCTCATAAATGATGTTTTTTTCATTAATACATTATTAGGGAACATTTATAAGAAAAAAAAATGTTGCATTCATTTGTTTTCGAGATATTTATTTCTTACAGACGCCATACTGAATTTCTGCATTTTTGGAAAAAAATTTCAAGAGCTAAAAATTATTATTAATTTTATTAAATACATAAATAAAAAGTTTACCTCAAGTAGGATTTGAACCTACGGCCTGTATAATAAATTTTCAAGATGTATTTAAGTCTAGATTAATCGTCTTCCTAATATTCAAAAGACGAAATTATTGTTTTTATTTGCATAGTTAGCTTTGATTAAGCGTGGCCGCCATCAAGAAGTTTAAATATGCTTATTTATTTAAAAATTGACATTAACACAACAAAAGGCATTTTAGATTTCTAGTTAAGAACTTCCTATTTATTATTATACTTACACTATCGAACTACTTAATAATTAAATAGAACTCTTATAGAATTAAGTACAACTATGGAACAAAAATCTAATAAACAAATTTATAACACACGCCTCCCTCCATTTTCAACACATTTGGCACACCTCTCCAACAATTTTATTGGTAGCTCTTCTTTAAAGCATCTTGTACTCTGTTTTCCAATTCCTAGCGATTTTCAGGCGGAGGGTATTCATACACCTCAACTTTGGCGTTTTCCCATAAATAAAAATGGACAAGTGTATGGTCTAGTGATCTCATCGGTAAAGGAACGGGGATTATTGTTATCGGGAAAAATGCTTCTGAGAAGCTCCATTACCTCTCTGGTGTTGTTAGCCCGACAGCCACCTTGTTGGAACCAAATGATAGAACATTCATTTGGGGGAACAGCGTTCCTAATAGTAGCAATAATTTGTTGCTGCACTACTCGCAAATATCTATTTTTCCCGTTAGATTTTCATCGAAAATAAACCGCCAATCAATTTGTTCTATAAAATATAGGTTTTGTTTCATTTGTCAGACGCAATAAAGGCAATTTTTGAACCTACCTATAACTCCAGATTAATTTGAATTTTCTGTTTCTCAACAATGATGAATATACTTCTTAAATCCACCGCAATTCGTAAACCGTGTTTCGTCTGTCTAAAAAACTTTGTATTGAAAGTTCGGTATTTCTTGGCATTTCCTTATAAACCATTCACCAAGTCTAATTCTCCTATTAAAATTATCTCCGTGAAGACGATGTTGTTTTAGGACTTGATACACCGTTGGTTTGGGAATTGCAGTATTTTCTTCAAATTTTCATACAGAAGTGCTTGAGTCGTCCCTGACATGTTCACTATCGTCGTATTGCTTCCTTCACTATTTTTGGTTAGTAGTAATATTGTTACATGCAATATTGATTTTTTCTTTTAAATATTTAACATTTCGGGATGGACTCTTATAAACCTCATCTTTGAGGGCGCCCCACAAAAAAAATCTAGCGGACTAAGGTCTGGAGACTTTGCTGGCCAAAGCGTTTGTCCATTTATCCCAATCACATATCTCCGAAGGTATTGTCTAAATACCAAATATCATGTTGAAACCAAAGGTACCTTCTTAACTGTAATGGTATACTTTCAAGCAACTTTGTAAGTTCTTGTTGCAGAAATACCAAATAGATGTGATTGTCTAATACTCTCATAAAAATATGGTCCAATCAAATGTCTTCCAATGAGGCCACACCATACATTTATACCGAAGTGGCCTCGAGTTTTTATTTGATTTACGTAGTATGGGTTTTCCACTGACCAGTAGTGTGAATTTTTCCTATTTGGCTTCCGATTGCTGAAAAAGCGACTTTTGTCGGTCCAAAGAATATGTTAAAAAACTCTATGATCGGAAATTTCTTGGTGAACGGCTATTTGAACAATGAAATTGAGTCTCCTTTCCATATGCGCGTATGCCAGTTGCTCCACATTATGTAGTTTATAATCTCTCTTTAGGTTAGGTTAGGTCGCTTGAGTATTAACCTAACCTAAACCGAGGCCGAATTAAGTCATAGGAAATTCCCAAGGTCAAATCCAAGGCCTGGCCTATGGTCAACTTCAAGGTCAGTTGAAGGTGACTTTTTCTGACGGTAAAGTAAGTAGGTTGTCGTTGTTACTTAATTTCTCATTTATTGTACAGTAATTTTCGTGTGTATAATGCTGGAATCGCATTCCAAGGCCGCTACTTCTATAAGTTATCAATAATACAGTTTAACCATTTTCATTCATATTCAATTAATATTTAGTCTTACCTTGCGTTATATTAGTACATAGATACCTGATAACTTAAAAAACAATTCCAAAGCCGACCGCTTCTATAAAATATCAAAATACAGGATAATTTCACAATTTCATCCTTTACAATGCATGAATCCTCCGTTTCATGATGAAGGTGACTCTTTTACAATCTCGATGTCGTTATTCAGATATTGAAAAATTTTAATTAACGCTCTTATTTTACCTAGCATTTAATTTTAGGCCTTAATGTATTTTGCTTTTTCCGAGGCCGAATTAAGTCATATGAAATGCCCAACCCCAACTCCAAGGCCAGATCTATGGCTAACTTCAAGGCCAGTTGAAGGTGACCTTTTCTCAAGGTAAAATGAGTATGTTATCGTTGTTACTTAATTACCTCATGGCATTGCCCTGGGAAACCCCCGTGGTCAAATGACGTCCTCCACGTGAGCGTCAAGGTCAAACGGAGGTCAGCCCGTGGACGGCCTTGGGAATTCTCAAGGTCAAAAGTGAACTGGACGTGGCCTATGACGCCAGGAAAAAAAGTGGAGAAGTTGGTGTCGGCCTACTACCAACTGCTAAGAGGAATCACAATATATATATATATATATATATATATATATATATATATATATATATATATATATATATATATATATATATATATATATATATATATATAATTACAGAACGCAAAGTGAAGTAGATGATCAACAATGTATATGCTTTGAGAAAGCGGAGCCAAATACAGCTTTGAAAACATGCCCAACACGTTAAAAAAATTTGTAACCCATACTACGAAAGGAAAGTATGATGTGTTATATACTTTCTTAAACAGGGTGAAATGGAGAATTTTTTAAGATAATCTTCTAAAAATCAATTTTTTTGACCCTCGCCACTACCATCTCTCCTTAAGAGAATTATTAGCCTAGACATCATTGAAAAGCTCTTGTAGAGCTTCTTCCAAAAATGCAAAAATCCAATATGGCGCCGGTAAGAAAATAAATAGGTTATGTAAAAATGTTCAAAACAAAGAATCTAGAAAATTATTTTTGTCTTTACTATATTCCTTTAAAAGTGCACTAATAATGTGTTAATCAAAAAACCATAATATCACTAATTTACGAGCTGTCTGCAAAATTTAAAAATGCACCATTTTGGTTTTTTTACCATTATCTCAAAAAACCAGAAAAGATAAATCAAATCTCAAGGCGGATTATATTTATAATATAAATAAGAGTACATGTACGCCAAATTTGGGACACACTGTATGTAACCTGTAATGATTTTATCCAGAACGCTTGCTGAGGAATATTTTGTAACTATACAGATTTTCGTCAGAGACGCTGAACATGCAGTGTTCGTTATTTGAGTTAATCGGATAGCCAGTGGCTATATAAATAGATCATTTCATAGTTTAAATATGAAGACATTAAATTTCATACATTTTCACATATTTCGTAATCCTGATAAAATAATGCAACCAAAAGCTTAGGTAAGATTTTAATATATTCAATCTTTAATAATTATTATAATGATTATGTTTTAATTGCTATCATAATTTATGATAATTTTGTATTTTGAATTAATAGACAGAACGTCTGGTTTTTCCATTTTAGATGATAAATGCAGTTTACACTGAAATCAAGGTTTGGTGTATTTGCGTTTGGAGATTCAATTTAAAGATTTAATCTAATAATGTCTGAATGCATCTCTGATGCGCTATAAAACAGGTGATACAATAAATTGCAGGTTATATAATCAAGTGACATCAACACCACATATTAATAATGGACTAAAAATAATATCTGACGATGCGAGCGTCTCAAAGTTGACGCTATTAAACCATCTACTAATAATTTTTTTAATTTATGCTGGAGTCACGTGACATAAGCACAGTACACTAATTATAATTATGGTGTAGAACGTTCCCAAAACGCCGACTCTATATTTTAATGGTAGAGAACGCCGACGACCATTTTTCCAACTATGACCATTCTGCCAACAAAGACCATACCGAATGAGAATTAGGAACGTGACCAAAACGTCAACGACTATTTCGCCGAATTTCATTATTGAACCACTACATTGACAATTTGACCATAAAGCCGAATTCCCAAAATGCTGAATGCCTAAAAGCCCATACGATTATTTTATACGTCCACAACGCCGAAACTTAATGAGGAGAACTATATACCGTAACCAGTTTTTTTATAGATTGCCATTAGGTAACACAAAATTGAGTTCAAAATAAATCTACTAAAAGAAAAAGTTTAGACGTTATGTAGGTTTACTTCATAGAATTATTTGCATATTTTTTAGTGTAATATATTTTATTACAAGTGCGTGTAGGTAATAAACACGTTCACGGACACGTCTGCAAATCCAGACAAATTTTTTATTATGCATCGTTATGCATTCGTGTTATATTGTTAGTCTGGGGGTGTCTGTCATTGCAGACGCATTTTGTCTTTATTTATACGAGCGTTTACCCACTACATCAATTAAATGCCTGGTATTAAGTAGTAATATTACACCTGTTAACAGATGGAGTACGTGTTTGCGGTGCAAAAATTAATTAAGTAGAGCCTTATTATGGCTATTTTTTATTTTGTCTAATCATACGTTATTTAACGGTTGTTTGTTATTAATGGGGTAATGCTGTTCAGAAAAAATATATTAAAAATTAAGAAAATGGATCCTGAACAAGAAAATCGCCTTTTAAATCTTCACAGCTATGTAGATTCTACCAGTAGGAACTTTCTCGCTCCATATTAGTGATTATTTTCTGATGAAGACAGCAATAGGTATTAACATAATATGAAGAGATTTTAGATAATGTAGGTGGTAAGGAATGGACAAAGGTTCCCGTAGAAATATCAAATTTCAACTTTGATAGAAATTCAGTGTGTATAAACATTTACATAAACAAAAACACATTTTTAAAATATCTTTTATTTTTTCTTTATTTCTTATATAAATTTAAATGTTTAGATAGCAATTATTGTTATCATCCTCAGTAAATAATTTCTTTAATAAATTAATGAAGACAACAAAACAGAACACCCTCTAACGGACTAGGCGAGAAAGGATCCCGCCACTAATCCTCCACCGACAGGAGGATTATACAAGGGCGATGAAAAAGTAAAGACTGTCGGGATAACGCCGAAAACGACCCGAACCACTAAGGATGGTATCAGCGTACTCCTCAGCTCCACGGAGGAGTACAGAATCGCAACTACTGCACTGGACGACGCCGGCGTGCAGTTTAACGTTTACCTACTAGAGGAGGCAAAACCAATCAAGGTCGTTGTTAAGGGCATCCCCCAAGATGACGAGATGGTAGAAATCGTCAAAGAAGACCTCAAATCCATGGGATTTGAAGTACAGAAGGTCAGCCGCATGTTCGCCGGACGCGAACATAGGAAAACCGCGATGGTACTGGTCCACCTCGGAAGGAGTGAAGGGGCCAAGGAGGTCTTCAACATCAAGACCGTAGGACACCTCAGAGTACGAGTGGAATCGCTCCACAAAAATAATGGCATCGGTCAGTGCTTCCAGTGCCAACGTTTCGGACACACCTCCAACGGATGCCATGCGCCACCCAGATGTGCGAAGTGTGCGGGGGCACACAACACGAGGGAATGTAAGAAGACCCGTGAAGAGGGCGAAGCAAAGTGTTGCAACTGCACCGGGTTGCACACTGCGGGCCCACCCCAGAAATATCAAGAAGGGTAACGCCCCCAAACCTACGATCGTAAAGAAACCGGCAAGAATTGCCGAGGCCAGCATTAGCTACGCACAGATGGCTGCAGGAAAACCAAAACAGATGCGAGAAGAACTGGAAGACGTAGACTTCGCGCTCGTAATGAAGATCGTGAAGGCACTCCGAGCAACGAAAGGATAAGCACCCAACAAGAGGGAATGCAAAAGCCGCAATCATCTAAGTGGCCGCCCTAACGAAGTAATGGGATTACGACACCGAGAAGACCTGATGCTGAAAACTGAAGATCTTCTCCGAACAAACAAAACATAGGTATTGGTAATTTTAATGCATTTTTTACAGGTACATCGAAACTACGGATGCCATCAAGAATCACAATAAGACGAAGGTATAGAGGGCAAAGAGCCCGTAGTACCGAGAATAAATAATGATGACCGATGACCGAGGCTAACAATGAAACATGTCATAATCATAGAAGTGTACTAATGACTACGGCAATACTATTTTTGATAGAAAATTGTCATAAATGTAAATACAACAGGACAAACAAACAAATACCGACAAGTATAGAAGAATTAGAGATATTCTCTTTTGAGAACACAATCACGAAGTTGTTTTCTTTCGCGCTATATTAACAGCGAGAGTTCTTCTTTCGTACACGATATTAATTATTACTTTGTTGTTTTAACTGTGCAACTAATCGATCCAGTTAGAATGGACCCAGAAAAGTATTAGTCTGGTGTGAATTTATCTCCGGTGAGCCATTGCTCCTTGATCGCAGAAGGGTGAGCTTCCGCCAATATATCAAAAATAAGAAGGCAAACACTCGGCATAAAGTTGTATGTATTAATTATGTGGCCCAATTGGTATGTACAGAATACTGAACTTTTAAATTTAAAACTGGAAGCACGAAGAAACTACTACATCTGGTGTCGAAAACACACAACAAATCCTCATTTTGTATATGAACCTTAAATTAAAAAATAACTAAATAATACATTTTTTAAGATAATTATCCAAACTCTTGTGTATGTAATACGTTAATGATAAAAATGGGTAACATTGTACAAACAACAATAATATGTCAGATATACGTTTAAAACTACATGTCAGATAAATGTTAATAGACATATAGATCCTAACTTAAAAAAATGTCAAAGCAGCCTGCATCTATAAAAATATTGATAACACAACTAAATCATTTTCGATCTTAATTAATTATTTATTAAGCCATATCTAGCAGCTCACACCCGCAGCCGCAAAAACACCCATACCCACGCCCACAGCCGCAGCCACACCCACACACGCACACACGTACACACGTACACACGTACACACGCACACACGCACACACGCACACACGCACACATGCACGCACGCACCCACGCACCCACACACACACACACACACACACACACAGATATACACAGACACACTGACTAGCACAATACACACAGACACAGAGACACAAACAGACGCAAACAGGCACAATAAGGCACAAACAGGCACGCACAGACACGCGCACGCACACGCACGCACTCACGCACACGCACACTCACACTCACACGCACACTCATACTGTCACACACACGCACGCGCACATGCACACGCACACCATACGTATACGACACACACACTCACACATCACGCACCTCACACTGTCACACACATCACACCACACAACGCACTCACTCACACGCACACTCACTGTCCAACACATACCACACTCACGCACGCACGCACACACACACGCATACACACCACACGCAACGCACACATGCACAGCACATACTACACGAACCATCACACTGTACACACACACACACACACACACACGAACAACACACAACACACACACACACACACACACACCACCACACACATAATTAGGTAAAGTACATCTTAATCATATGCGGCATATCGGTCCAATACTTAAATTTGCCGGACTCGGACAAGCGGCTAAAAGCGTTTCGCCGTTTGGGACTTTTAAAATGTAATATTTGCGTTTTGTGCATTCAGCGGAATGTCCCTAATCCGCTTCTCAGTTTTGGTCTTTTTGGCCTAATGGCCCATTTGGGTAGAATGGGCGTGTTTCGGAAAATTGGCCGTCTGCGTTTTGGCCAAATTGGGCGTTTTGGGAATTCGGCTAAATGTCCTAGTTCCTATAACTACTAATATAACACACACACACACACACACACACAACACACACACACACACACACACACACCACATATATATATTATATATTATATATATATTATATATATACATGACAACTTTATAGTTATGACCTCATAATCGATATTTCGTTGGTGTTTTACCTTATGTTGCTCACTTACTTTTTATATTAAGTGGCACTGTTTAACTGTGTAACACCGACAAATGAAATATTTGAATTATTAAATAATATCTGAATGGATACTCCTTATTGCATTATGATGTTTAGGTCATGAGACGCCAACACCGAAAGTTAAAAACAAGTAACTGATGGTGTAGATTGCGTTATGTACAATTTTGCGCTCCCAATATTTTTTCAGTGTAACAAGAAGTGTACATTCAGAAAGCTTTCTGAAACTGTGGAACGGTGGAATGTTAAAGTAAATTGTTTGTCGGTTAAAAGTTCCATCAGGGAACTGAGCAGTATTGTATAATATGTTAGAAGAGTATAAGTGAAGTGTTGACTAGATGTGGTCGGCTGAAAGTGCTCGAAATGTAAAAGTGGTCAAAGGCGTAGATGTAGCTGAGCGGCGTGTGGCCAATATGTAATAGTTAAAATGTAAGTCCATGTAATGTTATTGGGGATTCCTAGAATTTAGGGATTTGTTATAGATTAATTGGTTTTAACTTACAATTTACTTCTTTCGACCACACATCGACAAGCTCATATCGAGCACCCTCAATCACCGATCGACCACACCTATCAACGCTCAAGTCACGCTTAAATTCTTTTAACCGTGTACAAAACTATCCCTATCTCTAATAGAACCCTTAATCAATAATTAATGTTACTACACCCTTCCCCTTGCGAAAAAGAAGGCGAGAAAGCCTACTGGTTTTTTTAGTCTACACTTTTTGTTACACTATATTTCATTGACTAACCTTTTACTTCTTCACCTCTTAAGAAATGAACGCAGATGAACCTGCGTAAAACTTGTTAACCTTGACGTTTGACAGGGGTCAGCTCATCAAGTTCTAAAATAGGAGGTACTCATCATTAATAGTTATACTATCAATTGACTAAAATAGATCTGAAAATAAGACAGCTGTTTTCTCGTATAGGGCTGGAAAAAATAGATTAATAGATTACAATCTATTATAATCGATTAATTAGGTTTTGATAGGTTTTTGAAAATAATCGGTTAATAGATCATTTGATTAATCGATCATTTGTTTAATCGATTATTTGGCTATTGATTAATTAAAAAAATCGATTATCTTCAGTACTGGATTATCCATTGTTCAAACTTACAATCGTTCAGCCTTATGTTCTATGCATTATTTGCAGTAAATACTTAAATACATAACTCGATTTAACTTTTACCCAATTATATTCTTAATGCACGTGTTATTTTATTTTCCCCTAGACTGATGTTCTCCAATTTACCAACGTTTAATTGGAGATTTCTTAATAAATGTATTATACGATTAATCGATTATTTAGTTAATCTATTATTTGATTATTGATTAATGTAAGATGGTTATTTTCAGTAATCGATTATCCGGATGGGTGGGTGTACAGAGAGAACATACTGAACGCGTTCCAGGAAAGCTCGGAGACCAAAGAGTCATTGAGAATGGTGAACGCCTGGTGAACATCTGTGTGGAGTGAAGCCTGTTTGTATCCAATACGTGGTTTAAACATAAAAATGTGCATATGTATACATAAGAGGTGAATCTAAAAGTAGGATAGGCTTGATAGTGTATGATGAACGGCTTAGAAACCTGGTGAAAGACACAAAAGTAATGCGCGGATCGGAGAGTGGATCGAACCACTTTTTGGTTGTATTGAGAGTGTGTTTAGGGCAATGCTGGGTCTGGAGAAGGAAATCAAACGTAGTGCCAACATCCAGAATTATGGTAGATAAACTAGTAGATAATGGTGCGAGAATGATGTACGCAGATGCTATGAGTAAAGAGTTGAATGTGAACAATATGGAACGAACAACTGACGTTGAAAGTGCATGGATAAGCTTGAAAAACTGTGTTGTCAATTATGCAGTGCGTACATGGCAATGATTGTTGCAAAAAATGAGACTGAGAAAAAGCGATTGTATGAGGTGTACAGAATAAGAAACAAAGAAGCGAAGGAAGCAGTGAGAATAGGTAAAGAGGAAGTGATGGCTGTGGAAGAAAAGAAAATACAGAATGATTTTGCGGGAAACAAAAAATTCTTCTGGAAATGGGTCAAAAATATAACACATGACCCACAACAGAACAATACAGGAGTGATGAATAGGAGCAACGACATAGTATGGGACGATTGTGAAGTGAGGAAATTGCTGACAATAATATTTCCGAAGTACAGTAGTGAGGAAAGTAAGACTGAAGGGTTAAATAAGGAGAATGTAGAAGGAATTATGAATGAGACTGAGAAGGATATTGGAATAAATGAGGTAGAGAAAACGGTAGGAGGGTTAAAAAACGGCAAGGGAGCAGACGTAGATGAAATCACTGGTGAAATGCTAAAAGTATGGGGGTGCAAAGTTTATACGAAAAATGTGTGCCTTATGTGTGGAAAAGTGCCGAGGGATTGGAAGAGCGCGATCATTGTACCACTGTATAAGGGTAATGGGAACAGGAGTGATTGCAAGAACTGCAGACGAATAAGTTTACTCAGCGTGCCTGGTAAAGTATTTGGAAGAATACCGATTGATAGAGTATGGGAGGCAGCACAAACTAAGATTTTGAATTTGTATCGTTCAGATGGTTGCTCTCCAGCAGGTGATTGAAAAGCGTTTAAGTGTTAAAAGGAAGCTGTACTGTGCGTTTGTAGATCTTGAGAAAGCATACGACAGAGTGAATAGAGAAGCTGTGGAAATTAATTAATATGGCGTAAATAAAGGCCTAATAAACCGAATAAGGGCAGTATACAACGGTAGTCGGGCGTTAGCAATGAATGCGACAAGGCTGTCTGATGTCACCGTCGTTGTTCAATCTATACATGGATAAATCTGTTAGGCAAGCATGTACCGATACAAATGATGTAATGGTTGGTGACGTAAATGTACGGCTTCTGGTGTATGCAGATGACACTGTCTTATTAAGCGACAGTGCGGGTGAGCTACAAACTGCTCTGAGGGAGTTTGAAACAGTGTGTGAGAGCATGGGCCTAAAGGTAAACGTGAACAAAACTAAGATTGTGGTGTTCAATCGGGAAGGTGGAAAGGAGAGTAGAGTATTTACAAGATGAAATTGTGGAGCAAGTATACGAGCTAGTATATTTGGGTAGAATATTTACAGCAGATGGTACAATGGAGGGCGAGATTGGACGAAGGGTTAATGCTGGAAGGAAAGTGATTGAAAGTATGTGGACGATAATGAGAAACGAAAGTATGAGCTTAGCTGCGGAACGAGTAATCTATAATGGCGTGTTTGTCCCATCAGTACTGAATAGAAGTGAGACATGGGTATGCAAAAAAAAGCACGAAAAAAAAAATAAATGCCGTGGGTATGAGATTCCTGAGAATCGCATGTGGTAAAACGGGAAGGGACAAGATAAAAGAATGAGTGCACAATGAAGGAGTGTGGCGAGGAAAGGACGATGATGGATAGATATAAAAGTAGTACATTACGTTAGTTTAGTCACATTCAGGGAATGAACAACGCAAGATTAACGAAGCAAATATGTGTGGGTGAGGTTAGAGGTAAGACCGTGCTTGGTAGGCCGCGTAAAACTTGACCGAATGATAAAGGAAAGAAAGGAGTCTTAAAAATAAAAGGGCATATCAGAGACAGTAGAAGTCAGTCCATCGAGTTCTAAAGTAGGAGGTACATATGTTCCATGGCTATGCTATGGATTGACCAAAATAGATTTGAAAAAAATAGCTGTTTTCTCGTATAGGGCTTGGAAAAAATCGATTAATAGATTATAATCGATTAATCAGGTTTTTATAAGTATCTGAAAATAATCAATTAATCGTCGCTTGATTACTCGATTATTTGATTAATCGGTTATTTTATTAATTGGCTATTTGACTAACTTAACAATTGTTCACCCTTACTCCACATTAAATTTTCTGCCCATACAGCCTTAGTTTACATATTATATTTCACTATATTATATGTAAATTCAACTTTTAGCCATAATGTATCCACTATGTTATTTTCTCTCTACTAACGTTCTCCAATTAGCTAACGTTTGTATAACCGATTATTTGGTTAATAATGACTAATCAATTATTTGACTAATTGATTACTTGATTAATCGGCTAGTTGACTATCGGTTAATAAAAAAAATCTATTATTTTCGATCGAGTCGCGACATTTGCGCCCGAGACACTTACGCCCCCGTACCATTTGCGGATCCGCTGCAGACATACTTTCACTTTCTGAAATGCACTTAATGGGAGTGAGACATTTGGGCCTTAGTTAGTCTTTGGAATTCATAATTCCAATGAAAGTATAGGGGTTTCACTTGTTGGTTGCTCAGTTAATTGCAATTTTTCACCCATTTAGAATAGTTGCATCACTGGGCTCATATCTGTCGTTTACCTATTGAAATATTTCTAAAGTATATGTACACAGTTTTTGAGTTATGGATTCACTAAATATAATCGAAAGCACAAAGGGAAGAAGAAGAAGAAGAAAGATGCCAAAAGTGTAAATATTCGTTGGATTTGCACCAAAGAAAAAACTCAAAAATGTAGAGGGGCCTTAATAACTAGTTTAGACCTTGTCATTGAAAAAGCAGTGGAACATGATTGCAAACCTGATATTGCGGCTAGTGGTTAGAAAAAAGTTTGCTAGTACGAGGAAACGGGCACGAGACGAGGACGCAACAGCAAATTTTTTATATCAAGAAGAGGTAGTTCTGTTGCAAAACTTAGGATATCAATTAGTAGTTGAAGTTCCGTCATATTCCTGCGTAAAAATAACTGTAACCGCATCCGTCACGCCGAACTAGGATCTCTTAAGGAAACATCTAACGCAATCGATATTCAAATTCCAGATAGCATACTTGAAATGGAAGATGGATCTTCGTTTTTATTTGCCGATGACAAGTCAGAAGAACGAATAATTATATTTGCATCCCAATACGGACAACTATCTTGGAAGACACCGTTACGACTTTGTTTATAGTTGGTACATTTAAAAGTTGCAGCAAGCAATTTACAAAAATATATTCATTGCATGTGGATATTGGAAGTAATATTACGGAAACAAACACAATTCCGGTAATGTACGCGCTTTTGCCAAATAAGAAAAGAACGACGTTACCAGGTTAAAATGGATGTTGAAATGGCCACGATGCTTTCCTTGAAAACCTTGTTCCCTAATGTTCAAATAAGTGGATGCAACTATCACTTTAATCAAGATTTATGGAGAAAGGTGCAACAATTGGGTTTGACTGTTGATTATAAAGAAAATGAAGAAATTCGGTTACATGTGCGAATGTGTGCTGCTTTAGCATATACGGACGACGTTGGAGACCCGTGGTTGTTAATAATGGAAAATGCTCCGAACTCAGAACAACTGCAGGAATTTTTTGATAATTTCGATCAGTGGATTGAGAACAGTGTCATTGATATTAGTATATAGAACTGTTTTGGTCAGCAGCACAGAACTAATAACTCCGTAGAAGGTTGGAACTACAGACTGGAACAGCAGTGTTAGAAAACAGCATCCTCATGTTTTTGATTTACTAAGAAGTTTGAAAGCAGAAGCTACACAATCTGATCTTCTGGCAAAGCGAAAATATGCTTACGTGCACAAACTTCAATAAATCCTGATCGTATGCGTATATACACCGTGTCCAAGATAAAGATGCCCACTATGGTGATCTCGGAAACGGTAAGAGATCGAAGGGGAATGGAATAAAAGTTACGCATTGAGAGGATGTAATTATGATCTTTGTAGTACTCGAATATCTCTTTTAGTGTTTGAGATATTTGAAAAAATTGAATTTTATTTTCTTTGACCTTATTTGAAGAGGTATTAAGAAAAGAACACCACATTTTATTGCCATTTTCTAACTCTACTTAATGCTGTTATTCAATTTTTGATACAACGTTTCGTTTGTTAGCAACCATCATCAACTTTATTTTTTAAATACCTGAAAAAATTATTTTTGCCATATTTAAATTCTCTCCTTGATTCTGAATTCAACGACATATCACACTTTATATTTTTGATACGTTTCGGATGAGAAAATTGATATTCAATGTAAAACATCGAAAACGTACAGTTAAAACTAATACTAAGACATCTTCTAACTGTAGCATATAAAACATTCTTCAGCATTTGAACAAACGCTTCGAGAACTAATCTTTGTAAAATTTTTACGTTTTCAATATCGTTTTCATAAATGTAATTTTAATGTATAACCAAAGAAAAAATCCAAAGGTGTTATATCTGGAGGACGGGCTGGCCACAGTACATTTGCATGAGTGCCAATACATCTTTCTGGAAATCTAACTGACAGGTACTTATGTACTGGGCACCGTCCTGCATAAACCAACAACCTTCAACTTCTTGGAAAGGCAAATCATTCAAAGCTATCTCTAATTCATTTGGAGTAAAATTTGGTAACGTTCAGAATTTAAGGAACTCGTGGTAAATGAAAGGTCCTATAATTCGAGTACCGAATATAGCAGCCCACTATTAAATCCGAAACGGTGTTGGTGTTTGGCCGTTTTGTACAGACGAGGATTTACTCTTGCCCAATAATGAGCATTTCTACGATTAAAATTCCATTATTATTAACAGTACTTTCATCGGACCATATTATTTATTCGGAAAATATTCATTGTTTTGAGATTGACGTGTATGCCATTCGCAAAATATTCTACGTCTTTCTGGGTCACCTGGTCGAAGTCCTTGGCAAATTCTAAATTTATATGGATGTACTTTCTCCTTCTTTAGAACATAATGAGCTGTGGAATGGGCTATGCCAGTTGCCTCTTCAATTTTCCTACTAGAAACCTCTGGATTTTCCGGTTACAGCTAATAAAACAGTATTGGCTTTTTCTTCATTGCAAGGTTTTTTGCGAAATTTTACAGGTTTTTTGAACGCACCATATTCTTTTAGATTAACTGCTAATGTGCGAAAAGTTCTTTTGTGAGGTTGACGCCTTTCTGGATATTTGTTTAAATACATTACGGCTTCAGAACAATTACGTTGACACAAAATGTAACACCTAAGTATATCGAATTTTTCATTATTTGAAAAATGTACTCCTACCATATTGTTTTTAGGTAAACACAAAATGTAATTAACTCAAAGACCACCAAACAAACGTAATACGGACAACAATCAATTATGACAGATAGGTAAACAAAATGCAAAGCCAACTTATTTTTACCAAATGCATCAGTACGATGACGACGGAAGATGTATTTTAGCTGTTTAATTAACAGTATTTTCACTAAATACGTACTTGGCATTAGAAAATGAGAAAACATTATTTTATAATAATTTTAGTTTTCCATTGTTTCTAGTGTAAGTTTTAACGGTACGTTTTCGATGTTTTACATTGAATATGAATTTTCTCATCCGAAACGTATCAAAAATATAAAGTGTGATATATCGTTGAATTCAGTATCAAGGAAAGAATTTAAATACGGCAAAAATAATTTTTTCGTGCATAAGTTGATGATGGTTACTAACAAACGAAACGTTGTATCAAAAATTGAATAACAGCATTAAGTAGAGCTAGAAAAGTGGAAATGAAAATGTGCTCTTCTTTTCTTGATAGCTTTTCAAATAAGATCAGAAAAAAATAAAAACGAAAACCAGAAAATTCAATTTTTTTCAAATATTTCAAAAACTAAAAGAGATATTCGAGTTCTACAAAGACCATAAACACATCCTCTCAAACGCGTAACTTTTATTCTATTTAACCGACCTTCCATCTCTCACCGTTTCCGAGATCCCCATGGTGGGCATCCTTATCTTGGACACGGTGTATAGTCGAATTAAGTATGTATTTTTAAAAAACGCAAAAATTATAAAAACAATCAAAAATATAAACACAAATAAAATACAAAATCAAAAAAAAAATCAACAAAAATGTCTCAAAAATGAAAACAGACGATATCCAGTGGATGAATAACTTTTAAACACGCCGGCCATTTTACGTTGACAGTTCTAAGCCTGTAAAAAGTGTGAAGGAAAGTTATTCTTTATTGCATTCTAAAAACCAAAAAGTACGTCCTACAACTTTACCTAATGTTGGGGCTGGTATCCTGGTACTTACAATTTTGTTTTTGTGTGTTTCTGTGATTATCTCATTACCAATTTGTCGAAGGGCGCAAATGCCTTACCTACACTACGGGGTGTCCCACTATATTTTCCCCTATTTCAAGGGCTTATAACTTTTAAACTAATAAAGTTAGACACTTGGGGTTTCACTGAAATGCTTCACAATGATGCAAGTTTTGATTGGACTCATCTAAATTTTTTCTTCACTTCCGGTTATCCAAAAAACAAAATGGTGGTTCTTAGAATTTTTTTGTTGTTGACTTTCCTATATATTTGGTGATAAGGCGAAAGCCATTTCTTTCAACTATCCGTCGGTATAACGTTTTTAAAAATCGATGCAGAATTAACTGAGCAATTTAAATAGATGCCTGCAAAATCGGTAGACAACAATTATTTATCAGTAATTTTTTAGTAGGTAGGCTCTGGAATATTTTTATCATAAATGTCACAATTTAGTGAGCTGTTCAATAGCATAAGTCTGCAAAATCAGTTCATGAAAACAAAACTATTTATTACAATTTATTGAGGACAATTTAACAAATAGTAACAAAACATATTTAGTGGATAAAATAATTGTCCCGTAGACACTTTAGTTTAACAAATGTTTTATATGACCCCCGTTTTCACTAATACATTTGTGTAAGCGCATTACTAAATTCGTAAATGCCTTTTCTAGCATAAGGGGTGTTATAGATTCAAAAGCGTCGGTATGTTGGATTTCAGATCTTCTAAATTTTGGGGTGCAAGATTATAAGCCAGAGACTTAACATAAACCCATATAAAAAAATCTGGTACCGTCACATCTGGCGAATTCGGAACCCATTCAATTGGATCTCCCCTGCCGATCCAATTATTACCAAATGTATTGGATACAGATTATCTTGCAATTAGCGAATAATGGGGAGCCAAAAAACAAAATGGTGATTTTTAGTTTTTTGTTGACTTTTTTTAATGTAACATCCTGTATATTTTCCAATAAGGCGAAAGCCATTTATTTCAGGTATCCGTCGGTATAAAGTTTTTAAAAATCGATGCAGAATTAACTGAGTAATCAATTTTTAAGTAGAGGCCTGCAAAATCGGTGGTCAACAATTATTTATCAGTAATTTTTTAGTAGGTAGCCTCTGGAATATTTTTATCATAAATGTCACAATTGTTGTGTTTCAGATTTATAACCAGATATTTCGCCATTGAAATGGTGTTTTCCGATTTAGAAAAGGCAAATATTGGCCTTTATCTCGCTGAAACTAAGTCTATTGTACTACAAACCAGAAGAAAGTTTCTCAGGGAATTTTATAAAATACCACCAACTGCTAAGACAATAAGAAAATGGTTCAACGATTTCAAAAACAATGCATTGTTGTCACGTAAGAAACAAATTACAGGTAACAATAATGTTATTAATGATACAATAGCTATTTATGAGTTTATGACAAGATCTCCTAAGTCATCAGAAAAGTCGCGTCACATTTTGGTATAAGTCGATCTAAAGTGCATAGAATCTTACAAGCACTGAAACTTAAACCATATAAAATTCAGCTACATCCCAAAAAATAAATCAAAGGGATTACGAAAAACGCCTTTTTGTGTCTGAGATTTTATTGGATTTAATGAGAATTTCTCCTGACCTCCAGTTAATAATGTCTGAAGAAGCAAGTTTCCATCTAAATGGGGCGGTCAATAGACACAACTACAGGATTTGGAGTGAAGAGAATCCACGTGAATTTGATGAAACTGTAAGAGACTCACCTTGACTAAATGTTTGGTGCGCAGTAAGTAAAAACGAAATTTATGGGCCATTCTTTTTTTCTGAAAAAAAAGTAAACGGTGTTGACTATACGGACATGTTAGAGTTACTTTTGTATCCCCAAATAGACCCGCATGAAAATGTAATATATTTCCAACAATATGGAGTACCTGCCCATTATTCGCTAATTTCTAGAGAATCTGTATCCAATAAATTTGGTAATAATTGGATCGGCAGGGGAGGTTCAATTGAATGGGCTCCAAATTCGTCAGGTTTGACGGTACCAGATTTTTTTATATGAGGTTATGTTAAGTATCTGGCTTATTATCTTGCACCTAAAAATTTAGAAGATCTAAAAGCCAACATACGAGGCGCTTTTGAATCTATAACACCCCTTATGCTAGAAAAGACATTTACGAATTTAGTAATGCGCTTACACAAATGTACTAGTGAAAACGGGGGTCATATAGAACATTTGTTAAACTAAAGTGTCTACGGGACAAGTATTTTTTCCACTAAATATGTTTTGTGATTATTTGTTAAATTGTTCTCAATAAATTATCAAATAAAAGATCTTATACATTTAATTTTGTTTTCATGAACTGATTTTGCAGACTTATGCTATTTAACAGCTCACTAAATTGTGACATTTATGGTAAAAATATTCCAGAGCCCACCTACTAAAAAATTACTGATAAATAATTGTTGACTACCGATTATGCAGGCCTCTACTTAAAAATTGATTACTCAATTAATTCTGCATCGATTTTTAAAAACTTTATACCGAAGGATAGCTGAAAGAAATGGCTTTCGCTTTATCACAAACTATACAGGGTCTTACATTAAAAAAAGTCAACAAAAGTAAATTCTAAAAACCACCATTTTGTTTTTTGGCTAACCGGAAGTGAAGAAAAAATTTAGATGAGTCCAATCAAAACTTTACTTGTTTAAAAGTTATAAGCCCTTTAAATAGGGGAAAATATGGTGGGACACCCTGTATATTATAAATATGATCATTAAGTAGAAATAGGTATGGGTCCGCAAAAGGCACGGGTGCGCAAATGTCTCGGAGCGCAAATGTCCCTAATTCTTTTCGATAATCGATTAACGATTGTTCATACGTATAATAGCCCACCCCCTAGTCCAGCAATTGCAAACGCGGACGCACGTATGCGACAATAAAATAGAAAATTTTAAGTTTATTAAAGATAGGTAACTAGATCCGCTTTCTAAACTATAACAATCACGTCATTTTCTTTAATTAACAAATTTTTCCTTAATTTTTATTATATTAATCTAACCCACCCTAAAATTACAAAACTACTATTTGTTGTTACACCTACAAATACGAATTTCATAATTTTGGTCATTAGTAAACAAAAATAATTGATGTTAATAATTTTGGTGCCACACAAACTGACCAATTTGTTTGACGTTATTATTTACTAATCAAACGTTTCTCTTTGTTCCTGACGACGAACTCTGCATTTGCTAACACAATAAATGTAATGATAATTTTACAAAAATTCAGGTTCTAATTTGTAAGAAACAATACGGTGTGGTATACAATAAATTTATAATGGAAATGTCCAATTATGATGCCAAAATAGCTTTGTGTAATACTGACAAGTGAAAGTGAAAATCGGTTGTTGTCTTTTTTAACAATCGCATGCAACATTAATTAATTAATTAATCAGTCAGAAGATATTTCTTGCGCCAAGATTAATGAACTCTTAATAAATTGAAAAGCCCACATTGTACAAAAAATTAATTTAAAACTCCATTTTTAACGTAACCCAAAAAATCACAATATTTTCTAAAATTGAGGTGCAGGTTTAGTACCTGAATCATTAGTAAAAGAAAAAACAATCCGGCATTCATCATCTTAGAATCAGAGTAACAGTTCCTTTTCGAAGCGAACTTTCAACAATTTTACCTTTACGTAACCAGATAATACATTTTTAATTATATAGAATTCTATGTTTTGAATATTTATCATACTTATATACTTTTTTTTTTATTTTTCTAAATAAAGACTGATTTTAATAACACAAAATTAAAAATTACTTTTTTTGTAACACATGTTTTCTCATAGAAAAACAACATTATTCTTTAATTATTCTTTTAAATAATTTACAATTGAAAGTAGTAAATGTATTTAATATTATGTTAGACAGTTTACAAAAATACATAAAAAGGCAAATTCACATCCTAATGAGATGTTTCTCAACGTTTATAATTAAATGTAATGACAAGCAAGCAAAACTTAAGACTATCTGTTTTCTTAATATATTTTCCCATTCACATACCACAATTAACATACTGTATAATTAGTATTACCCTATATATGAATCATTTTGCTGAATGTTATGTTTTATAAATGTACAAAAAGTATTATTTGTAATTAAAAGTAGATCTTGATGTAGTAATGTATTTTTATTATTAATCATTTAATCATAATAGAAAATCCTTGAAGTGTTCCTTTAATTTAAAATTTTTGAATTAATTATGGCGTTATTGATGTGTCATAATTAATAACAGTAAGGATAAGGTCATATTTTTTTATTAAATTCGTTAATTAGAAACGATATTTTAATTACTTTGAATTTTGACTCCAAATTTAAAAATTTGAAACACTAAAAGTTAAAAAAAAATATAAGTTCACTGAGTTTATTATTAGTGATGTTAAACTTTATCATTTTTTTATCGAAAATAACCGTATTTTGTTCAGTATTATACAGTATTCGACCGATAAAGAATGGTAGATTTTGAAATATAGGAGTTATAGTTTAAAAATAAAAACTCTTTAATAACTGGTAAATGACTTAAATGTTGTTTCTCTGATTTGGTGAGCCGATTGTCATACCCCCCCCCCCCCCAATTGGTTATACCAGTGACAGGATTGCAATTTGCAGTTTGTTTGTTTTTACAATTCCTTGTTTCTTTTTCCGTACACAAAACTCATAACCTTTCACCATGTTAAATTTAATCGTTTTTGAGGTAATCTGACCTAAACTAACTTTAATTAAACTAAACATTCGATGTATAATTAATATTTTTTGTTCTGAAGTTAAAACACAAACAAAATAGTTAGGGACTACCGAACTGATCAGAATTGTTGGTAATTTTTAATATACATGGTGTAATTAAAGTTATTCCACGCTTCACTTCAGGTCAGATTAACTCCAAAACCGTTCAATTTAACATGGTCAAAGGTTATGAATTTTCTACACGGAAATAAGCAAAGAATTGGAAAAAAAAATAAAATAATCCTAATTCTGTGGCGTAAAAAATGGTAAAAATAAATTTTGCATTTTGCGTTTTAAAAGAAATCTGTACACTAAATTAGAGAAATGAAATTAAGTGTTATTAAAGAAGGGTTTCTTTTTTTAATCTTTTACACTCTATATTTAAAAAACCAGCCACCTTACTTTATATCACCTACTATTTTTACATACAGGGTGAGTGTTTTTATGTCTACTATGAGAATCTCGGAAACTAGAGCAGATAGAAAGGCGATTCAATCGGGAAAGATTTACAATTTTATAAGGCTAATTCAGTGCACCTTTTGTTTTCTTCAAAAAGTCCGAGACTAACTAGATACTTAAAAAATAAACGTTTTTTCTATAATTTCTTTAAATAGGTATAATTTTGTTATTTCCATTTTAAGAAAAAGTGCAAAAGAAAACGTAGATAATTACGTTCTTTATAAGGCAGTTAAATTGATTTTTTGATGTAAGTTTTGGTTTTTTAGTTACGACATAAACATACAAATTTTTTACTGGAAACAATAGTTGGTTACGACTTTTTAAGAAAGAGTTTTTTTGACCTTTTCTAATAATATAATATAGTTATTTTGAAAAACTAAAAGATGCGCTCCTTTTTTCGATTTAAGAATTATTAGTATGATAGGCCATGGAAGCCGTTGTTGATTGACAAATGCTACTCATTACTTTGACGTTTAGTATGAAAGTGCTTTTCATTTAGGTTAGTGTTACAATACATTTTTCTAATTTATAAAACCATGATATGATAGAATATTCGGTGTCAAAAAAAATGAAATGCGGGCTGCACAGCTATATTTTGACCTCTGTTTTGAGCGACATCAGTATTCTTAGCGCACAATTAAAGAATATGACGCTTTGGGGGAATATGGACCTTTCTTCAAGATACATTAATGAAACTGCTGAACTGAACACCTTAGCATCTGTTATGCATCAACTTAAACACGAGAAATTAGTATGCAAGCAGGAATTTCACAACGTACCAGTGTTAAATAAGCAATTCCACCCCTATAAGTTATTAACTTCACAAACGCTACACCCTGGTAATAATGTTCGTCATATGGAGTTTTATACGTGGTTGAAGAACAAGTGTGCAGTCGATCCACAGTTTAAATTTAAGGTACTTTGAACGGAGGAAAATATGGGATTGATAAGTTTCGTTGATTTCCACAGGAGAGGTATTCGTCGGCTTCATAGACTATCTGGGCACAGATGAAGCTGTACGTAGATGTGTAGGTAGAGTATGGAGAGCTTTCTAAGGGGTAGTGTATAACTGAATCAATTGTCGATTTTAATTGTGAGAAAATGGGTTGCATCCCGGTTGGTTGCTCTGGACGTTGCCCGAATAGCCTTGCAGTCGTGAGGAAGATCTATAGCCAAGGTAATCTCTTGAGGAGTTATGCTACGGTTAGCTTCGCCGATAACAGATAAGGTTGGTGTTTATGATGTATAGGACGATGCTGCTCCGAAAGTTAGCTAAATTGCCCTCTAGATATAGGGTGTGATTGTAATGGCGATCATTTCTAGAGCGTTGGTTAAACCTAAACTACATGCGACTACATAAGTTGCAGAGGACGAAGGATGGTCAGTAGCTACTTTGGCACGGGTACGTTGTGGACTTTATAACTGGATTGTGACGGAGGCGAAGGATAAAGTTTGCGTGATACTATGTCACGGTGTAAAAGGAGATACGGGGACACGGATACGAAGAGACGCAGGGACACATAGACACAGAGACGGCAGAGACGAAAATGCGCAGAGACGTAGAGGCGCAGAGACTCAGAGGCGCAGAGACCCAGAGGCGCAGAGACTCAAGAGACATAGAGATACAGACAGAGGGACACAGAAGCACAGAGACACAGAGACACAGAGACACGGAGACACTGAGACACAGAGACATAGAGACACAGAGACACAGAGACACAGAGATACAGAGACAGAGAGACAGAGAGAAATAAAGATAGAGATATAGAGACTCAGAGACACAGAGACACATAGATACGGAGACACCGCGACAGAAAGAACCAGAGACAGAGACATAGAAACTCAGAGACACAGAGACACAGCAACACATAAACACAGAGCCAGAGACACAGAGACACAGAGACACAGATACACAGAGACACAGAGACACAGAGACACAGAGACACAGAGACACAGAGATACAGAGACACAGAGACACAGAGACACAGAGACACAGAGACACGGAGACACAGAGACACAGGAACACATAAACACAGAGACACAGAGACACAGAGACACATAGATACGGAGACAGCGCGACAGAGAGAAACAGAGACAGAGACATAGAGACTCAGAGACACAGAGACACAGGAACACATAGACACAGAGCCAGAGACACAGAGACACAGAGACACAGAGACACAGAGACACAGATACACAGAGGCCCAGAGACACGGAGACACGGAGACACAGAGACACAGAGACGCAGAGACACAGAGACACAGAGACACAGAGACACAGGGACGCAGAGACACAGAGACACAGACACACAGAGACACAAAGACACAGGGAAGCACAGACACACGGACACTTGACACCCAGACACACGTATACACAGGCACACAGACACACAGCATGCAGACATACGGTCACTCAGAGAGACGGACGCACGGACGCGCGAGCTCACGGGCGCACATTCCCACGAATGTATGGACGCACGGATGCACGGACGCACAGACACACGGTAACACGCACACACGGTAACACGGACAGATGGATACACGACACACGAAGACATCGACCGACAGACACGCACACGTATACGCACATACACAGACCACACACGCAGACATCATAGCCAATCCTGCCGAAACTTGGCCAAACTTTGTAACATGAGCTAAGTCGATTTAGCGATAGTGAAAAATAAGTCGATTGCATAACCTTCTATACCTACATATGTATATGTAGGTTGGAGGGTATGACGAAAAGCTCAAGTGGTGTGGTTTCATTCACAATAATTATATTTAACATAAAAGTGCGTTCAACACACAAATAACTTTACGCAAAAACGTTACTAACTATTGTTAAACCAAGTGAATGCAGATATCAGTATAAATCAAGCTTAGAATCAACCCCGTATATGGATGATTACATAAATTCACTGAAGCAAGATTCCGATTAATAACATTTAATAAATATCAATCGGAACACCTAAAATCTCATTTTAATCAATAACCCTTAAATATATGTGTTAGTATATATATATATATATATATATATATATATATATATTGATGTTTAGGTTTTCGCGGCTGCTGTATGTACTGCTGGTTTCTCGGTTGTTTGGACATTTTTATAGGAGGAATTTAATAAAGACAAGAATAGCTTCCTTGTTTCATTTGTTTTCGAGGTATTAGATAAACTGTATATTTTCTTACGGACGTCTTTCGCATTTTTTGAACAAGGCCTTCAAGAGCTTTTCAGTGATGTATCAAAAGTCTTGGTTAATACCTTCAAATTTAGGAATTACTGTTTTTTCTGCTAGGCTTTGATTACGCGTGGCAGCCATCATGAAACAAAAGTGCATCGTGCCATTATTCCATATGAGTCGTCATTAAACTGCGTAATTTATTTGTTTTTACAGTCTTAGTATGGTTGAGGATTAATCTAATGAAGAATATTTGAGTATTATTGAACTCTATTTTAAAGCTAACAAGGATACAGGAACTGCAGCACGAAGATATGAAGAACAATTTCCGGAGCGACACTAACCTAAGCAGAGACATTTTAGATTTGAATCTTTTTTGAAACTAAAATCCAAAACTGATACCAAAAATAATGAATCAAGGAATGTGGAATATGTCAGGGAGGACTCAAACTCTTCTGCAAGAAAAATTGAAGAGAATACTGCATTTCCCAAATGAACTGTGCATCGAGTTCTATAACCACATCGATTTCATCCTTACAAACCTCTATTGTATAGAGTCTTCAAGGAGATATGATTTTAATAGAAGAATTAGATTTAGTGAATGCTTTATGAGGAAATGCCAAGAAATAACGAACTTTCAGTCCAAAGTTTTTTTGGATAGAGGAAACACGGTTTACGAATTGTGAAGTATTTAATAAGCACAATTATCATCGCTGAGAAAGAGAAAATCCAAATAATTTAGACGAAAGGTGTAAATAGCGGAAAAATAGCCTTTATTACGTTTGGCAAATAAAATAAAACCTGTACTTTTGCATTTTAGACAACAAATTGATTGTGATGTTTATTTTTAATGAAAATGTAAAGGGAAAAAGATGTTTGCGACTATTTCGGGAACAAATTATTCCTGCTATTTGGAAGCTGTTACCCGAAATGATTGGCCCACCATTGGGTTCCAACGGCTGTCCGATCCACAATACCAGAGAGCTGATGGCGCTCCTCAAAAACACTTTTGGAGAAAATATTATCTTCAATAATATTCCATCACTTGGCCGGCGCGATACAAGATATTTTAGCGAACGTCAACATAAATACCTGTAAGGTGTTGAAGAAGTGTGAAACATGTATTTAAAATGACGAGAGCCATATGCTGTAAATTTGTTTATTAGCTTTTTTATATTAATTTGTTTATTAGATTTTTGTTTCATGGTTATGTTAATCCTATTAAAGTTCTATTTAATTCTTAGGTAATTTGATAGTGTAGGCATAATAATAAGTAGGAAGTTCTTAACTGCAAATCTAAAATGTCTCTTGTTCCCTTGATGTGAATTTTTAAATAAATAAGCCTATTTAGCTTAAGCAAATGGAATAATGACACGAGGCATTCTGATGATTAATGATGGCGGACACGTGTAATCAAAGCCTATGAAAAAAATGATAATTTCAAATTAGCTTAAGAAAACTATTAAGCTAGACATCATTGAAAATCCCTCAAAGACCTTTTTCCAAAAATGTATGAAAATAAACAGTTCATGTAAATATTCCGATAACAAATGAGGCCAGAGAATATTGTTTGTAATTATTTCCTCTTATAAAAGGAGGTGTCGGCAAAAGTTAAATATCACAAAAGATCAATCAAACCCTAAGACGGATTTAAATTTGTAATAAAGTTCTTTGAAACTTTCCTACTTAATCCAACCCTGCAGCTCAAACGCTTTCCGAGATAACAATACATGTAAGCCAAGTTTGGAACACACTGTATATATTATGCCAGAATATATCCAATTTAAAAGGACTATTTCAGTAGTTTTCGTCAGTGGTAGTTATCGTGGTTATTCATAAAGTATACATAACTCCATACGAGTTTCCACTACCAAATGCAGCTTTTAACTAATGATTATGTTAAGTGGCCATAGAAAATTAATAGCTGTACTTAAACTTATGTGTAAGCACACAATTGTCAGAAAGTGTCCACATCAATCGTAGAAGGGTTTATACCGAGGCTTCCTCGAGTAGCGTCTCCCCCATTCAAGTACTAGATACTCTGATTATAGGTATAAAAATGGCCCCCAAATTAATACAAGCAGGGCAGTCCGAACTTCGAACGTAAGTCCATTCCTAGTGTTAGAGCCTTTGCGATTTTTATTGCACTCTAAAGTAACTTTCAAAAAAGAACTTAACGTTTTACGCTTTCGCGCCGGTACCGTAGTCTTCGCCGTTTCTACGTTAGGATTGTCACTGCTCCGCATACAGTCGACACAAAGAAGCGGATTCGTCCAGGAAAGATGCACTACAACCAACCAGCAGGAGCCAAACCATCAACAAGGACACCGGGAGAGTCACAGGAGCAGCAGCAAGAACCACACCGGTTAAGAGGTATTAATAAAGAATTTTAAAATAAATATTTATTTGTTATTTTTATTTATTAATACTAACAAAGCCCTCCATTCAATCGGAATCTCAACTTCCAAGCCTGGTAAATCCTGGAAGAGTCCGGCCTCCATAACCGACCATTTCCGCCTTCCTTCAAACACCCTTCACCCGCCATGGTAATCCATGGCAAACCACCTCCTAGTCTCCTATCTTTCGCCACCGCCGAGTTCCCCTCACCTAGATCACTACACCACCTCCTTCCTGCATCCCAGCGCAAACCGCTCACCCCCGCCTTTAAAACACCCAACCCTTCTACTTCCAGTTCTGCTTCCGATTCAAAATCTAACCCTATCGCTAGACCCTCTCTTAAACCTTCCGCTACCTATACTTCCACTTCCCGTTATTGCATTCGCAATATCCCGGGAAGACTCAACACCCAAAAATCCTTTTTTCAAGCCCTCATCCCTCTCCGTCTCCCCTAGTTGAACGATAAGGTCAACCACAACCGGACCTGCTTGTTGGAAACGAGCGAGGTCCTGCCAGTTACGATGCAGCGAACTATGCAGCATCACTTCGGTGATCCTGCATTGACGCTGTCGCAGCTATCAGGTCCTCGAACGCCCGCTCCCTCGACAAACCCCAACCCTAAACCCCTGTCATTTTCATGCGTCATCCGTGACGTGGACAAGGACATCCTTCACGAAGAGATTCTTACCTCCATTGACCTGCCTAAAATAACAAAAGCAATCCAGATTATATCCAAAACCACTAGCGCTCCTACTTCCTTTATCCAGCTAATTACCCCATCACAATCCACTCTCAACCACCTCCTTTCCAACGGTGTTTTTTTTCGGTAGACACTACCTTGAGAACAATCCCGTATCCCTAACCCTACTCTCAAATACTGCTCCACTTGCGCGCAGGTGGTGCATATTCCTGAGGAATTTCCTACACGCACCCTCCGTTGCCCGACCTGTGGTGAAAGCCACAAAGCCTCGTCCTGTACCCGCGTGAATACACCAAAGTGTAACAACTGCGGTGGACCTCACGCTACCTACTCCTTTTCCTGCGCGACTCGTCGTGCGATTCCCACCACCGCGGCAGCGACTGCCGTACCCAAACCGCTCCCTCCTTCCACGTCAGACACCGAGGATGACGACAAACCCAAACCCCCTATTTCCATTCCCGATTTCATTGCCTCTCTTACCCTGACCCTAATGCAACTGTTTCCTGAGCGTAGGGCCGACATAGCGAAACTGCCGACATTACGCTCAAGGAGTATGTGAAACGCCGTACCAGGGTCAACTTTGTTGGCAATGGTATAGCTCTCACTACCCACAACATCCGATCCTAATCCTACACCCTAACCCCTCACCCTAATCCCTCTCCATCACCCTAAGTACAATGGATCTCATAATAGGTACAATTAACGCGAGGGATGTCAGTCGGAATCGCTCCCTCATTAAGAATCTATTAGCCACAAATCAAATACAAGTCCTTGCAATCACAGCAACAACACTAACCACCTGTTGTACCCTTGACTTTGCCTCCTATAATTCGTTGCTTCAATTTAGCGCCCACAATAGTTTTCGAGGCACTCATAATAAAAAATTAATTTCCTGCCACCCCTTATTCTCTTCCGCCGCACCTATAGCATCTCGAATGTGTTACTGCAACAGTGCACTACCCCCTTCAAGTCACCCTTTTTTGTTATTATAATACTCCAGAAGAAGCCATTTCCAATGACCTCCTAGACCACATCTCCGCGCTACCCAACGCTATCCTCCTAGGAAATCTTAATGCCCGACATGCCCAATTCGGAGATTCCACGACCAATAGAAACGGTATCAGCCTAGCTCACAGTATTCTTACCCTACCATTGTTCCGGATAAGGAACACCAGTCGTACCTTTATTAGTAATCGAGATGCCTCTATAATCGATCACATTATGTGCACCGAGTCACTAGTTCAGCGTATGTCCTCCGATTGCCACTTACGTGAAACCGTCACATCTCACCACCTCCCTTCTCGTTAAAATATCCCTCGGCCCCGTCCCTCCCCCACCTCCGACTCACATTATTCGTAGATATTTTCAGAACGCCGATTGCAATGTATTTGGCGAATAAATCTCCAATAATCTTTAGGCGAACGATATACACACTCCCAACGATGTCGAGAGAGCGGTCACCGACTTAACTTCCCTTATCGCGGAATCGGCCGAAGCCTCAATTCCCCAAAATCAATTGATATCTCCCGCAAACCTCTCCCATAATATATCGTAAACTTGATCAGAGGGAAGAGGCGAGTACATTGCGAATTCCTGAGATCAGGGGACCCCGCTCTCAGGACTAATATAACCGATTAGACTCCCTAATTCGGCATGAAGCCAACATTTACATAGAAAGAAAAAAGAGGGCCAGGCCACCTCCAATCTCAACTATAGAGATGGCAAGAAGTTCTGGTACACCTTCAATATACTCACTAAAAGGAAAACCAAACCCAAGTCCCACCTAACCGATCTTCAGGGTAATTTAATTTCCAGCGATCAAGACAAGGCCGAAATTTTTCGCCACCACTTACAATCAGTCTATACTTCACCTAACTATTCCTCGTGCGAGGACGATTTTAAAATCGTCTAGAGCAAGACCTTGAGGATTTCAATAACTCCGAATTACCCGAGAAAATCCTGGATGATAATGACCCGTTTTTCAGCCCAATTATTACCACTCAAACCCTTAACTACTTCCAAAAAGGCAAAATATCCGCTCCCGGGCAAGACGGACTCAACAGACATATACTGAGACACCTACCACTCCCAGCGATCAGACGCCTAACGTCCATATATAACAAATGCCTCGACCGTCATGATTCTCAAAAACTTCTCCGACCTGACAGAACCCTCATCCTACAGACTCATCTCTCTCCTCAGCTGCCTAGGGAAATGCAGATCCTAGCCCTAAGGCTGGGAGATCACATAGAATCCAAAAACCGTTTACCCGACAGCCTGTTCGGTTTTCGACCTAATAGAACCTGTCAGGACCCAATGCTAAAACTCCTCACCGGAACGTCACGAGCATTTAACCACCGCTACTGTAACCTCGCCGTGTTCTTAGACATAAAGCAGTCCTTTAACAGAGTCTGGCATGCGGGTCTAGTTCACAAAATCCAAACATTAGGTATCCCCCCGAACTCAGGAAGCTCCTACTGTCGTATCTAATAGATAGGACGGTACGAGTCCGAGTGGGTTCATCCCTTTCACAGAGTTTCACCCCGCAAACAGGCGTACCCCAGGGTTCTACCTTAGCACCTATACTACACCTTACTTTCGCCAATGATATCCCCAGTGTAATAACGCCCGGAGTATCCCTAGCACAGTTTGCCGACGACACTGCCTTCTGGGCAGCTAATCGGTCAACCAAGAACGCCTACAACAGTATGTCCAGTACCCTACCGAACTTGGTTGGCCTAATTGTGCCAACCAATGGAGAGTCTCCATACACCCCACCAAAACCCAAACCATTCTATTCCGGCACCCTAACTATTATACGCGACACAAATTACTCTCCAAAAACGACGTAAATATTTCCCTGCAAGGGGAATGATTACCGATACTTGACGACATAACATTTACCAAGAACCTTAACTGGAGCGCTGACCCGAACAAGACTTTGAACAAAGTACGGAACCGATCCAACCTCCTGGGCGTCCTTAAGGGACGAATAGGAGGTTGTCATCTCGAAACCCTACAACATACCTACAAGACATTCATACGGCCCGTCATAGATTACTGTGCTCCATTGTACGCTACCCTAAAACCCAAAGAACTAAAATCCATAGCCTCATGTGAACGTCGAGTCCTACGGAGAATATACCGATTACATTATAGAACACCCAACGAACTCACCATACAACACGCTAACATTACAACTATCACACAACGCCTCAAAACATTGCAAACAAATTACATACACCGTAGGATATTCGGCGAAACAGAAGCTACCAAAAACATTCTCGGCATTCCACATACGCCCCTTACGCACATTCAATACCTAAGAACCCACAGGAGAAAACTGAAAAATAAATTCAAGCACCCTCCAACTGTCCTGACCCAGAACATCGAAAACCTTCTCCGAAGAATTTGAAGAACTCCTTGATGACATCCCATATGTCCTGAGATAAAATCAAAGACGACCACTGCAACGACCAAAGAATCGATCCAATACACACCACGCACCTCATAGACACGCCACATATACACCTCCAATCCAAACAAAAATAATATAATATTATATTAATAATATTTACTTTTTTTTTGCAACCACTTAACACCACACACTACATTAATACACACAAAAATATAACCCCACTAACACACCAACGACCCAGGACTGAAGAGGAAGCAGACTTCTGAGCAGTACACAAGAATAAGCAATACTAACAATAAGCATTCTAATTAATAAGCATACTAACAAAAAAAAATACATTAAGAAGTCCCAAAAAAACTAGAAACATGCTCAAGTATACTGAATAAGCTTAAAATGATGGTTCTCAGATTTTTACCAGGATGTAGGGTATAAAGGTAACAAGTACTTTAATTGAGTGAAACCGTGACTACGTATTCTGTACTTCAGCGAGTTGGAGGATTTGATAATAAATGTTACCATTTCAAAATTAAATAATCGCACTCATTAACTTAGATATTATATACAGAACAGTCTTAGATGCATGCTACTTTACCTTAGTTATTCTTATCGACTAAATTCTAATCTTTTGCTTTCACGTTTTTACATTTACCTGCAACTTTGTTTATTGCTCGGCCTCTTCAGTTGAACGAAAATCTCATCATTCAGAAAATACATAACGTAATCAATAAAGTCAAGATTTGGCACATATTATTATTGACTTTTTTTTTACTCCGCTCATTTGGATTTGAAATAATGAAAAACGTTGTCTACTCACCTTTAGGTTCTCCACACTTATTGAAGCTGCATTCAATTTTCTATTAATCTTGTACTATTCTGCTTTGACAAGAAGAATCATAACTATAGTGTGTAAGATTAGAACACAAATAAAAATTCAATAAACGAGTAATTAATGAGATTTATCATCTTTTAAAGTATAATTCTACGCATACTTAACACATACTGGTAATTGCCGCAAGTCAGAAGATTGTAAATTGCACGATACATAACAAAAAGAATCAACAATTTGCACCTGCTCGGTGAGCAAATTAAAGCCCAAAGCTCTTTAAAACGGTTGAAAGTTAATTTTCGAGGCGTTGATTATGATTTTTTATTGCATATTGTTTCTGCATAAATGATGGATCAACTGCATTACAATCAAACATATTTTAATTTTTTAAAAAGAAATAAAAGACATTCTAATTTAGATTTAATTTTATAAGTGGATGATTTACAGATAGGCTACGGAATTTTGACATTGATACGGTAAATCTATAATTATGTTCTCTAAGACCATTATCTCATCAGAATAATTAATGTGTTTAGATTTTAAACTTATTTTTGTTTCATTTTGCTTCACGCATATCAACAATGTATGTATTTTGATCGCAGGTTTTTGCTATCTCCGTGTGAGGGCTCAATTAGTCTTGGATGACTCAAATGACAAATGATGTTTACACACCCTCAATTTGAGAACAAAGCCGAAATACATTGATGACGTCAAATTTTGATATAAAACCATTAAGATCACTATACACACTGCCAATGTTAAAAAGGCAATGTTAACTTTATTATTGTAATTTTGTTTTCTTTACAGCTTGAAACCAACACCTAAAGATGGAGTAACAAAAAGTAACCCTAGTAAAAGACATCGAGAACGATTAAATGCGGAATTAGATAATTTGGCTAGTCTACTACCCTTCGAGCAAAATATTCTGTCAAAATTAGATCGACTTTCTATCCTGAGGTTATCTGTCAGCTACCTGCGCACCAAGAGCTACTTTCAAGGTTCGTTTCTCTTTTTTTCTCTATTTAATACTTTTTTGTTAATTTACCTTTTTTGTATTGTATAAAAGATCTCTTTATATTTTCGAAAATTGTGACACTATAATTTCATACTTTCTCTGGGTAACCGCTGAAGGGGCAATGAAAAGAATACTTATAATTATTATTATCATTGAGCCTTAACCAGAAAACTAAAAAAATTATTGTTCGCTATTCACAAGGAAATTATATAATTTAAAGAATACACCTTAGCCCAGTAATTATTCAGTCATTGTCCTTTATTTTTACAGAATTCTGTTTTTAGACGCATCGACACGTATGATGGATGAGTCGTTGAACTATGTCAGTGATTTTAATTTTGAAAAAACCTTTTTTCTGCACATTTTTGATTTGAATCTTAATCCAATATCACATTAATCACAAAATAATTAATTTAATCCTTCAAACTTGAATTAATCTTCAAGGGGAACAACAAAAGGAAACTGTTGAGAAAATGACTAATTTTGATTAATTATTGTTTGCAAACAGTAATAATCAAGTAGGTACATATAAATTACTGATATACTTACCGTTATAATATTTGTAATAAGTTACATAATATGATAGAACGATTTAGAATAGTAATATTAATGGGGGTTTTGCGTGTCTTCAACCCGAAGCGCCCGGGCTGAGGTTTATTCTGTGACCGTGCACGTTTAAACGCATTTAACACTTTTTTTAGCTAATGTGTAATATTGTGTTGTCAATGTTTATAAATTATTAATTTTGATAACACAATAAAACGGATTAATATTGTATGCGTTTGATCACGCACACTTTTATATTAAACAAAATCAGCTTTAACGTCTTTTCTCAAAACAATAAACAAATTGTGGTATATTAGTTGTGCACTGAATTTGTGACAAAACCGCACCTCTTTGTTAATTAAAGTAATGGGATAGTTTTAATGTAAGCGTGTTTAGCGTCAAAGGGACACCCTTTGAACATAAATAATTTTCAAATTCTATTTTATAACGAGAATAATAAAATTAAACACGTTTCATACGTAGGAAGCTTAATTAAATACGAATATTAATGTTTAATAATTGACTTAATTCGAAATTTAATTTACATAATTAAAGTGCCTTCAAATTTTGTTTGTATAATTTTTAACAAGATTAATTCCTGATTTATAATTTTATCTTAATCGTTAAATGCAAAAAGGAAACCGAAAGGAAATACACTAGAACATCAAAGAATATGTTAAGAATAATTATCAATTTTTATGTTCAATTGGCATATACTACCTATTGTTGAAGATAAATAATGCATGATGATCATTCCCATTCCAATAACGGAAATAAATATATTTCACAATTAGTTACTCTGCTTCGTAAACATCCTAGATAACTATTTTACAATTATTTTAATGATTTGGTTTTTAATAGTACAGGCAGTGAATACTTTACCGTGTCTCCTCATTTTCGATACTTTTGCGGCCTCTGTTGCTAATAAAGTAAGTACGTTTTTACAACACCGCACTTCTCTCCTGTGAAGACAAAAATGGCTTCAACAGAAACTGAAAAATTATCATTGTGTAGATCACTCTAAAACTTGTGGAAAAATATAATGTCTATAATTCTAGCTGTAATCTGATAAAAGCTTATTTACAAAACAACAAACAATATGTACAGTCCGCGCGGTCTAAGAATGCCTCGTGTCGCGCATGGATGTTCGTGCATTCGGCCGCACTCGTTATCGCAATAGCGACTGAAAGCATTACCAGCGGCGTCGGTGTCGTGTTTTAATTATTCGTCACCAAACCACAAGAAATTTTAAAATATTTTATTTATTTGAATTACATATGAACAGTAATAGTTTAAACATTTATAAAATAAAAAAATAACCATGTTGACAAGTAATAAATTTTATATTTGAATTACAAATGAACACAACAGTTTAATCGTTTATGAACATCAAAAAAGTATAAGTTCGATTTTTGATTATAGAAACAGATTAGGCTGTATTTTAAGAGTATTATTCAGGATTTAAAAAAATTATGATATTTCTTAGGTAATCAATTTTTATATTTCCATACACTTTTGGGAAAAGTTACTCAAACGGCGATAATTACCTACTGGTTGAACTAATGTAATCGAACACACTTCATCAAAATTAACTTGAAATAACTTCAAATTCCATAATTTTGCTGATTTTTTATTAATAATGAAAATGTCTTGTCAATAATATTATTACTACTACTCTTTTTTTTACACATTGCTAAGCTACTAAAACAATAGCAAAAAAAAAATAGAATTTAGATTATACATAGCAACCCCCCTTGAAATCCCTTGAGGATTTCAACAAATACAAAAAAAATATTGTGCGAGTAACAAATCTAGAAATTGTAACATTGTATAAATTTAAGTCTAAATAACACAAAAAAAAAATTTTTTTTTTTTTTTAGTTATTAGGAAGCGCACACAAACGGTGCACAGAACGACGCACTACAGATCCACCAGGCAGTCTTATTGAAGCAGCACGAATGACACTGTCTGCACCCCGATGTATATTAGTTATTAACCCAAGCCGCCACTGAAGAGGAGGAAGATTGTCATCCTGTAAAAGCACAATGGAGTTGATGTGGAGGAGATCAGGAAGTTTTCTGCTCCATTTTTGACGTTTCTGAAGTTCAGAAACAACCTCCTTTTTCCAACGCTTCCAAAAATGTTGAGATATTCGTTGTGCTCGTTGAAATGTAGAAAGTCTATTTTCTCGCACAGACATATAATCGCGTTCAGGCAACGCTACTAATGGACGACCCACCAAGAAATGTCCGGGTGTGAGAGGCACAAGATCATCAGGGTCAGACGACAAAATTGACAACGGTCTTGAATTTAATATTGACTCAATCATCGCTAGTATTGTATACAAATGCTCAAATGTGAGGTTTGCGTTACCGAGTATACATTTCAAATGTTTTTTTACAGATTTAATGGCACTTTCCCAAATACCACCTTCATGTGGAGAATGAGGATTGATAAATTGCCATTTAATTGACTTTGAAGCCAAAAAACTAAGTATACGTTCATTAGACTTTTCCTCATGCAAAACTGAATATAAAGAATCTAAAATTGTTTTAGCTCCACGAAAGTTAGTAGCGTTATCACTAGATATGCAGCTAGGCATACCCCTACGAGCTATAAATCGTTTCAAGCAATTCAGGAAGGCTTCAGTAGTTAAGGAAGTAACCAATTCTAAATGTATAGAGCGAGTAATCATACAAACGAACACGCATATATATGCCTTTAATAATCGTGCACCACGAGTGCTTCTATCTCTTACTACTACTAATACTAATAGGTCCAGCATAATCCAAACCAACATTGTAAAATGGATATACTTGTTTTAAACGAGTTTCAGGCAAATTACCCATGATCGGGTGTTTAACAACAGGATTAACTTTAAAACAAGGTACACACTTTCGCAGAAGTTTCTTAATGTAGGAAAGTCCTCCTATGGGCCAAAACGTTCTCGAATATGAGAGAGAAGGAGTTGTGCGCCACCGTGAAATAATTCTTTATGACCGTTTAAAATAACCAGTTCAGTGAACTTGTGGTCCTTTGGGAGAATTAAAGGATATTTCTTGTCAAATGAAAATTCTGAATTAGTTAGTCTACGGCCAACGCGTAGACAACCCATATCATCCAAGAAGGGATTTAGGGCTTGAATTCGTGAATTCTTAATAACTAGGTTATTTTTGAGAGACTTAATCTCATTAATGAAAGAATTAGCTTGACAAAGCTTGGTAAGTGCGATCAAGGAATTCCGGAGTTCAGTGACCTTTAAATTGCCGGTTCGCCTTCTTTCATTTCGGCAATTATAATTGAATCGCAAAACGAAAGCTATAATTCGTTGTAGTTTTCCGTAGGAAGAAAATTTATCAAAAATGGAATCATCTAACAAATTGGTAGAAATTAATACAACGGTACCCTTGAGTTCAGTACTCGCATGTGAATCTAGGATGTAATCATGAAAACAATTGGAATCATTATGAATGAGAAACTCAGGACCTTGCAACCAAACACGATTATTATTCAAGGTCGAAAGGTTCGAACCACGTGATACTAGATCTGCTGGGTTATTATCAGTTGAAACGTGATGCCAATGTTGAATGTTAGTACATTCCTGTATGATAGCATTGCGATTGGCAATGAAAGTGTGATACTTGTTGGGAACAGAATTAATCCAATTTAAAGTAATTTTGGAATCTGTCCATAAGAAAATATTATGAAAGCGAATATCAAAAATTTTGAGGATTTTAGGACACCACTCTGACAATAACACGGCCGCACAAAGCTCTAACCGAGGGATAGAAACTGTGCGTAGGGGTGCAACCTTGGACTTAGAAAATAACAAAGTACAAGTTACGTGGCTATCTGCAGTGCAGCAACGCAAATAGAAGCAGCAACCATAAGCCATAACACTACTGTCGCAAAACCCATGGAGCTCAATTCGTGACGTAGAGTTCGGAATAACGCAACGAGGAATCTTGATGATATGCAGATGCTGTAACTGTGTCATAAATTCAAACCACTCGGACATTAGCTCGGAAGGTATAGAATCGTCCCACTCAATGCCAGATTGCCAAAGCTTCTGAATCAAAATTTTTCCTCTAATGATAAGAGGAGAATATAAACCCAATAGATCGAAAATTTTTGAAATGCTAGATAAAATTTTCCTTTTAGTGGGAACGGAATCGTCATTAGGTATGTCAACCTTACAGAACAAAAGATCATTTTCAGAATCCCAATGAATACCTAGAGTTTTGGAATCAGAACGTTCGATAAGGGGAACAGTGGAAAATTCAACGGCATCGGACACCAGTGAAGATAAAACTTCCTGCTTATTAGATAAAAACTTGCGGATAGTCAAGCCAGCAGCAGACAAGATAGAAGATACTTCTTCCTTTATTCGAATAGCATTTTGAATACAGCCAGTTGAAAATAAAAGACCATCAATATAGAAGTTCTTCGAAATAACTGCAGCAGCTTCAGGAAAGGAATCCTTATGAGAGTCTGCAATATAGGTCAGACAACGAGTGGCTAGGTAACTAGCCGAAGCAGTCCGTAAGTGACTGTATTTAAACGATAAATATCGAGAGGTTTCTTGGGATGGTCTCCAGAGAACATGCTGGAACTTACTTGATGCAGCATCGACATTGATCATACGATACATCTTGGCGATGTCACCACAGAGGGCAACCTCGTGAGCACGAAAACGCAATAAGATATCAAACAGATTGTCCTGAACTTGAGGATCGACGATCTGAGCGTCGTTAACTGAGATATTGGTGGAAGTTTTTGCGCTAGCATCGAAAACTACGCGCAATTTCGTAGTTAAAGAAGACTGCTTAACAACAGCGTGATGAGGAAAAAACTGCGGAGGTATCTCTGAGATATTTATAGGACCATCAAACGTTTCTATGAAATGAGCGTCTGCTATCTTGGTCATGTGACCCAGAGCCTCGTATTCGAACATGAATTGTGAATATTGTTTCAGAAGGTCTGGATCTCTGTGCAGACGTTTCTCTAAATGGAAAAAACGTGATTCGGCGATGTGTTTAGAATCACCTAGCAGTAGTAATTTTGAATTGAAAGGTATCGAGACGGCAAGACTACCGGTTTCGTCTGTGCGAATAGTATTGAGAAAATGGTTCTCACAAAATCTCTCTTGAGGTGAAAGTAAAGACAGCTTTGAAATAGGTTTGGGTTTATCCAATTCCCAAAATTTGGTCAAAGCTTGATGAAGATCGGTATTGGGTTCATTAAACTGAGATGTGGTATGACAGCAAACTGTCGAAATACCACAACATAAAGAATTTGAAAGAGTAAGAAAATCATTAGGTAAATCGCCCGCAATGACCCAACCAAGAAGAGTGTTTTGTAACGTGGGCATTGAGGATCCTAAGGAAATTTTTTGAGGCAAAGTTAGTTTATGATACATAGATGAACCAATCAAAATATCAATGTCGCCTGGCTGATTATAAGAAGGATCAGCGAGTCGTAAATTAGGAGGAATCTCCAAAAGGTCTTTACTGAACATAATTCGAGGAAGAGGATCAGTAATTTTGGGAACGACTAAACAGTCGATATCAGACTTGAAACGTCCGGTTGTGGAGTGTAATTCCACAGAAGTGTACTTCGAGCAGCTTGATACTGACTCGCTAATGCCCTTAAGGGTAAGGTTGATTGATTTACAAGAAGAATTCAACCGTTTATGTAGATTTTCAGATATAAGATTGTTTTGGGACCCTGAATCAAGGAGACCCTTAACAGTAAAAGAATTGTTGTCACTGACGACGTTAACTTGAACAGTGGATAATAAAACCTCAGAGGATCTTGAAAACCCACATACAGAAGAAATGGTGGGAGTCTCAGAGGACTCAACACCTGGAATTCCTGACTGAGCAGGAGAAACAACAGAATTAGAAGAAGAAAGACTACTAATCTCATTCTGGCAAGGAGCACCAGGCCGAGTAACTTCATGCTTTAAATTATTTGAATTAGCAGACTTGAAACAAAGTAAAGTATTGTGACGTTGATCACAATTTTTGCAATTCGTAGTAGAAGTGCATTTGGACTTAATGTCATGACGAAGACACACAAGACAAAGCCGCAAAGACTTTGCTTTGTAGAAACGATTCTTGATAGATAAGGCCAAGAAGGATGGGCAATGATTTACGAAATGCTGTTTCTTACACAAGGCACAATAGTGCATAGTTTGGGCTAGAGTGTAGGAACTCTTTTGATTTGATTTTTTTCCTAAATTGGAAATAGAATTACTTGGTACGTTGGAAATGTCATCGATAATATCACATTTGTTAGACAAGAATTTACATGTCTGTTCAACATTAGGAATTTTCCTTGCAAATTGTTTGGCAAACTCTTTAGCAGTGATAGAATCTACTTTATTCTTAACAATATACGCCAAAACGGCATCTTTGTACTCTTGCGGTGATATGCCCTCATTGTCTACAGTGCGCAAATGTTTGACAAAATTATTGTAAAATTCTCGCAATTGTGTATTTTTACTAATTCTTGCTGTTTCAAATAAAGAATCAAAATTGCTGAAAATAAGCAACTTTTGATTATCATATTTTTCTTTTAAAAGATCGATAGCGATAGAATAATTAGCTTCAGAAGGTTTAATTTCACTTAACGTTTGCAAAGCAAGACCTTTCAAACAATTTTTAAATATAAGAATTTTTCAATTTGGGATAAGTTTTCATTAGAATCTACTAAAGCTTGAAAGGATTCGAAAATGCTCTAAAATCCTGATATTCTCCGGAGAAACTCGGAAGATTTATGGTAGGAAGCTTAACATTTTCCTTATTTTTATTCGCAATAGAACGCGTACTAATTAAACTTTCATTTGACAATGATTTAATTTTTTGATCAGATTTGTCAATTAAAGACTGAACTGTCACTGAAATAGATACGAAATCTTTGTAAAATTGGGAAAACGATGGAATATTGTGCATCTCATCCCCATAAAGGGATATTTGCTCTGAAACTGATTTATATTCATTTAAGGTTGGCTTGAATAACTCGAATTCAAATTTTAATTGCTGTAACCCTGTTAGTAATATTTCGTCGTCGAATGAACTAACAAATTGGTTAAAATTACTAACTTGTTCTAAAATGTTACTAGCTCTACACATCAATAACTTGAAATCCTTTGATTTATTTGGAGCCATCGAATTGTTTTAAAAAATAAATTAAACTATAAATTAAAGATTAAAACACGTTTTAGCCTCGATAATTCTCTTTAAATGTAAAACCAAAGTTTGCACAAGGAATCCTGATATGAATGTCGTTAAATACAACAAGCGTATTTAACAAACTTTAATAATTTAGATATTTTCGACTCAAAATCAATCAAATGTAGTTATAAAATGTTACAACGCACCTCAACACATTAAATGCATCAAAGATTTCCATCCAAATGACTTGTGAAGAAATATAGCTTCTTCCATTATAACTAGTGTGCTTGCTTCATACATGTCCACTTGAATGACCAGAAAACATAAAAATTTGTCTAAAATAAACAAATCCGGTGCGAAGGACCAAATGAAATGGTTGAACTAATGTAATCGAACACACTTCATCAAAATTAACTTGAAATAACTTCAAATTCCATAATTTTGCTGATTTTTTATTAATAATGAAAATGTCTTGTCAATAATATTATTACTACTACTCTTTTTTTTACACATTGCTAAGCTACTAAAACAATAGCAAAAAAAAAAATAGAATTTAGATTATACACCTACTATAATAATATTAAATACTACTAACAAATAAGTCACACAATCATTCATCACTAGACCAGCCACTTTCAGTCTCTGAATCATCCTCCAAATTTATCACAAGTTTTTCGACTTGTACGTCAATCAGTATTTCGCTCTCTAAATATTTTTTTTTCTGGTCGATTACCTTCTTACAGCACTTTTGCCAGTTTTCTTGAGTAACAGCCGCTAATTCTTCTTCCAACAATCTTCTAACGTGGTTGAAGTTAAAGGTGGTATTTCTCTTTGCAACATTATTTTTCACTTGAGCCCAAATCAACTCAATCGGGTTTAAGTCCGGGCGATAGGGAGGTAGTCGCAGCACCGTATGTCCTTCATTACCTAATATACAATCAAACTTGTACGTTATGTGTTTTTTTTGTGTAGCTTAATTATTTCATAAAGTTGAGGTCTGTACATCAAAGGAGTGAACGGTGTCTTTTTCTTTATTAACCACCTCACCATATCTGCCTTTTTCGAATTACTTGTTGGAGCACGATCCACCTGAACATTATGGTACGGCGCATTATCAATAACCAAAACCGATTGTGGAGGCAAGTTTGGTAAAAGTTTCTCACGTAACCATTTTTCGTAGTTGATACCATTCATCTCGTCGTGATAGTCTCCGCTGCTAGTTCCTGATTTAAATATCAGACTACAACCTGGTAAAAAACCCATTTCACCTCCTGCATGCACCACAATCATTCTTGATCCTTTGGAAATTGCAGACAGTAGTCCGTCAATTGTGCCATCACTCACGACGTAGATTGTGTGTGTCCACTATGAACATATGTTTCGTACATGTAGATAATTGGACGATTTAATTCTCGGTAGAATTAAATTTTTTGTAAGTAATTCTTAGAGCCCTGATATCGTTCTTCCCTATTAAAAATTTTCTATTATTCTCAGTTCGATGCCATTGAAATCTCAGGTCTTTCAATATAACACGTAAAGATGTAGCACCACCGTGCCAACCAAAGTCATTGTCGAGTTTCTCGCGTAGAGCAGGAATTGTCACACGTGCACCCTCGGTCTTGTGAAAATTATATACTATATTGCGAAAAAGGCTCTTTTCGAAATCTTCCAAGTCGGTCACAGGAGATGGACGTGGGCGTTTCTGGCCTGGAGTTGAAAATCTTGATTTTCCCTCTTCTGTTGGACCTTCACCCTCTTTAATAATATTTGCCACTGATCTAACCGACACTTTTGTTGCTTCAGACACGGTTTCTTTTAATTGTTTCAAGGTATAATATGTGGTGTGTAAGTTTTTCAAATAACTGGACACATTATATATCACCACACGCGTTTGACCACTTATTACTTGGCCACTTTTTCCCAATGTAGAACTCATATTTCTATACTCGCTTTTAAATCACAGTTGAAAACGAACTAACTAATAAAAACATTTTTGAATATTTGCTAATCTGTTGCTAATGATACTAAGGAATGTCAACTATTAAGATTTCTTTAATGAGAATTTAAGCAAATGCCATTAGCATTACATGCCAAAACCACTTATTTATTTTACTATGTATTGTGAAAGTATTTGTTGTTTATACATATTTGTCTAATAAATTTGAGTATTATGAGCTTTAAAATTCACATAGGACACAAAATCGTTCACTGTCGTTTTGTTGAAATAAATGCAATAAAGTTAAATTAACAAGTACGTATGTAAATTAATAACAAAAATAAATAATTAATTAGTGTAATACATGATAATACACCGAACGCGCTTTTGGTGGCGACGCCACTGACATGCCGCGCTTAAGAGACTTGAAGTTGGACGAATGCGCATCCAACGTTCAGGTATTCTTTGGCCGCGCAGACTGTAGTTGGCGATAATTTATCATTACATTATGTAAACATACTTAATGGAGTACCGCAAGGCTCTGTCATGGTTCCAATACCGTATCTTCTCCTCATGAACAATTTTAACATAACACTGAACAGTGGTGACTACCTTTTATTTGAAAATAATACTGTGTTACTAACAAAAAGCAAAGATTTTAGTAAATACATGATTGAATGTCTTACGATGGTTTGCTGATAATAGACTATCACTAAGTCATCATAAAACTTTAGAAATGATATTCAGACGTCGTATTGAAGACCCAATGTGCTACGGTTTGATAAATTGGTGTCATGCATCTAAAGAAAGGCAAGGAAATAAAGGTCAGTTACCGAAGGCAAAAACTTCTTGAGTTAAAGATACTAACACACGGTGCCCTGCCTCAGATGAAACAATTTCAAATAAAAGTTGCACCGAACTAAGTTTTTGCGTAGAAAAATTATTTTCAAGGATAGTAGACTTGTTAATATAATGGATCCAACAACTCCGTTATTTGAAATACAACACCCTATATATTATAGCATTCTGTTAAATGTAAGGGTCCTTGATAACAAACATTTGCTTTATGTTGTACAGTTTTTAATTATTCCAACTTTTCTAAAAAACCTGAAAATATCTATCTTTCCGTTTCAAAACTATCATGTTCAATCTGTATTATAAATGTTTTATAACTGTTGTCTCATGTTAGTTGAGCTGGTTAGCCTATTTTCTCAGTTTATGTTTATGTAGTGCGACCTTTCGGAAGCGGACTCTGCTTCCGTCATCAGGCCTAATCCTGTCATTCTACTCAAACACTTTACTACTGTCGGATTCAAACATAAGTGTTTCACTTACAAGTCTGATACCTTTACTACTGAGCCACTGAGTAATCCAATTAGTGTCGGTAGGAACCAGTTACAGAATCTCTCACCGTTCCCATATTTCATATTTTTCCCGCAGAAATATTTTCGTATATTTCTACTTTCTGCATATGTATCTACCATGAATTTTATGCACCAATGCACTTTTTATAGTCAAGAGTTTTGAATTGAATGTATATTTTGGAAAATATTGAGTTTACGTCAGCAATCAACGGTACAAGCCCAGGTCGCGGAAACAAAGATGTGCCGTTCAGCCTTCTCAGTTTATGAAACTGACTTACAGCGATCGACACTTATTGTCTCAATAAACAATTAGAACAGAGTTTTATATATGAAGCATTTCCACCTGTTCACCGGAAGGTGGCTTTTGGTGTCAAATTAAAATTTTATAATTTCACGCATTTTTTTGGAGTTTTGACCTAAAATCGAAGAATTTTTAAACAATGATGAAAATTTTCATTCTCTCATTCCCCTCTTAAATGGACAAAAATTGCTACAAAATGAGAATATTTCCACGATCTGCCACCACTGTATCCAATATGTTGCCTACTTCGTGGTTGCTCAGTTGTTTATTGCACATGTTGTGCAGTAACCTATTGCGTAGGTGTACTGCGCCTAAGGTCTTCGCACAGTATTGGTGTCCATATGGGTTTCATTTCTACACTGGCTTGGCTTATCGGATCTGCCAGTGCTATGTAAGTGTCTTTTTTCAGTTTTCACTGAGTTCTCGCCGTTTGCCACTATCGGTATATTGTCCCATTAGATTCGGTAGTTTGCGTTCCAGACATGCTCAGCGATTCTAGAACTTTCTGTTTCGCTTTTGCGGATGTTACTCTTATGTTCCTGTGTTCTAACTTTTAGTAGTCTACTCCTATCTCGTATGTATGAGGTGTCGCATGCTAAATTATTACTGTTATCTATTGCTACTTTTTGTTGGCTTGAAATCTTGTTCCGTAACAGTCATAGAATTTAGTTTCAATTCGCTTCAGTTTATTTAACTCTGGTTGCCAGAAGAAACAGGTCGGCTAGCCGGACGGCAGTTGATTAAAGGTTTACTTTTTTTCTATCTCCTTACTTTTGTTTAGTCTTATTATTCATATCTGACATCAGATTCCTTATGGGCTACTCAAAAGTCTTCTTTCTCTTCCGCTCTAGTTATCCTTATATTGTGGGTGTGTTCATGGTATTGAATTCACCGCACAACGGATTTCGTTGTTTTGGTATTTAAAAAGTAGTTTTTATTGACAGATAGAATAACGTAGTATGTGTGTGGGATATGTAGTACATCACCATTCAATCCAAAGAAAGTCCCTGGTTCGAACCTATTTTAGGCGTGGATGTTTGTTAAGGTGTCGCTAAAAAAGATCGCCGCCAATTGGTCACGCGAAAAATTGTCGCGCACATTTGAGCGCGCCTCAAAATATCGCCAGCGAAAAAAGGGCGCCGACGAAAAAAGATCGTGGATAAATGGTGGCACTAAAAATTTAAATTTTGTTAACAATTATCTAAATACCAGACTGGAACACTGCGACGCGGCGTTGATTTCACTCAGTACACTCTAAATTTGAAGGTGAGTGTATAGATCGTTTGGATCGACGACACCAGAGACGACAACCGCAGTTTTCAAGAAATCTTTGGAATTGTTTTGAATTCATAGAGGAAGTCATACCATATACAAATTATTCTGCAGAAGGATGGCACAATAGTTTCTCCTCTATATTAAATGCAGCACATCTAAATTTGTAGAAATTTATCAATTCGTTAAAGAAAGAGGAAAGTTTACATTGTTTGAAAATTGAACACTACATAGCTGGAAACGAACAGCCACTCAAAAAATTTGTAAAGATACGGCGCAGCGACAGAAAACTATTTGTCAATAATATGCCAATCATCCACATTAGGAGTATTTAAGGGCGGTTGCTCATAACTTCGAGTTACAAATATAAAAAGCAGAAAAGCAAGAACCAACAAAAAAAAATAAAAAAATCATAAAATATGAGAACATAAAAAAAAAACTTTTAAACATGGCAGTTATTAACTGCCAGTACTAAGCCTGGATAAAATGTGTAGGAATGTTTAATAGTTATATTTTTCTTTTTTTTTATGATTGTGGACCTGAACAGGCTAAATAAGGCCTATCGTGCTAAAGCACTCAGGAACACTTAGGAGGATGGATAGAGGGATAATGAATTGCCAATAGATGCCTATGAACAGCTACCTTAAATTTTCTCATATCATAAGTGAGAGGAAGACAGGAACTAGGGAGATCATTCCAGAGTTTAGAAGCTGTGTAGAAAAATGTGGATTGCGCCCGTTTGGTACGACAAGTGGAGATTTGTACTGCATACTGATGATGTGAATGAGCAAACCGAGTGTTTCTCGCAAAGATAGTCTGAGATGGTATCAAAGAATGTAATTCACCAGCACAATAGCCGTTGTAATAACGATAATACAAAGAAAGAACTGAAACCATCCTTCCATGCTCAAGGGACTGTATGTGAGAAGTTAAGGACGGGTCATTTATAAGCCTAATCGCTCTCTTTTGAATACGATCAACGATATCGAGAGCGTATTGGGGAGCACTAACCCAAAGGTGAGAATTATATTCCAGATGATAGGCCTGATACAGCAGAAGGAGTTGTCGAGAGGTAAAGTACTGCTTAGATCTGTACAAAAAGCCTATTTTACGAGCAGCTGTTTTGGTAGCTGACAGAAGATGATCAACCCATAAGAGATTTGAAGATACAGTCATACCCAACAGAGTAATAGAGTCTGAAAACTTAAGAACTGAGCCATTCATACTTAAAACAGGAATCGACCTTTTCTGGCGGACATAAGGCAACACTGAGTTTTGTTAGCATTAAATTTAACTAGATTATTGCTTCCCCATTCGAGAATACGTTGAATGTCTTTGTTGATTAAATTTGCCATTTCAGCTTTAATTTCTTGATTTGACATAGAAGGTGGATTATCACTATGAGTAGACTGAGATGAACTACAGTAAAGAGTACTATCGTCAGCAAAGCAATGGATGGGGTTAGTTGTTGAAGAAATAAGGTCGTTTATGTACAGCAGAAAAAGTGTAGGCGCTATAACGGATCCCTGTGGTACGCCCGCGTTAATGCTAACTTCTTTTGAAAAAAGCCATCAACTACGACACGTATTCGTCTTTTATCAAGGAAACTAGAAACCCAGTTGATGAGCGTATCATTTAACCCAAACGAGGTGAGTTTGGCAAGTAAACACTTATGCCAAACTTGGTCAAATGCCTTTGAGATATCTAAAGCGACTACAACTGTTTCACCGGACTGCTCTACTGTATTGTTCCAAACTTGGGTCACATATGAAAGAAGATCGCCTGTTGAACGCCTTTGCGTAAACCCATATTGGTGGTCACTAAGGAGTTTGTTAGTTTTAAGGAACGTGAGCAGTTGCTGATTGATGGCTTTTTTCATGATTTTAGACAAAATGGAAGTGATGGCAATTGGTCAGTAATTTGAGGGATCGGTCTTATCACCTTTTTGGGAATAGGTTGAACATTTGCTAACTTCCATGATGAAGGGAATTCCCAGAAGATATAGAGATCGTATAGAGCTTAGATAGGACTGGTACTAGTTCGGGCGAACATTTCTTTAAGACAATAGCTGGGATACCGTCTGGGCCAGTCGCCTTATTGAGATCAAGCCTACTGATGATCGATCGATTCCAAGAGCTTCTACCGAAAATGAATTGGTTTCATAACGTATGAAGAAGAGTTGACTAGGGGCACATCTTTTCCAGAATCATTGAGACACGAGTTTGATGCAAACAAATCCACAAAAACGTTGGCTTTGTCTAAAGAATCAGCAACTACCGATCCGTCAATAGATGTCAGGGGGGGAAATGAAGATGTTCGAAAGTTTTTACTAATGGCTTTTGGTAAAGACCAAAATTTACGACTGCCTAAAGGAGATGTAGCTAGTTCATTGCATTTTCGTTGTTCTAACAACTTTTTAGTTTTAGTGATGGCACTTTTGCAGATATTTCTAGCACCAACGTATTCTACATGACTGCCAACCGATTTATTAGATTTCCATTTAATGTAACATTTATTTTTAAAGATATTGCATCAGAACAAGCCTTATTGAACCAGGGTTGGGAACGTGAATGACCTACACGGTACTGTTTTTTCGGAATGTATAACTCCATTCCCATGAGGATGACTTCAGATACTGAAAGAGCGATGTCCGAAGAAGAGGACGACTTAAAACAATATTCACGCCATGGAAAGGTTGCAAAGAAATCCCGTAAATCACTCCATCGAGCTGACTTAAAACACCACAAGGTTCTATCGGTTTTGCGAACAACAGTGGAATTAGGTACAGTAGAAATGATTTTTATTAGACAATGGTCGGAAAGACCTAAAGGCGAAAGAACGGAAGTTTTATAAACAAGAGGGTTTGATGTAAGAAAGAGATCTAGAAGATGTGGAGTATGGTTAGGGTTATCAGGGATTCTTGTGGGTTCAGAAATCATTTGTGTGAGATCACATGAAATAGCAAATGTTTCTGCACTATGACCAGCAGGATTTGTAGTAGATGAAAATTGAAGCCAATTAGAGTTATGAACATTGAAATCGCCTACAAATGAGATATCGCAAGATGGAAACTGAGACAGGAGATAGTCAACTTTCATACTAAGGTAATCGAAGAAGTCTTGAAAGTTGCTGTCATTAGGAGACCTATAAATGCAACAGTAGAATTTCACAAAATTAGAACCAGAATGTTTAAACCAAATCACGTCAAAATTTTTATTTTCTAAGGAAGAAACCCTCTTGCAAGCAATTCTGTCCTTGATGTACGCACATACGCCTCCTTTATACCGAAAGTTAGAGTGAAGATGGTATTGAGGAAATTGCAAGTCGGGTGACTCGGAGCTTTCAGAGGAGACTTGTGTTTCAGATAGAAACAATATATCAGGTTGTAATTGTTCAAGATGTTGGTGAATAGCATTAAGATTAGACCTGATACCGCGGATGTTGCAGTAGTGAATCAGAAAGTTGATACTTTCGATGACCGAGGTCGCTTGGGCCCTGCCCTCCCGGACATCCGAGTGAGGCAGGATTTTACGTCCGGAATTTATAACCCTAGAGACCACAGCCATCTTATTTTTTAATTTGGGACTTTTAATCCGATAGGAAGACAGTGAGGGCGAGAAGGAAGAATAAGGATGAGAATAGATTAAGGATGATGGAAAAGGTAACCGGCAGCCCTTACCGAGCTCAGAAAATCGGAGACCCAATATTAAGGAGCCCATGGTAAGGGTGGTGGTACCTCTCCGGCTGGCATGGAGTATACATGCCTACGCGACATTTTCTAACGCGATCATTTGTCCGCGACCTTTCTTCGCTGGCGACCTTTTGATGTACGTTCAAATGTGCGCGACATTTTTTCGCGCGCCCAATTGTCCGCGACCTTTTTTCGTACATTCGTTTTTTAAGTATAGTGAATTAGATGTAGAGCAGCCTTGCATAAACCCCGCCTTTTGAAAGTCAATAAAATTTTCAACAGGGAAAAGAATGATACAGGTTCAGTGGAAGCATTGTGTGTCGCCCTATTATTAGGAACTAGTAGTGCTGTTTATGGACATGGATGGGTGTCGTACTCATTATACCTCTCTGAGTATAACACAAAGTACACAACTTTAGTTCTAAAAGTACAAATACGCCAGCGACATGGACGTCCTGATAAACGATAAACACACATGCACCCATGCTTGCACATGTACTGACGCACAAGCACAGATGCGCACATGCGCAGACACGAGGTTAATTATAGAACTGGTTTCTAAACGCCCTAAACGGTACTAATTTAACTTGGTCGCACTAAAAAAAATAATTTTGATAAATAAACGGTCTCATCGTAACAAGTTACTCCGTAATTTAAAATTAAGACACATGTTTCTTAATCTACATTATGCAGTTCGTTAGAGGTTTACTAAGCAAAATCCAAGGATGAATATACTTCGCGGCAAAACTTTCGGTTAAACTATCTACCTCTAAGAATTGAAACAAATACTAATTCAAAATTAAATCTATGAAGTGTCGATTAAACTATGAATTTGGAGTACAAAGTTATTTAATTAATTTTAAACGGATTTTTTATATTTGTACACACACAAATATAGAAGCGAATCCGAAATGTGATTTAAAAAGTCACCCTTTTAAAATAAGGGTAATAATGTCATCTCAACTAATAATAAGTAAATTTTGCATTGGATTATATCATCTGGTAACGTTCGAATCAACTGGGTGTCCCAAGCAAAATTACTAATACAAACAACCGTCGTAGTTATCTACCTATGTCAAAACTGTAAAACATATTAACCAATTTGCATTTTTAATTTTTTACATTTATCTGTAAATTTTATTATTTTCTAGGTGTGTACATAGAATGGTGTATTTGAGGTGCATGAGGTAGCTAATCTTGCTTAGAATAAACAGTATGTATATATGTTAATATATGACTTCAGAATGATTTACAAAATAATGCATGTGTGAGTTCATAATGATGTTAAGTAACATCAATTGTATATCTAGGTAGAATGACGCCAGAAGGCTGTAGACCGTAAATATGAAATTACTTCAAATTAAATAAGAAAGAATATTAGAAATTGGTTTTACAGTGTTGCCATTTAAAGACGTCTGAAAGATTGTAAATGTACAGAATAAATACAATAAAAGTATATTTAGAAATAGCGCCGTGACGGCAAAGTGCTGAACTAAGTTTGTATACAATTTTACGAATTACACGATTTTGGCGTCGACAAGTTTTTAAAAAATCTCAACGTAGGAGTATGGAATGGGCCCCATACTCAGAATGAGTATTATAGGATCATATCAGAATTGTCTTTTGTCAACGGTGCTTCTCTAACACTCATACCAAGAAAATTATTAAGGATTGTAATCTGGCATCCATATACAGACGCCACTTTCAAAGTGTAGCCAGATTGATGGTAAATGCCAAATAGATGGACGCAAATGATAGAATGATGTATATATATATATATATATATATATATATATATATATATATATATATATATATATATATATATATATATCTATAATATATATATATATATATATATATATATATATATATATATATATAGGAGTCCCATATGCCCAATCCTGCAATATTTTTCGATATTAGTACAATTATTACTTCCGTTGCACTGTAATTAAGTAGCAAAAGAAATATAATAACTATATAAGCTTATCTAATTGACAGATCATGTGAAACTTAACATTGCCTTTAAACGGCAGAATTCCGGTACGTCAATCCTGGAATACATATTTTTCCTGGAATTCTGAAATATTTTTTTCGATTGTAGTATAGTTATTATTACTTGTGTTGCAATCTAGCTACGTAGTATGTGCATGTACGTATTATGTGTATCAGTATGTGGAGTATAATAACAATATAACCTTAGATAAATAATAGTTCTTTAGAAATTTAGCATCGGCTCTCAACGGCAGGGATATAGAATTTCCATATGTTAAGTCCCGCATTGTTTTTTTTTTGTTATAGTACAATTATTACTTCTAACGCGTTCTAATTAAGTGGTACTTACTTGAAATATGACAATATAGCTTTATCTAAGCCACAGTTCATGTAAAACTTAACATCGCTTGTAATAGGCAGGGGTAGACATAATTCCCATATATCTAATCGCGCAATATTTTTTTCCAATTATAATATAATTATTACTTGTATTGTATTACGTAGTATATGAGGTATAGTAACAATATAAGCTTAACTAAATAACAGTTCATCATAAATTTAGCATCGCCTCTAAACGACAAGGATAATGAGAATTCCCATATGTCCAATCCTGGAATCCCATAAATTGTCGAACGATATTTTATTGCTAAACAATTAATTTTTTATTTTGATAGTACCTTAAAAGCTCATTTTCTTAAAAATTATGTAAATACAAAATAGGTGGTATACACAGTTCAGTTATTCATTGCTAATAAACCGTCATAACGAAGAAGTTTCATTACGGTGATGATGTGTTAGGGACGCATTTTCTTAAAAAATACGTAATTACACACAGGGTGGAGGTAAACCTTTATGCTTGGTATTAAGTAATACACAAGTTACTTCATGAAAAACACTGCACCCTCATTTTACTGAAAAAACGGCAACTGGCTGCTTACTTTATGCATAAAATTATTTGATGTTACTGTAACTAATTGTATTTCGATTAAAGTTAATTTTAAAATACACACAGTAAAAAATTACCTCGTCCAAAAAAAATAATTTCTATAGTTACTGTAATTGTAATTCTTCTGTATTAAAATTTTTGAAGGGTTGGATATGATCAAATTGTTACAGGTTAAAATAGGAGTAAGACTTGCAGTGAGGTCAATTGTTTTCGATGCGTAAGGGTCATAAAACTTAATTACAAAAGCATAATACTTCTGGACGTTAAACCTATCGAAATACCTGTACATTCATAACTCTGTATTTTAACTTTTAAATCTAAATCACTGTACTATCTCAATATTAACGCAAAAAAAGCAAAAATGCTTTTGTTTAAACCCAGAAGCGTCGCAGCAAGGGCTGCTCAATCCCGGAATTACAGAAAAAAGAAATTCATAAATATTTTTGATTACTAAATTTCCTAAATTGTTAAATAGTTTTATCCACTGTGAATTGGGCGCAAATAACATACAATACATTTACTATCGAAATAAAACGATTATAAGTACCAATAGCACTAATATATTACAATTGAAATTATCCTGAACAATCGATTTAGGTATAAAATTTATACATCAGGTTATTCCTAAAATTTTTAATTAAATTGTTAATCATAATAATCCCTGCTCACGTCCAATTGATCCTTACTGTCGATCGGGAACAATGATCAGCTCGAATACTAAATCCCGTCTGTATATACTACCCCCACAGTGAACGCTAAATTCAGTCACGGCAGGTAGAATTGCCGAAACTTCTATTAATTACACGTCTTTGGTATACACTTCGCAAACTAGCAACAATACATTTTATCCTATTCCAGGTGTCCTTTATTTATTGAATAACACAAACTTATCTACTTAGATATGAATCATATCATCTCCAAAGTACCTTATCGAATTGTATGCATAAGCAACGGTTGTTTATTTTTAAGAAAGCTGCGAGTACACTAAACTAGGTTTCACTCAATAATAACAAAGGGGTCGGCGCAAGATTTTCTTCAATAAGCAAAGCGCCCGAAACACTTCACATACAAAGTTGCTTAAAGCGTAAATTATTCCACGATATAAGGATACACAATTCCCTTTTTCAGCAAAGACGGTAATAGAAACTAACCAAACACGAACACAAAAAATCCTCCCAGGCAATAGAACACGAAACATAAATCCACATGCAGTGAAAAAGTAATTTCTTAACGATAACTTCAGGTTTGGTGTTATTCTGAGGTATTGCTGCGCCTACCGCGAGTCCAAGATCTGACTACATCACAAGGCAAACTCTAACTCGGAACTCACAAAAAATCCTCTTAACTCCACTCTATAACAACTTAGTCACATTCTATCTAATCATGCACCACTAAAATTCTCAATACCAAAATCTCAACAAGCTATTTGGACATTTACCCACGTGCAATTTGAAAATTCTGACTCTCTGGAATTGCGATAGAAACTGGATTCTTGTACTTTTGTTTCGTATAAATCTAAACACTTTTCGTCACCAGAATCCAATAACGCAAATAAATTCTCAAAAATTTCCACATGAACAGTACTACTCGTTCTCAAAGTGGTGGAATATAAATACTTTGTATCAAAATAAACTCGCTACAAATTTCTACTTTTTTCTATCGATGTTCTTTTATACCTTAGGTATCAATTAATATCGGATAAAAACTTTATGCCGAACTTATCCATACGTGACAAAATTTCTGATCTCAATAAAAATTTCACTAACTTAGTGTAGCATGTGTCTTTTTTCTCAATAAGAGCATTTTAGAAGTATAAGAAATTATTCCCAATAAAAGCAACTTTTTATGGTTTGAAGTTTGTGTTGATCTTCTCAATAAAAATTACTCTAGGTAACATTAGTTTAAGTGTCCCTTTTCAATGATTATTATATATTACGTACTTCATGTTTTCCTTCAAAACTGCAGTTTCTAGTTTAGGTTTCTTCTTCCAGTGAAAACGTTGTTAGGGGTTTGGTGATGTTAGCCGTTGTGACCAAAATAAGAGTTAGTGGTTACGACTAAGTTTGGAGGTGTGAAGGTTGCAGACGTCCTACCGCTAAATCTAATGGTTACTTTAGGCGTAGTCACAACAAGAGACCAGAGTTTGGAGTTACAACCACGTAGGGTATAACAGGAAACAGGTGGAGATTACAGTCTCATGTTCATCAGTGGAAGAACCTGGAGGTATATAAGTATTTAAAAATTAAAGCAACAAATAAAATGAAGCAATGGGATGTATCACAACAACAGTGAAGAGTAAAAGCGAGGCAAGAACCACAGTGAAAGTATTTTGGAACATAACGAAGAATTGGATAATTAATAAAAATCAACTAATACCAAGAAAAGTTTGAAGCTTCACAGAATGGACAGACAAATGCATAGAACTTATGAATGCGGAAGGAGGAGAAAGAGGTGGATAGTTTGTGATTCAAAAAGAATGCGTCAATACTGAGCCGGAGATATTAGACACTAAAGTATTATGTTTGAGTTCATCATGCTTTATACGAATGTCGCTGGTTTAGAAGGTACAGGGTGTTGAAGGTTTAAATTTTTTTCTGAAAGGACACCGCACCATTTAAATAGCAAATGGCTTTCTGTGGATTTGGCTTAATGTTCGATATGTTGTAGATTGTAAGGTTATAATCAAAGACTACCATAGCCAGAAAGTCGAAAAATGGATAGTGAATATAAAAGTGGTATTTTTAAATATCATGTACAAGAGTTTAACGAAATTATTTATTAACGCCAAACAACATAAGTAATTACAACAACATGAGCCATAGGGCACTTTCTCAAACCTAATCACTATCCACTTCCATCGCATTGTTATTATTTGCAATGTTTGGATCATGTTGTGGATCTCTATTAGCTGCGTCCAATATTTATTCAACAAAGTTGATTTTGGATAGTGAACATCATTTCCATAACGCGCATACCCCAAAATCCACAAAATACTAGCAATGTGCGCACATGTTCCAAGAGTTCTTGCACCTGATTTGCACATACAGTAGTAACCAAGAATTAGATCCTCCACATTCTCATCGGTTTCTTGATTTTCGGTGGGGTTGTAAGCAATCCACAATTGATGTTTTATCGAATTGCGAAAGCGCGAAAAATGTCTAATTCTTATAAAACCAGGTTCATTATTAGGAGAATCCATATTGAATTCTTCTTCATCTCGTTGGAACTTATGTTGAATGTAAGATGGGGCCAGGTTAACTTGGTATACAGTGAGCTCTCGAAGATAAGTGAGGTGAGGAAAGTCACCTAAATCATGTTCATTTATTTGAACTCAACTCTTCTTTAGCGCCTAACATAAGAACGCGAGGGTAAAACTTGTTTATTATCGCTCCAGCAATATGATAGAAATTGCCAAGGTTTTCGATATGCGGTATTGTAATTGGTTGACCAAGAAACTGAAATATGGATTTGAGATGACCGTTTCTCGCTTCAACTATCCACCTTGTTGTAGTTATTATGCGGCACTTATTTGCTTCTTCAGTCGGCCATTGGTTTTGAACCCGTTCAAGAAAAGCTGGCATTTTGTTTGAAATACCCACATCGTCAAGCAGAGGTATGGAATCTCGATATCCACGATCTACCACAAAAATATCACCTTGGTGAAACCATGCTCTTATTGCATAGCCATCCCTATTAAACTCATTAATCAGCATTTTGGCATCATTATTATATAGTCCGAAAAATAACCACCTTGGATTGCTAGAGTATGTCCGTCTGGAGTTACAATGAGAGCCAGTTTTACTAAGTGGCGACTATTATGCACGTTGTAAGATTGTCTGAAGACACGAAAGTTATTACTTTTGATATATAGGCGTAGGTCCCGCCAATATATGCAATTGTTATCGGTGTATTGGGTTGCGGATTATATGATTGGTTTGAAAATTGTCAATTTAATCCTGGCTTGTAATGGCTTCAAATCCAATATAACTAGCTACGAATCTTTGCATTAGCGATTCTCTAACTGTAGCAATGGCCATACTTACAACTTGTCTACTTGGGTAGTGAAAATAAATTTCAAAAACTCGTCCAACAAACCTTGCCGAATCTTGCATAAAAACGTCAAGAGGTCCTTTTTGATCACATACCTTTGTCGACCTTGCCGAGGTATTGAATCACAAAACGTATATAATTCCCGAAATTGTTCTTTCGTAACGGGGCTATGGATTTGAAATCTTCTTCGCTAAAACTATCTTCGTCCTCGTATATCACTTTTTTTGATTAGCGAGTAAATGCTTCAAAACAACACCCTTGCCATCCAAGTGCTGCCCGCAATATAGTACATTCCCGGTATGTAAATGTTTAAAAGAATAAAAATATTTACTCTACATGATACGGACATTATTATGGCCATTACAAATCAAACAAGTATGGATTGATGTTTGTTTCAAAGCATTTAGTCTTAAACAAGCTGGGTCGTTTTCAACAAAAGCTATTTCGTTAAGGCTCAGCCAAAACAATTAGCGCAAGCTCTGGTCAAATCTGTGACTTCAAGCGGTGGCATTTCATTCTCATTTCTTCTGAAAATTACTATTTCCCTTTTAACCATATCATTATCGCCATCAATTCTATTCATTAGTCCTGGCCGTGTTAGCGTATTATAGACATAACAGGGTAAACGATTTATAAATGCCATTTATACGACTCTTGAAAAATCACAATTTTTACGACAAGACTGAACAAACGAATTTCGATTTGATTTTCGAATTAATCAAAAGACGTGACGTTTTGAATGACAATACTTTTTTAGGTATATATGCTAAGGCACGTGTTGTTATGCGTGTTATGACTTTTTGCGAAAATCGCGGTAAATTCATAGACGTCAAAATCACAACTTTGGCAAGATTGCCACGTGTCTAACCACCACGTTACACAAAATAAGAGGAACGAGTGAGCTCGGCCAAAACTCAATTGAACCGTCGGAAGACCGCAGAGCACTCGGACTGCATGGTTGTTTTGGAGGTATCGATAATATAGTTGGAGTGAGAATTTGGTTAGAGAGGAAAGAATTGAAATGGACGCCACAAACATTAAAGAAAAAAGGAAAAGAAACAGGTTCTTATTCCTTGGAAGAGGGAGAGCCTGTAAAGCTTGAAACAGGTAGAAGTAATAGGAATAATAAGTAAGTGAACAATTCCCTCAACAAGCGTAAATTCATTTACTTTCTGTAATTCCCACAATTCACACCAAAATAAAAAATAAAATAAAATTTATAGTTTAGATTGTTTAGAATATCAAAAATAAACGATACCCCTTCCGGCCGACGCAAAATCTTAGGTAGCTTAGCCTGATAAGGCCAGTTTAATAAACTTATTACATCAGTTACTTATGAGAAAGAAATAATTAAATAATTCAGCTTGCCTTTCGTTTAACAAAACAATACAAATCCCTATTTCATTAAGTTACATAAATACAATTGGAAAAGCTTGTTCAGTCATTTTATTTCAAGAAACAAAGAAAAAAGTAATTAAGCAATTTAAAATTAGAAACAGAAATTGGTCCGAACAACCTTATCCATATTCCAGTAAAGAAAAAAATTTTATATATTTGAGCTACCAAGTAATGTAAATATTTCAGATTCAGTGTTTCATCTGGTATACATAAAAAAGTTACATCTGGTATAAACATAAAAGTTGCAACACTGCTACTGTGCACGGCCAAATAACTAGTAGTACAAAAGTAATTATTCAAAATTGTAGGTTATACATGAGCTCGCTAAGGGCGTGACACATAAAAGTAATATTAACAGAAATTATTCAAAATGTTGATTGTTAAGTGTGCGTTAAAATCTTAAAGAATGATTTAATTAACATATAGCTGATCTACATGAGAGAAATTGTGTTGAAAATTAGCTGAAATCTGGTATCAAAACATCACCGTAACCTGGTGAAGGCAATTTAGATGCGAGTCGTATTCAGAGGTCAAATGTTTGCCCACTAGATGTACTTCTTTTCGTTGTAGAAAGCAATTTATTTATACATGCAAAAAAAGGAATGCGCTGACCTGTGTTTGCGAATGTTTATGCGTTTTTCAAAGCAGCCGAGCAACGAGCAGGCAATCCCCAGTATGTGAGCTACAGATCGCAGTTTATCAGCAACACAATCCAAGCAATAAGCCAACGAGATACAGAACAGATACTCTTGTTACATCAATCAAGACAACCAAATGTAAACATGAACTTGGATGAAATCGTAACGGTAAAGTTATATGGACTCCTCAATAGATGGAAACTTAAATATATAGAAACGTAGGTTTGTAGAAACCCAAGTTAGTTGCTAAAACGAAAGTAAAGAATAAAAACGATGTTTGTTCAATGATAAGGTGTTACCTCTAAGATCGAATACGAGCGGTAGTTTAAATGTCTTAAACAATTTGTTACACTTATTTCTTTGAAGAAGTAATGTGAAATTCTTTTATGTATGAAACCTGAAAGAGAAGTTCTAATTGTAACGAGGTTAACAAGATCTAATACGGCTTACGAAAATGTGTAGGTGTCGTGAAATATTTCTATTGCATCCGCCTTAAATGGCGATTATATCACTTTCATACAACAAAGCGATATTATATAGTGAAAATTTTCCATAAAAATGATGCCTAGCATCTAGTAAATAGAAACAAGAAAATTTCCTAGAGACTTTCCACCCTTCTACAGCAATGGCGATTTTGAAAAGACAGTCAACGTCTCAAAAAACAATTTTACAACTTCATTTGTTATCTCATTTTAAATATTGTGAACAGATGTTTGTTTTCAAAAATAAAGCATGATAAGTAAGATGCAGTTTTGTAAAGGGTATCACTATCTAGTGGTGATTTAGCAAAGTGACAGGTACCTATAAAATGTAAGAATGTTGAAAATAACCAGAACCTACGTTCATCTCAGAGATTGCGCTGTAGGTATTAATTGAAGTTAAATTTTGTAAAAACGAGTAAGCTTTTAAAATACAAAAGTAGATACGAGAGAGAAACCATTTTCGTAAAATGTAGAACCGTATCATAAAAGAAGATCATATGTGAAGTAGCAATTAGCTATAGTACAGGAATAATTTTGTATATCGCTTAATCCATCATACTCATTAGTAAAATCGTAAATACAGAAATTTTAAATTATTTAGTACAGATAACAGAAACTAATAATCTTAAAGAATATTACTCAATGTTTAAGTCACAGATACTTATTTAAGGTCGCTTTTAGAAACAGTAACCAGATAAAATGATGCAATCGATCCTATATCGATTTTTGCACGTTACAAGATGTAGCGTAAATACTGTCCATTTTTCGGTTTTCTACCTGTGGTAGTCTTCGATTAGAACCTTACAATCTACAGTATATCAAAAATTTAGCCAAATCCACAGAGAGCCATTTACCATTTAAATGGTGCGGGGTCCTTTCTGATCTCAATAAGAATTTTCATTAACTGTCTTTCTTCTCAATAAAAGCATTTTAGAAGGATGAGAAATTATACCCAATAGAAACATCATCATATGATTTGAAGTTTATGTTTACCTTGTCAATAAAAATTACTCTAGATAATATTAGTTTAAGTGTGCCTTTTCGATGATTATTATATGTAATGTACTTCATGTTTGCTTTCTAAACCAAATATTGTAACTGCAGTTTCTATTTCAAGTTTCTTCTTCCAGTGAAAACGTTGTTAGGGGTTTGGCGATGTTAGCCGTTATGACCAAAATCAGAGTCAGTGGTTATGACTAAGTTGGGAGGTGTGAAGGTTGCAGACGTGCCACCGTTAAATCTAATGGTTACTTTAGGCGTAGTCACATAGACCAGAGTTTGGAGTTGCGACCACGTAGGGTGTAACAGGAAACCTGTGGAAAAGATTACAGTGTCATGTTCATCAGTGGAAAAACCTGGAGGATATATATATATATATATATATATATATATATATATATATATATATATATATATATATATATACACACACACAAATTGTATGTAAATTAAAATTTAAAAATACATACAGAAGAAGAATCTTCGAGAGGGATTCGAACCCACGATCTATTCTTTGCTAAAGAATTGCGTTACCAGCTTAGCTACTGAGCGAGCGAATCTTACTCGATTTAAACTTACTCTGCATGCATTTTTTTTATATTAGTACTGATGTACACTAACTTTATTTATTAATGATCACAGTCAACTTTTTGTACTTATGTCATGAGACCCGCAATTCGCTAGGTTTCACACATGACATGTACATGACTGATTTAAAATTTATTTTCGAAAGCAACATTCATAGAAAACTATAAAAGAAATTATTTTTGAACAAAGTTCATTGAATATATAAATTGTATGTAAATTAAAATTTAAAAATACACACAGAAAAAGAATTCCACGAGTGGATTCGAACCTACGATCTGTTATTTGCTAGAGAACTGCGTTAGCAACTACGCTACCGAGGGAGCGAATCTCACTCGATTTAAACTTAACTTGTATCAATTTTTTTATATTAGTACTCATGTACACTAACTTTATTTATTAATGATCATAGTCAACTTTTTGTACTTATGTCATGAGAACCCGCAATATTATATTAGTGCATCAATACTAATATAAAAAAATGCATACAAATTAAGTTTAAATCGAGTGAGATTCGCTCCCTCGTCGGTAACGCAGTTCTCTAGCAAGGAACAGATCGTGGGTTCGAATCCCACTCGAGGCATTCTTTTTCTGTATGTATTTTTAAATTTTAATTTACATATAATTTGTATATTCAATGAATTCCTTCTATATATATATATATATATATATATATATATATATATATATATATATATATATATATATATATATATATACAGGGTGTTACAAGAAAAGTAGGCTAATCCGTTAACCACATATTCTTTGGGACAAAATAAGGGGTCTTTTCTTATGCCACTTTTCATTTGAACGCTTCCTTTTCGATATACAGGGTGTCAAACTTCACTTTTTAGAAGCATATTTTTTTATTACCTCTTGGGTGTTTTAAGATATCGTTTTCAAATTTGGTACAAATCTTACTCTTTTCTAAGTACACCTTCTGTATGATTTTAAGTAGAAAATTCAAAGAACTAATAGAAAAATAAGAGGGTGTGGTAACCTTTAACCCCCCACTTTTTTCTGGCGAACGCCTATGAACATCACATTCATTTTTTATAGTATTTTTATGATTTACCTAACTTTTTTGGCTCTTGTAAACTTTTGATTTGATGCTTCTTTTATGACATACTTTTAGTTATTATACTAGGTGTTGCGATTTTTTTAACATTTTTTTAATTTTATTAATCAGAATAAATTCATAATAATAACTTAAAACAATCAATTGTGCTAATAATTATAATACGAAGTTGGATGCAAATAATTAAATTAATGTTCGATGTGTCCACCGCCTTCGCGAATGCACCTTCTGGCTTTTTTTATAACTGAAAACCGGATAGTTTGGAAAATATTCGATTTCAATCTAAATACCTCTGCACCTTCTGCGATGCGATCCCTCAATTGATTTTGATTTATTATTATTTATTATGCAAAATAAATTTAAAGATAGACTTATCTTAAAGTTCGTTACAATATCTGTCAATTACTTCTCTTGTCTTTTAGCTTTATTTGCAACGGTTCTAATATATTTGTGTTTGAAAATTCGGCTCATTTTTAGTTGTTTCTAAATAACTACGAAAGTTGGCAACACTGATCAAAACTCAAAACGTCATTTGATTGGTCTTGAAATTCTGCCCAATATTGCTAATTTAACCGACTCTGTAACTGTTATTATAACAAAGTTACCCATAGAAGCTTAGTTAAAAATAAATCCATAATAATGGCTTAAAACAATCAGTTGGGTTAATAATTCAATACTACGTCGCATACAAAAAAAATTTATTGTTCGATACGTCCACAGCCTTAGCGATTGCACCTTTTTATTTTTTTAAATAATTGAAAACCTAATATTTTTTAAAAATTTCGAACGACTGCTGAGTTCAAACGCTAAACTGAATAATAAGGTATGGCCAATAGAGAGAATATTTTGGAATTTTCTGAAATGACTGATATGATTTTAATTATGGGTAAGATTTCAAATAAAATCTCTAGATTGTACATCTTGAATAATCATTCTCACTTTAGGAAAATGTGATTCTAATGCTAGTTTAGCTTCAAGGCGTTATGCAAAAATGTATCCAAATCGGTATCACCCAAAAAGGAAATTTTTCTTAAGTTTAGTACGCCGCCTAAGAGACACTGGAAAATTCAAACAACAACGAATAGGAACATGTGGACGGCCACGTAAAATTACATAAAATCAAGAGGAACAAATTTTGCAAATAGTTGAACAAAATCCGGGTACTAGTACTAGGATTATAGCTCGACAGATTGGAAATTATATAAATTTGACAGACGTGCATTGAATTTTAAAACGTCACTCATTACATCCATATAATGTGCAAAGAGTACAGAACTTATTGCCGCAAGATTTTCAGGCAAGAAACATCTTTTGCAACTCTGTAATAAAAATAACCGTAACCGCCGGTTTGTTAGATCCATTTTATTTTCGGATGAAGCTACCTTAACGCGAAATGGTATAACGAATATCCACAACACCCATGTTTGGGCAGATGAAAATCCAAGAGTTCTTGTAGAGACCAGTCATCAAGTAAATTTTAAAGTAAACGTGTGGGCAGGAATTTTAGACAATTTTCTTTTAGGTCCGGTATTTTTGCCACCAAACTTAAATGCCGAACATTTATTATTTTTTTTACAAAATGAGTTTACAAATGTACTTGATGATGTACCTATTCGTCAAAATATGTGGGTTCAAGTTGACGGAGCTCCGCCACATTATGGCAATAATGTTCGGAACCACTTGAACCAATATTTCCCTAATCACTGGATTGGTCGGGGACAGGATGCGCATATTCATTGGCCACCTCGTTCCTCCGACTTAAATCCACTCGACTTCAGTTTTTGGGGATTCATGAAAGATTTTGTTTATACGGTTCCAATAATAAATCAAAATCAATCGAGGGATCGCTTCGCAGAAGATGCAAAGGTATTTAGATTGAAACCGAATATTTTCCAAAATATTTGGTTTTCAGTTATAAAAAGAGCCAGAAGGTGCATTCGCGAAGGCGGTGGACACATCGAACATTTAATTTAATTATCTGCATCCAACTTCGTATTATAATTATTAACACAATTAATTGTTTTAAGTTACTATTATGAATTTATTCTGATTAATAAGATAAAAAAATTGTTAAAAAAATCGCAACATCTAGTCGAATAACTAAAAGTATGTCATAAAGGAAGCATTAAATCAAAAACTACTACAAAAAATGGATGCGACGTTCATGGGGGGTTAAAGGTTACCACACCCCTCTTATTTTTCTATTAGTTCTTTGAATTTTTTATTTAAATTAATACAGAAGGTGCACTTAGAAAAGAGTAAGGTTTGTACCAAATTTGAAAACAATATCTTAGAACACACCACAGATAATAAAAAAATACACTTTTGAAAAGTGAAGTTTGACACCCTGTATATCAAAAAGGAAGCGTTCAAATGAAAAGTGACATAAGAAAATTCCCTTATTTTGTCCCAAATAATATGTGGTTAACGGATTGGCCTACTTTTTTGTAACACCCGGTATATATATACAGGGTGTTTCATTAAGGCTGGCCACCGGCCATATTTCAGAAACTAGTGGACATAAAAAGTGGAGAGAAAAAATTCATTATAAAAGTCGCCACGAGAAAATCCTGGAAATTATTTTTAAGTTCCGTAATTCATCGCAAGGGGGCGCAATTGAAAATTAAAAAATAAAATTATAAATTTCGCCGAAAATTCCCACATTAAGGCATACCTTTGGTAACATCGTTAGAAAGCTTAGACAATTCTGCATCATTTTGGTCTAAGGCTCATTGGCGTACCGACCTTAATAAGAGTGGGGGAAGCTATTGAATGTGTAATCATTTAAATCGCTGTTATTTTTAAACGACTTATCTGATTGTAGTAAACCTAGACTTGTTTAGAAGAAAAAGGTAAGTACTTTTAACTGTCGCATCCATTGGTACGCGATAGCTCATAATAAAAAAACGTAAATAACGCAATTTGATATCTTTATTTGTTCCAGAGTTATGGCGAAAAGAAGACTTTTTAACCGATTAATTTAATAATTGATTGTTGCTATGGTTTCTTAATGTGTATAGGTTGGATTAGTAATGAGGAATCTGCATTTATCATAGTCTGTGCCTCCCTTCACACTCAATCTAGGCTTAGGACTAGTCCAAACTAAGCAAATTGCAAAATTTGGAGCGTGTTTAGAGGCCAACGGGCCATAACAACGATATCAAAGTAATGATTGATTTTTGTTTAAGAAACTTTTCAATAGAATGGTAAAAATCATGAACAACTGTTAAAAACTAGTGAAAATCTATAAATGTTCAAATTGACGGCCGTTTTGTAAAAACAACTATTAATTCTTCTTCTGTACGTTTATAACATCATATAAAACTTCTAAGGCATAATTCTAATGTGGTGTGTTTTAAAATAATAATCTAATTTGCTGCGGAACAAAGTCGGCTCGTTTCCATGGAGGTAAATAAATTGAAAAAGTTGTCAACTTACTTAATTTTGATTGATGTTGTGTTGTAAAAATTTTTTCCTTCATTAGTTTTGGGTTTCATTGTACCTTATCAGAAATTAGTGCTATCCTTCAAAAATGTCGTATACCAATGCCGAGGCTTACGACATGCTTGCCGTGTATTATGAATGTTTTCAAAATGCAGCTATTGCGGAACGACAATACGCTATCAGATATCCTGACCGAAGGCACTACACTAGAAAAGTGTTTCGGCGAATGGCAACCCGTTTAAGACAAACAGGAAATGTACGACGTATTCCACTTCCAGTCAGAAGACGTCGCATAAGAAATGAAGACAATAGTATTAATGTTCTTGCGTACGTAGAATCGGAGCCTCACGTAAGCATCAGGGAGATTTCCACAGAACTAGGTGTAAGTGTTGCTTCTGTGTTCAGAATTTTAAGGGATTTTAAGCTGCATCCTTATCATCTAGTTTTACACCAGGCTTTATCAGACACTGATTTTGACAGGCGGCTCGACTATTGCTATTGGCTGAGAGACATGTGTAGTGAAAATCTTCGATTCCTTTCCAAAGTTTTATGGACCGATGAGGCTACTTTTACAGAGTTAATTTGCACAATATGCATTATTGGTCGCAAACAAATCCTCACTGGATCCGCGAAGTGGATCACCAAAACAGATGGAGTGTAAATTTGTGGTGTGGTGTTTTAGGTGACAGAATTATCGGACCATTTATTTTTCATGGACACCTAAATGGTGAATCTTATTTAAACTTTTTACAAAATGACTTGCCCAATCTTTTAGAAGACATTCCCCTTGACGTGAGAGCATCCCTGTGGTATCAACATGATGGATGTCCTTCACACTATTCCCGAAGTGTCCGTGATTTCTTAAATGTTAGATACCCAAATCGCTGGATGGTAAGGGGTAGTTTGTTTCCGTGGCCACCTAGATCCCCGGATTTAACTGTATTAGATTTCTACTTGTGGGGAAGAATAAAAGATATTGTTTACGAAACGAGACCAACCACCCGAGAGGACATGATTCACCGAATTGAAATTGCAATAAATTCGATTTCACGAGACGATATCGAAACAGCTGTTTCCAGTACAAGAAGTAGAATTAATAGTTGTATGTTACAAAACGGCCGTCAATTTGAACATGTATAGCTTTTCACTTGTTTTTTAACAGTTGTTCATGATTTTTTACCATTCTATTAAAAAGTTTCTTAAACAAAAATCAATCATTACTTTGATATCGTTGTTATGGCCCGTTGGCCTCTAAACACGCTCCAAATTTTGCAATTTGCTTAGTTTGGACTAGTCCTAAGCCTAGATAGAGTGTGAAGGGAGGCACAGGCTATGATAAATGCAGATTCCTCATTACTAATCCAACCTATACACCTTAAGAAACCATAGCAACAATCAATTATTAAATTAAACGGTTAAAATGTCTTCTTTTCGCCATAACTCTGGAACAAATAAAGATATCAAATTGCGTTATTTAAGTTTTTTGTTACAAATTTAAGCTACTTTCCGCTTATGATGTCATAATTATACTGTATGATTTAATTTTTCTGAATAAAATCAAAAATACTGGTATTATTACAAATTGCGCCCTCTAACAATTTTATTATGAGCTATCGCGTACCAATGGATGCGACAGTTAAAAGTACTTACCTTTTTCTTCTAAACAAGCCTAGGTTTACTACAATCGGATAAGTCGTTTAAAAATAACAGCGATTTAAATGATTACACATTCAATAGCTTCCCCCACTCTTATTAAGGTCGGTACGCCAATGAGCCTTAGACCAAAATGATGCAGAATTGTCTAAGCTTTCTAACGATGTTACCAAAGGTATGCCTTAATGTGGAAATTTTCGGAGAAATTTATAATTTTATTTTTTAATTTTCAATTGCGCCCCCTTGCGATGAATTATGGAACTTAAAAATAGTTTCCAGGATTTTCTCGTGGCGACTTTTATAATGAATTTTTTTTCTCCACTTTTTATGTCCACTAGTTTTTGAAATATGGCCGGTGGCCAGCCTTAATGAAACACCCTGTATATATATATATATATATATATATATATATATATATATATATATATATATATATATATATATATATATATATAATACCAAGAGAAGTTTGAAGCTTCACAGAATGGACAGACAAATGTATAAAAACGAATGAATGTGGAAAGAGGTGGATAGTTGTCAAATTTTGTATACTTGGTGAGTCAGAAAGAATGGGTCAATACTGAGCTGGAGATATTAGACACCAAAATGTTATGTTTAAGTTCATCATGCCTTATATGAATTTCGCTGGTTTAGCAGGTACAGGGTGTTGAAGGTTTAAATTTTATTCTGAAATTTGTCAATAATGGAGAAAGTTTTGATAGCATAGCATGAATCTGAAAATTGGTATCGTTGGGTTTTGTGGTATGAGAACTACGAATTTGAAGCTTATTTTGATGTTGCTCCTAGAGGGCGCTAGTTTCACGGTATCATTTAGGTAAATTAAAACAATTTTTTTTTATCTGTCGAGCAAAATCTGTACTCTGGTTTAAATCGCCTAATTTGATCGGTTTCTGAGTTATTTGTATTTGAAGGTTTCAATGTATTTTCATTCTTTCAGGCACTGATATTGTTATTTCTTTTCTAAGTAGGCTTGTTTGAAATTATCGTGTCAAAAGATATTAGCGTGTTTTGCGTGCGTGATTTATTATTGGTGTAAAATTATTAGCTAGTGATCAAAAAATGCTACATAATCATTTTTCCAACATAAACCGGTAGGCGACATAAACTAGAGTACCTTTTTTATGTAGAATTAAACATTCTTTTACATTTTTAACTTTTGTAAGGATAGCTCAACAGATACAAAAATATGTTTTGATTTACCTAAATAATACGGTGAAACTAGCGCCCTCAAGGGGCAACATCAAAATAAGCTTCAAATTCGTAATTCTCACACCAATAAACCCAACACTACCAATTTTCAGAATTATTGAGAAATTTCACAATAAAATTTAAACCTTCAACACCCTGTATCTCTTAAATCAGCTACATCCGTATAAGGCATGATGAGTTCAAACATAATATTTTGGTATTTAATTTCTCCAGCCCATTCTTTATGACTCGCTCTGTATAAGTAATAAACGGGTTTTTATGTACACCTCATTACACTTATATATTTATAAAAACTAGCACAAAAAATTGTTTACGGTGTTAGAAACTGCTTTTGGTATAAATACGCGTTGAAGCTTATTTGGTGTAACACTTACTTGCAAATGGTTTATGTGGGCGACACTTTATAATGGCAGATTTAGTTCATTAAGACATGTTTGCAGAATATTAAAGAATACCTTTGTTTACGTTCTTAAACGTCTAACGTTAGCTTATACCTACTTCTATTATAGTATTTAATCAACGACTATAAATCCAAACGTGATTGACGTTTAACTAAATGACTACCTACGGACAATTCAAAATGAATTAGACAACCCTTTAACAATCAAAACCAACGTTTAGGATTAGAAATAATCTCAAACTACCACATCTAATTCTCGTCCAAGCTGATTCATTCCCAACAACAATTCGTTAAAGTATCTACTCATTACGCTTTCGTTATTATCTTTCTGATAGACAGTTTAATTATTATTTTTCGTTCAAGTACAAGAAATTCCTTACAATTACTATTGTGGAACAAAAAACAACTCAATGCTAAAACACAAATATTAATTACATAAAGAAACCTTGCTACAAATAAAAGTAAAAACGTTCTAGTTTATTATATACTCGTATTGTCTAAAACTCAAAACTTTTTTCTGAGATTAGTAGGGGCTCTGACTAATAAACGGCCCTAACGTCAGCAAGCAGCTAGAGATATATGGACATTGAAATGGAGAATATATACAGCCGCGAGGAAGCCGGGCGTGATGGGAAGAGAACAGCTGGACAGTTCCAGGTGAAAATAATGAAATCAACGAGCCGAAACAATAGAACATTTCGGTCTGTTTCTAAATTCTTTACTTGGCCCTCTTTACCCCACACTCTCCTACCTCATTTACAAACTAATAAGCCCTTACGTAACATTTTCTTTAGTAACTCTGCCACCAAATTGTATTTCCATTAAAACCGATGTCGTCCAGCATCCATTAGGTATTTTTTGTATACAAGTGATTTAGAAACTAAATTAGAGTTCTGATATAATGAGAGACTGGCTCGTGGGTATAATAGCAACAACAACAAATGATTTTTTAATTAATTTGTAAGAATTTTTTTTTATTAAGTATCAAAAGTGGATCAAAACGCTTTTTTTCTCAATCGAATACAAATATCGCGTGTAATTTTGAAATTAGCAGTATTTTCTTTGTTACATTTTTGATGTGCGCTTAGGGAATGTACAATGGGGGTAAAATAAGGGTACCACCACAATAAATTGTTCGAGCTTATTAGTAATTGTTATTTTCCTATTAATCAACATCAATATGCTTTTAATAATTATGAGTTTTAAGTTAATCTCGATAATTATAAACTATTTCTTAAATAATAGATTTTAATTGGTTACTTATCATAATTAATCGATTAAAATATTTTTAAAAATTATGTAAATTAAATTAAATTATTTAATTAATATGATAATGAGTTGTTTCTTATATTCCGATTTCAAAAATTAAGTAATTTCAGTACTATTTTTTGAAAAATACCACTAAGAAACAATTTTTCGCAATTTCACTGAAACGGGGTATGAAAGGTTGTATCGGAATCACGGTACTTTCGCAGGGAAATTCAGAAATTTTATATTTACGCTGCTGGTTAGAAATAAAGCAATCGTAATTAAAATACGTGTCTCTCCGGTATTAAATCCTGTATTTTATTTATTTATACAAATTTGAACGTTGCGATAATTGTTACATTAATACTAGTTAGATTTGGCGTTTTTATAATTCATAAATTTATTTGTTATCGTAACGTTAAATTTATATAAAAGATAAATAAGAATACAGGGTTTTATACCTAGAAGATAAGTATTTTAATTATGTGTGATAATCGTGAAAGTTTACATTTTGATATAAAAAACACTTGTTTCAACGTTTTTGGAAAATCAACCCCTAAGTGGGTTAACAGGGGACGAAAATTTGTTTGAAAATCGGTCATCTTTCAATCGTACAAAAATTAGTATTTAGATTATGTTATTTGCGTTTTACCGTTTCTGGTAAGTAAATCACTAAGGGGTTAAAATAGGGGATGAATTGTTTGAAAATTGGTGACATTGTAAATGCGAAAGTATATCTGGGTGTTGATTCTTGTTTACGCCATATCGCTGTAACGGATGCACGGATTTGAATGAAATTTGGCACAAAGATAAGTTCAAGGAGCCCTCTTATGGGACCTGACGTAATAATTAATGAAAAGTGGTAGGGGGCATAGTGGGGGTCTGGGGTGGGGCTAGGAGTGGGGTCTGCTTCTTTTCAGGGGCGTTCTTCAACCCCTTGGCTGAGTTTTAGCCCCTAACTAAGATCCTTTTGGCCGTATTAATAGCCTTTTTGGCGACCTAGACCCCTGGTTAGGGGTATTGGCTGCCCCTAGCTTGTGGTCTAGCGGCCATTTCGGTTGAGTTAAGAGGGGGTTTAAGACAAGCTAAGGCCTTTATGGCTTCATTAAGGTGGGGTGAAGACTAGACCACACCCATTCCTTTTACCTGATTGGTTCTACGCGTACTAAGGCGGGGCCACAACTAGACCACACCCTTCCCTTTTACTGATTGGTTTTGCCCCCGACTTCTGATTGGTCCTTAGCCCCACTACTCAGCAGCTGCGCTCTGATTGGAGGACTAAGTGTCTGCATTCTGATTGGTTATGGCGGAAAATTTCAATTTATATTCTATTAAGGTGGCTTTGTTTTTAATTATGAGTGATAATTAAATTGCTTGGTGGTGGTGCTATGAACTCCAATTATTTTAACTATGAGTCAATCAAGTGCCGACATTTCGTTTTTAATTATGAGCCGTACTTAAATTGTATCACCATAACCCTTTTAATTATTAGTCATAATCAAGACCCTCGACCATTTTGTTTTGGCTGGAAATTTGAATTTGTATTCTAATAAGGGGACTGGGCCTTCGCACAATGTCGTGGCACACTTGGCGGTAATTTTGAATTTGTATTCTAATAAGGGGGCCTAATGCTAAGTTGTAAGACAGGTGTAGGGGTTCGCAACTCTCAAGTAAAACTATTTAGAGATTTAAAATTCATTAAGGTTTTTTGTAATAAATGCTGACATTATTGGAAATGGAAAATTGATAATTAAATTATTTTACATACAATATCTGCCTTAGCGGAACCACCTCCGTCAAAAAGGTCCTCACATTTATAAGCCAGCTTGAACGTCCTAAGTCGTTATTATTCTGTTTTTAATTATGGGTCTCAATTAAATTTTGACAGCCATTTACTTTTGGCGGGGAAATTTGAAGTAGCCCCTTGTCAAAAGACAGAAATTAACCAATCAATCGATTAGTCAATAAAATCATGTGAAGCATATCAATCCAAATCAAGTGTTTTATTTTACACAACGCCTATCATTATCATTAGACAACCATAATAATAATAATAATAATAATATCACTCAAATTCGGAAATGTCTCTGGCAGAAAGGCCCTAAATTTATAAACAAGCTTGAACACACTATCTCGTTTTAAAAACGGATAAATACTCCGGGGGTAAATAAACAAGCTGACTTTTATTTGCAATTTTGATAATACGCTAGCGTTTTGAACATAACACCGTTTTCATTTCGTAAGGCAGCTCATCATTATCATTAGACAGCCATAACAATAATATCCCTCAAATTAACGTGTACACTATTGGCTAGTTTGTCACGCGGAAAGAACGTGAACATTATATAATCCGAAGCCATTTGACTTTCATAAAGGTTTGGCTAATGTAGGACTGCTATTTTTTCCAAATACATTAGATGTACTTGAACAACGAAAGGTTGTTACTGTGGTTACATAACTGGGGAAATCCCAAATATAATTACTTTATATTAATGATTGTTGGGTGACTCTAAGTGTTTTATATTATTCAGTTATAAGTAAGACGTGATGTGGGTGTAAGTAGCTGTTTAACCTGTTAAGGTGTTTCAATACGATTATCTACAACAGCCCTGGTAATTTTTCGTTTTTTATTTTAACCTTTACCCTTATTTTATTTACTTTATTTAATTGCTAGAGGACTGATTTCAGTTTGATTATATTTGTTGGTATATAGACATGTTTACTGATTTAACTGTAAAACGCGTTTTTATCACTGTATGCTAACTCGCCAATAGTGTACACGTTAATTTGAGGAATATTATTTTTATTATGGTTGTCTAATCATAATGATGAGCGTGAATAAAATAAAACAGAGCTGCCTTACGAAATGTTGTTGTTAGTTTCAAAACGCTTGCGTATTATCAAAATTGCAAATGAAAGTCAGCTTGTTTATTTACTTCCGGGGTATTTACCCGTTTTCAAAACGGGATAGTGTGTTCAAGCTTGTTTATAAATCTAGGACTCTTTTTGCCAGAGGTATTTTCGAATTTGAATGATATTATTATTATTATTATTATTATTATTATGGTTGTCTAATGATAATGATAAGCTTCGTGTAAAATAAACACTTGATTTGGTTTGATATGATTCGGATGATTTTATTGACCTTTCGGCTGATTTGATTAATTTCTGTCCTTTGACAAGGGGTTATTTCAAATTTCCTCCCAAAATAAAATGGCTGTCAAAATTTAATTGAGACTCATAATTAAAAACAGAATAATAACGACGTTCAGGCTTGCTTATAAATGTAAGGTCCTTTTTAACCGAGGTGCTTCCGCTAAAGCAGATCTTATATGTAAAATATTTTAATTATCAATTTTCCATTTCCAGTAACGCCAAATCTCAAAATAGTATTACTTGAGAGCAAGTTGCAAACCCCTACTGCCTTACAGGTTAGCATTAGGTTCCCATTATTAGAATATAAATTCAAATTTACCGCCAAGTCTGTCATGACAATGTACGAAGGCCCAGTCCCCTTATTAGAAAACAAATTCAAATTTCCAGCCAAAACAAATGGTCGAAGTTCTTGATTATGACTCATAATTAAAAGGGTTATGATGACACAATTTAATTGCGGCTCATAATTAAAACAAAATGGCCGCAGCGTTTGATTGACTCATAATTAAAATAATTGGACTTCATACCATCACCCTAGCAATTTATTATGACTCATAAGTAAAAACAAAGCCACCTTAATAGAATACAAATTCAAATTTCTCCATAACGAATCAGAATGTAGACACTTAGTCCTACAATCAGAGCCGAGCTGCTGAGTAGTGGGGCTAAGGACCAATCAGAAATCAGGGGCGGGCCCTCGCAAAACCAATCAGGTACAGGGAAGGGTGTGGTCTAGTCTTGGCTCCGCCTCAATGTAGCCACATAGGCCTTCGCTAGTCTTAAACCCCCTCTAACTCAACCAAGATGGTCGCTAGACCACACCCTAGGTGCAGCCAACACCTAATGAGGGTTCTAGACCGCCAAAAGGCTTTCAATACGGTCAAAAGGACCTTAATAGGCTAAAATTCCGCCAGGGGTTGAACAACGCCCCCGAAAAAGCCAACACCAAATTAGCCTCACTCCTAGCCCCATCCCAAGCCCCCACTATACCCACTTTTAATTAATTATGATGTCACTTTCCTCAAGACGGCTCCTTCTACTAAGATAGTTCATGGCCTGGATATTGGATTGAACTGTTTATCGCGGAAAAATGTCACGTTCCCACGGGAAACCTAATTTCATGCCGTACAGTCTAGTACTAAATAAGCAAAGCCAATTTTACAATTTGAGGCGACTGATACGGAACGAAAACTAATTCTAGTTTTTGTAACAAGGTATTGCCTGCGTTATTATACATACTTAAAAACCGAAAGAATCAATATAAAAATCATTAATTCAAGAATAGAACACGATTATTTGAGTCACGTTTCCTACCAGTGGATAGTTCGGGCGTACGAGCAGTGCCACTTGATCCACGTTTTCTATTGTAGGTAGTGGTGCTTGGATTTGCGTATGTTTCCTGCTGCATCTCATATTGTGTAAGATCTCGTAAATTATACTGAAATGACCCAAAATTGTTTAATGTTAAAGAAAGCAATGACTCACTGGCTCTGTCAAGCCTAAACAATACTTGAGGATGTGAGGCCATAATTAATTAATTAAAAGTGGTGGGGTCTGCGGATGGGGTCGGCTTCTTTTCGAGGGACTTTTTCAACTCCTGGACGGAGTTTATCCCCTACTTAAGCTCCTTCTGACCATAATAGGGGCCTTTTTGGTGGTCTAAGCCCCTGATCAGGGGTGTTGGATACCCCTAGGGTGTGGTCTAGAATCCACTTTGGCTGAGTTAAGGAGGGGTTAAGACTAGGGGCCACACCCATCCTTTTACCTGATTGGTTGTACGTGCGACAACCCATCTGGCTTCTGATTGGTCGCTAGCCCCTCCACTCAGCTTCTGTACTCTGATTGGAGGATTAAGTCTCTGCATGCTAATTGCTTATGAGGGGGAAATTGGGATGTGTATCCCAATAAGGGGCGCTAATGCAAACTTATAAGACAGGTATAGGGCTTTGCACCTTGCTTTCAGGGCTTTGCCCCTTGGCGGGAAATTTGAACGTGCATTCTAATAAGGGGCCCTAATTCTAAATTTTGTGTGAGTGTATGAATGTGTCTGTGTCTGTATGGGCGAAAGTAGGTATAAGTGTGGGTCTAAATGTGGGTGTGAGTGTGTGTGTGTGAGTGTGTGTGTGAGTGTGTGTGTGTGCAGTGTGTAGTGTGTAGTGTGTGTAGAGTGTGTAGTGTATAGTGTGTGTAGTGTGAGTGAGTGAAAGTGATGTGTAAGATGTGAGTGTAGTGTAGTGTATGAGTGTGAGTGTGTGAGTGTGTGGTGTGTGTGAGTGTGTAGTGTGTGATGTGTGAGTGTGTGGTGTGAGTGGTGTGTGAGTGTGTGTGTGTGTTGTGTGAGTGTGTGAGTGTGTGAGTGTGTGAGTGTGTGGTGAGTGTGTGTGTGTGTGTGTGAGTGTGTGAGTGTGTGAGTGTGTGGTGATGTGTGTGATGTGTGAGTGTGTGAGTGTGTGTGTGTGTGTGGTGTGTGAGTGTGTGATGTGTGAGTGTGTGGTGTGTGAGTGTGTGATGTGTGAGTGTTGTGTGTGTGTGTGTGAGTTGTGTGAGTGTGTGGTGTGTAGTGTGTGAGTGTGTGTGTGTGTGTGTGTGTGTGAGGTGTTGTGAGTGTGATGTGTGTGTAGTGTAGTGATGTGTGTAGTGATGTGAGTGTGTGATGTGTGTGTGTGTGTGTGTGTGTGTGTGTGTGATGTGTGATGTGTGTAGTGCATGAGTTGTGTGTGAGTGTGAGTGTGTGATTGTGTGAGTGTGTGAATGTGTGAATGTGTGTGTGTGTGTGTGAGTGTGTGGTGTGTGTAGTGTGTGTTGATGATTGTGTGTAGATGTGTGAGTTGTGTGAGTGTGTTGTGGTGTGTGTGTGTGTGTTGAGTGAGTGTGAGTGTGAGTGTGTTGAGTGTGTGGTGTGTGATTGTGTGAGTTAGTGAATAGTGTGAGTGTGTGAGTATGAGTTTGATGGTAGTGTGAGTGATGTGGTGTACTAGCGTGAGTAGTTGAATGATGATGTTGTATGTGTTGGTTGTGATGTAGTGTGTGTGTATGTGTGTGTGTGTTGATGTTGTGTGTGTAGTGTCTCAGTGTTGGTGATATAATTTGTAAGTGTAAACACAGTTAGTGAGACAGGTGTATGTGTTGTCGTGTGTGTGATGTGTGACATGTCGACATGTACTGATAGAATGTTGTGACATTAGGTTGTGAGCATATGACATTGCATGTGATCAAGTATTTAATTTACGGCAATTTGAAAAGATGTTTGTAGTTTAATTGATCGTGTGTGTGTATTGTGTGTAAAGTGCGTATGATGTATCAGTTGTATGTGTGTTGTGTGTATGTCGGTGTGCAAATAGTGTGTTGGTATGTAGTATGTACATGCTAGTTTTGGATCTCAATGTGTATAATTAGAATTTGGTGAGGTGTAACGTATGTTTTGTGTAGAATTGTAGGAATTCATAATTCAGTAGTGAGTGCTAAATATGAGCTGTGCAATATGGTAACAATATTATGTAGAGTTTGAATATGATCGTGGGTGTGGGGGTGTGAGTGTGACTGTGAGTGTGGGTGACGGTGAGCGTGAGTGTGTGTATGTATGTATGTGTGTTGTGTGTGTGTATGCGCGCGCGCGTGTGTGTGAGTGAGTGTGTATGTGTATGTGTATGTGTACATGCTAGTTTTAGGCTTCATGGGAGCCAATAATAAATTTTGCATGCAAAAACCAACAGTTAGGCAACCATAATGGTTCTGTTTGAACTTACGCGAACATCAACCAGAACGATCAGAAGTTGACAAATTTAGGCTCTTGCCAAATGACAATAAACCAAATATTACATTTACCAATTTCAACAAACGCATTTGTAGATCTTACAATATACTCGTGTTTTTAATATTTTAAAGGGTAAATTTCATCCAGTCTGGTATGTCGTGTCTGTTCGTACATGTCGCGATTACAGCAAAAAGTTTTTTGGCTAATTGATAGCATACTTACCATCGTCTATTTTGATCTCAATCGTTTTTCAATTTACGCAATATTATAGTAAAACGTACGTTATTCGTAAAAATTTTTTTACGAATTTCATAATTTCAATATGACGTTAAAGTTCTGCTACTACAAGCTAGACATCCAATAAACTAAGTGTTGTTTTCGCTTAAGCTATTATATTATGTGTTGTATGTGTGTTCTTTTGTTGATAAAACTATGGAAAGAAATCTTTTTTTTGAATAATAGTATTTAAATAATTTTTTTATAAAGTCATTCACAATAGTAAACATTTGGTAATCCGAATAACGAAACATTACTGATAAATATTATTAATTTTATTAGGTACACTCTAGAACTTTACTAATTAATTTTATTGGATTTTTAATAGTGCATCCTCGAAAATTAACGGGCGTTCGCTTTCTTCAGATACAACTTCAATTCGTATGGCAAGGAAAATTAACGTTATCCCTTTATTTTTAAATTTCCCACTTAAAGTGAAGGTTATTGTTACCGGTCAAAGAATTCGAAATTGAGCTCGGACTATAAATATCCCTTGTGAGGTCGCTTGAGACCAAAAAAATGGTGTTTCGAAAATATACAAAACGTGTATGTGTATATGGGTATGCGTGCGTGACTTGGTTTGTGGGTGGGATGCGTTTGTTGTCGGCGTTGTGCGATGTGGGCACGGGTGTGTCTTTCGCGAAATATTCGGCATAGTGTCCAATGATGAGAGCAGGATATCTGGAGATATAGTCGACCGAAACATTTGGTGTAATCGGCCAAGTGGACGTAATGTGCCCTATACAATTTTTTGTTGCAGGCGATCTTGTGATCACCGTCGGCGTAGTGTCCCATGTACAGTTTTCGGCGGTGTGTTCATTAGCGTATCGTCTATCGTGAACGACCTGAATCACTCAAAAATCTTTTTGGGGTTATGTGCATTCTATCAGATTTCTAGTCTCCGGTTAAGACTAAAAATAACAAGGTAGTAATTTTTACTATTTTGTTACGTGTTATAACGTAACATTTTCTCTCTTCACCTTGCATACCCATTGTACCAGATTTTGTTCATTTCCGATTCATTTTCATATTGTTGATCTTTCATTCTTTCTACCACCATCTTTTTGTTTGCCGTTTGCGAATTTAGATTCATAGCTTTTGTTACTAATTTACACTTCACGAAATAATCCTTAAGATAATTAATTATGCGTGAGAATGTATAGGTAATTTAATTGGATTTAGATTCATTTTCAGTCAATTTACTGAAATAAGTGAATCCTATCTTTTACTACTGGACCTTATAATATTGAAAATTATGCCAATGAAAATTTTATATTTTTTGTCCTCATAGAACAATGTAGTAAAAATTCTTAAAATAATGAGAATGTTTCCAAAATTGTGTCAAAGTCAAACGGTATTCTTAAGTATGACACGCAACATGTGCACGCTTGCGGCTTTGCCGATATTTACTAACAAAATTAACAAAAACATAGTTGAGAATTATTTTTTGCGTATATATACTCAAACGATAATTAATTAACACGAAGCTAATCAGAAACAGCTACATGCAACGACAATCACATGTAAATCCAAAATAACTAAGAAAAACGCGCGTACACTGAAACGCACGCAAACTGCAACGAGAACTTTGTCTTTACCGTAATACTGTTATAACAACTAAGAAAGAACCTTTTTCCTCCTTTGTCGAGAAAAACCCTAGCATTGTTCAGCTAGCTAAATCGAATTATAATTATACGTCATCGAACCTCTCCACATTTTTTTAAATATACTATAAATAGAATTAAGTTCACATAACAACAATACAGTATTGTAAAGCACAATGCCAACTTTAGCAACATATGTCAACGATGCAATAGAACTAGATAAAAATTTAATTATATGCAATACTCATATTTTTTGTGTAGATGAATGTTACGCTTTGGGACACTGACCGCAAACCGTAATTAGCTAATTACATGTATATCATTTACGTAAAAGTCTATACTGACATGGTATAATGGTTTTTCCCCCCCGAAATAAAGGGAGCAAAGCGCATTAATCGGCCAACTGACGTCCGGGGCAGCTGCCCTTCAAAAACTCCGGTCCTGATTGGGACACCGATCATTTATCTCGACGAAAGACAACTGTAATTATAAACTAACATTTTTATATATTTAGTTGTCAATTCGACGTTGGAATGATTAAAGCATGTATTAAATCCTTTTTTTCTAATCCTTTATTTGTTCATAAAACAACCCAGGTGAGAAAGTAAGTAAACTGAAGTAGTATTGGGTAGACTTCAGATTATATTTCATCAATTCGCTTCTTATTTCAGCGAATTGGATTAAGTTACAGTCTGTCGTTGAACTTCAGATCGATTACAAAACAAGTAATACTGAAAGAAATTTGTTTATAATTTATCTGTAAGGGGATCCTACTTTTTTTAATTTAGACAAAGTGGGTGGGGGTAATGGTACGGTCTGGTACATTCATGAATTTTCATATTGACTTTGTAGGCCCAGTTTGTATTCTATCATCTGTCATATCTCTTGGCTAACATGTGTTCTGTTATAACTGATTATGAAAACTTCATTAAGAATTAACCTATTTTCGAGTATTTAGGTATATTTTCACAGTTGAAATTCACGAATGTAAACAATTGAGAAGCATAAGTACTGTTATGAACGAATAAGTTCAAACGTAAATATGTAATTAAAAATTATTATTAATTTTATTAAATACAGGGTGTCCCAACGATAGAGTAAAGTAAGTTTATGCTTAACTAGAATTATTTGTGTAAATATTGTATGGACCATGGGGTAGAGGTAAGAAGTGTGCATTTTTTTAAAATATTGGAAGTTATACAGGGTGTGCCAGAAAAGCAGGACGTGAAAAAGTATGATTTTTTTAAATAGAACACCCGTATTTAATTTTAGTTTTAATTCTACGTGTCCATACAAACATATTTTGTCATACAAAAGATTGGCTGAAAGTTTTAGTTCTTGAGATATTCGCGTTTAAAGATTATTATGGTCATTTTCGTGGGGTTGATGAATGGGCAATTGTTCCGTTATTTCACAATAAAAAAAATTGATATTTCGTGTGAAAAATGAGTGATATTATACTAACGTTTAGACCGAGTAGTATTTCTAATTTTCTCAACAGGGTGTTTGTTATAACCATTCAAATTTGAAAATTCTCAAATTAAAAAAAATCAGTTTTTTTTAATTGCACACCCTATATATTTTTATTTCATTTTATTCTGGATTAAAAAATCTATCATTTTTGTCAAATATATCCTATATCTATCTTTGATAGTTTTCGAGGAATTTCGACTTTTCTCACTAGCTACGTTACATACGATACTATAACATTATTGTGGATCGTGGTAGCCATGGAAAACAATTGCCACGAAATAAAACAAACCACCTAAGCGAGAATATTAACAGTTTTTATTAATGAGAAACAGTAATTCAATAATTATTCAACATTGCGTCTTAGTAAATGCTCAAATAGACGGCCTTCTTGCTGAATACACATATTGAGCCTTTTTCTCATGTTCTGTCTCACTTCGGATAACATAAGAGGGGTCACTGTGCGACAAGCTTCGCGAATTCTATTTTCATGTCCTCCCTTGTTGTAGGTTTAATAATATACACCGATCTTTTATGTATCCCCATAGGAAAAATCCAGTGGAGTTAAATCGCATGACCTGGGTGGCCATAATATAAAGCCATTACGTCCTATCCATTTCTCCGGGTATTGCTGGTTCAAGAATTCCCTTACGTCCCGATAAAAATGTGGATGTGCACCATCCTGTTGCAACCACATATTTAGTCGTCCTTCTAAATCGATATCCTCAAGTAACACAGGCAATTCTTCACGTAAGAAATGCAAATAGCTTCGGCCCGTTAATGGATCATCAAAAAAATAGGGACCGATAATTTGGTCATTAAGTATACCACACCACACATTTAGCGATTTTGGTTTTGAACTTTTCGTAGCCAAAATGGATTATCAATGGCGTCATAGTGCATATTATGCCGATTTACAGCCCCATTACTTTTAAACGTCGCCTCATCGGAAAACATTGTGGAGCACAAAAAGTTGTTGTTTAATTGCAGCCGTTGATTAATGATATTGCAAAATTCAATTCGTCTTGCAAAATCCTCTTCTCGCAATTCTTGATGAAGCTCAATGTGATAGGGAAGGTACTTATACTTCAGCGTTGTTCGATTCACGTTTGATTTGGAGGTATCACATATCGTCGCTAATGTTCTAGAACTCACTTTGGGATTTTTTTGAATATTTAATAATATTTCAAGTTCTTTTTCTTCATTAGCTGCCCTTTTATTAACAACTTTACGTTTGAAGTATTTAACACTACCGCTAGAATCAAATCTATCTATCAAATATTTCCAAGCCAACAGTAGTAGGTATTCGACGTTCAGGATATTTCATTTTGTAGATTCGTTGTGCCAATAAAGGGTTTTTTTCAGCCTCGCCCAACACGTATATCATATCAATTAATTCATTTGTCGAATAATCCATAATTGATACAAGAATTGATAACAAGTTAAATGCGAAAACGACAAATTTAATATGTGTTTATTTTGACAAGTAGGAAACCTTTGTATCTTAGTAACGCAATTATTATTTTCCATGGTTACCAAGATCCATGCAATGCAATGTTATCGAAAATAAAGTAGCTAGTGTGAAAAATCGAAATTACTCGAAAACTATCAAAGATAGATATAGGATATATTTGACAAAATGATAGATTTTTAATCCCGAATAAAATGAAATAAAATATATAGGGTGTGCAATTAAAAAAATGATTTTTTTAATTTGAGAATTTTCAAATTTGAATGGTTATAACAAACACCCTGTTGAGAAAATTAGAAATACTACTCGGTCTAAACGTTAGTATAATATCACTCATTTTTCACACGAAATATCAATTTTTTTTATTGTGAAATAACGGAACAATTGCCCATTCATCAACCCCACGAAAATGACCATAATAATCTTTAAACGCGAATATCTCAAGAACTAAAAACTTTCAGCCAATCTTTTGTATGACAAAATATGTTTGTATGGACACGTAGAATTAAAAACTAAAATCAAATACGGGGTGTTCTATTTAAAAAAATCATACTTTTTCACGTCCTGCTTTTCTGGCACACCCTGTATAACTTCCAATATTTTACAAAAATGCACACTTCTTACCTCTACCCCATGGTCCATACAATATTTACACAAATAATTCTAGTTAAGCATAAACTTACTTTACTCTATCGTTGGGACACCCTGTACATAAAAAAAAAGTTTACCTCGAGTCGTTGAGTGAAGGATTTTACTTAATGCTCGAGTAGGATTTTAATAATCATTTTTAATTGAGAAGCATATTTTGGGATTTGTTATAAACACATTATTGCTGCAAAAATATCAATCTTCATGTTACGGTACCCAACACTACCACTCAAACCCTTCGAGTTCCGTTGTTTTTCAAAGCGTTCTCACGTATGCGTAAAGATAAAGTCTTTTTATCTAAGAAATGCTGAAATAAATGTGAAACGTACGTATTTCAGTTTAAAATACAATTTTAATAAAGTGTGATTCAACTATAGGGTAAATGTGTACAAGAGTACGCACTTAGTAAAGAATGTGGAGTAGAACCTTAGTTTTATATGTACAGACAATTTGTTCTATACCACCTTTAAAGGCAGTGATTGTAGATTACGTTTTCAAGAAGTGAAGTGCTATATTATTATATAAATATGCGATACTTAATTTTGTTGCAAACGCTGCAAGTGCGTACTGTTATACACATGTGTGTGTAAGAGTACGCATGATTTTGTTTAAGAGTACGCATATTAGTTTCTGCCTCTAAGACACTTATTCTTTTGTAATAATAAGTAAAACGGCAAACTTGTAGTTGCTAAACATTTATTTAAATATTAAACAAAATAAAAAACAACAAATATAAAAATATTTCTAATTGTTTATGAAATAAAAACTTAACGGGAGTACAAAATAAAAATTATAAAACGTGTCAATTCTCACATGTAAAACAAATAAATTCTCCTGTTACATATGTTGTGCAAGATTCGTGCCACCATTGATTACATTGACAGCACATAATCCAGTCTTCTACAGATCTTAAATAACAATCTCCACATCCAGGGCAACTCACATCTTTATCATCATTTTTCGTTTTTTTCGTTTGTCGAGTCCGCGTGGTTTTAGATCGGGTAGAAGTAGACAACAATTTTCTTTTTGGTACGTCCTTCTTCTTTTCTTCTTTAGCCTTTCTTGTTTCAGCACGAGCTTCTAGCTCCTTTGTGAATGGAGTACTAGACAGAATCTCAGATTTTTGTGATATAATTTTACGGCGATTACGTTTTTCTGTTATCTTTGGCAAAGGCAAAATATCTGAAGCTGGTACTGACCGATTCAAAACATCTTCAACTACTTGCAAGGTACTCGAAATAGGCACAGAGTCTTCGGACAATTCGTCATTATTGTTATTGCCTGGTGGTGGTGTTACATGAGATGAAAACAGCGGAAGGTCATCTTCGTCAGTTACTTGCGAAGTACTTGGTATAATTACACCATCTTCACACAGTATGTCCATATTGCTGATGTCTGGTGGTGGTGTTACGTGTTGTCGTAAGGACACTTCACATTCGTCGATTTCTTCAATAGGCTGGCTATCTACATCAACTGTGTTATCTATTGCCACAGCTTCTAAGACATTTTCTTCATTTGTATTTTTGTGTATAGGTCACAAACGACGGGGCAAAATCAATATCTTGAAACCGATCAGGATTGTATGGAAATATTCCAGATGCCTTAAAGGAGTTCTGAGCCTTTTGAATATTAGCAATGATAGCGTACGCAGCGTTAAATAATCTGGCAACGTGCATCTGGGTTATCACTTTACCTGGATAATTTACCATCCATTTGTCACATTCCCTACTGTATGCCGTTTTTAAAGGGGCAAAAAAACCAATATCTAATGGTTGTAACGTGTGGCTCGCATGGGGAGGTAAAGACAGTAAGTCAATGTAATTTTCTCTGCAGTACTGTATAGCCTGTAAATCACGGTGGGAACTATGGTTATCCAGAACTAGGACCACTTGGTTTTCAGCACAGGGTTTGCTGTAGTTCCTGAAATGTACCAGCCACTGACAGAATAACTCCGTATTAATGAATCCAGATTCGGATATCATTTTTAAGGTGCCAACTGGTGCACCAAAAAACAGCTCATCTTTCATTTTTTTCCGTGGGAATATGAGTGCTCGGGGAATGTATGTACCTGTGGCACTGATACAACATACAGCTGTTACAAGTTGGCCTCTGTCGGCGCTGTCTACTTTACCAACAAGTTTTTTACCTTTGCTACTCAAAATCTTTGGCAATTTATTGGGTACTGTCGACAAAACCGTCTCGTCCATGTTATAAATGGAGCCTGGTTTGTACTGTCTTTTTTCATGCAAGGTTTTTAGGTTTTCGTAAAACCTATCTACCTGAATTTTATTAAACCCCATGACTCGTCCCATCGAACACTTTTCTGGCTGCCGCAATGCTATTCTATGACGTTGGCAAAATCCTTTTACCCAAGACTCTCCCGCCATTTTTTTATTTCTGTTAAACCGATGTTGAATCTTGTTAGCTTCTGCGAATTTATAACTTACGATTTGTAAATTTTTCTTTGTAATCCCATAAAACCTTTCATCCAAATCTCGTATCTGTTGTGCTAATTCGGTTTCCATATCCGTAGGAATGTCACAGCTAAATCGCCCTGGCGATACTGGAACATTTCCACTTTTTAGCCGTTTCCTCAGTGTTGCTTCGTTTATTCCCATTTCCTTAGCTATGCTTCTTTTACTATAGCCTGCTGCTATTTCCTGCTTAATATCTTGTAATATTTCTTCTGTAAAAACTAGTCTTCTATCGCTTTTTCTCTTGTAACGGTTCATATTATAGTGGATCAAGAAACTTGATAGGTACCTATAATAAAACTAACACGTATTTCCCTATTTCAACACTTATAGGTATCGTATGCATAAGAGTACGCACTGCGAACTCTTAAGCAACTTTTACTGCCTACTCTTATACGTATGTATAATATTTTAGGTAAACGGCTATTTTCCTTATAGAGAATAAATTTGCAATATTTTTTAACCGTACGAGTAAGCCTTGTATACTAGTGTAGGATAAAAAACGTTTTATTTGAAAATAATATCGAAACCTACCTTTAAAAACACTAAATCTTGTGTGCGTGAAACTACAGTTACAACGGACAAAAACTTATAATGGCCATATTGTAAAAACTTTGTCGGTAATTCAGATTTCCGCCTTTGACCATATAATAATTTGCAACTACAAGTATCGCTAACTATTCAGGATGTTTAATAGATGTAGGTACATATTTAAAAACCAGACTGCGTACTCTTATGCACATGCGTGCTCTTATACAGATTTACCCTAAGTGGGCGATGTAAGATTTAAACGACATATTATACTGGATATCAGGTGACAATTCGTGTATTTGAAAATACGGGACATAAATGCATCACACGAAGAATCTGAGGAGTACCAAATACTCCTCAGTAAGGGTAGAAGAGAGAAATTTCTTTAAATTAGATATAAAATGAGTGTCTATGCTATCTAGTCTACAATGTAGTGGTTTAAAAATTGAAACTTTCACCATTTGACATGTTAAATAACGCTTTATTGGGAAAACGGTGTACCCTTTCCCAAATAAAGCGTTATTTAAAAAGTTAAAAAAGTGGTGGTTTATGATAAGTTTTTAGGCATCCCGATGTCATTAATGCAATAGTGTAAAAAAAAATTTTTTTTAATTATTTAATTCTGTACGTAGTTAATAAAATGGCGATCGAAACGTTACTCATTTGTATATTCTTTTATTGAACGCAGCATTCGTAAAATATCTGGCCGATCTTGGAGAGAGATACTTACTTTGTCATTAAAAGTCATTTTCAAGTCTTATAGTAAGGCTGGTTCAAATTTTATTCATATGAGAAAAAATCCTTTTCTTGGCGGCATTGGATAAACACATGCACATTTCAACAATTTTAATATGTTGTTGTCTGTTGTATTTTTACTCTTAAAGTGGCTCGACACAATTTCATCAAAAAGTTCCGAATCATCTATACGGCCTCAGAGGTTATTTTTTTTAGCAATATCCAACGAGACTCTTGCAAATCTTCAAAATGTTGCATCCATTTAACCAAATAGGCTATATATATAGGGTTAGGAAAAAGTACCGGAACGCTTAAATATCTACAAAATCGCGAAAATTACGATTACAAAATTCGGCATTTGGGGGTTTCGGGGCGCGCGGAATTGGAAAAATGATATCGGCACTGTTGCCAGATTTCCCAGTTTTGCGATACACGTAGTCGTTTTGTTATCTTAAATAGAATGCCCTATTTATTTTTATTGCAGTCAATTGGGCGTTTCAAACTTAGTAAGATCTAAAATTTTCAAACTTTTAGATCTACTAGTTGCTGAGATATGACGACACCGTATTTTCAGTAAAAAGTACCAGAACGCTTGAACATCTGCAAAACCGCTAAAGTTACGATTACAAAATACGGCATTTGGGGGTTCCTAGGCATGCGGAATTAGAAAATAATATCGGCATTGTTGCCAGATTTCCCAGTTTTGCGCTACACGTAGTCATTTTGTTTTCTTAAATAGAATGCTCTATTTATTTTTATTGCAATCAATTGGGCGTCTCAAACTTATTAAGATCTCAATACTTAGTCTTTTTGTTATCTTAAATGGAAGACTAGTGAGAAATATTATGGGATAGTTACAGTCCGCGCGGCCAAATAATGCCTGAACGTTGGATGCGCATTCGTCCAGCTTCAAGTCTCTTAAGCGCGGCATGTCAGTGGCGTCGCCACCAAAAGCGCGTTCCGTTTATTATCATGTATGACACTAATTAATTATTTATTTCTGTTATTAATTTACATACATACTTGTTAATTTAACTGTATTACAATTATTGCAACAAAACAACAGTGAACCATTTTGTGTCCTATGTGAATTTTAAATCTCATAATACTCAAATTTATTAGACGAATATGTATGAACAACAAATACTTTCACAATACATAGTAAAATAAATAAGTAGTTTTGCGGCGCATGTAATGCTAATGGCATTTGCCTAAACACTCATTAAAGAAATCCTAATAGTTGACATTCCTTAGTATCATTAACGACAGATTGGTCTAGTGATGAATGATAATATAAAAATTATTACCTAAGAAATATCATAATTTTTTTAAATCCTGAATAAAACTCTTAAAATACAGCCTATTCTGTTTCTATAATTAAAATCGAACTTATACTTTTTTGATTTTCATAAACGATTAAACTGTTGTGTTCATTTATAATTCAAATATAAAATTTATTACTTGTCAACATGGTTATTTTTTTATTTTATAAATGTTTAAACTATTACTGTTCATATGTAATTCAAATAAATAAAATATTTTAAAATTTCTTGTGGTTTGGTGACGAATAATTGAAAACGCGATACCGACGCCACTGGTAATGCTTTCAGTCGCTATTGCGTTAACGAGTGCGGCCGAATGCACGAACATCCATGCGCGACACGAGGCATTCTTTGGCCGCGCGGACTGTACTTATTTTAGAATGAGCGTGCAGTAAATTTATCGGAGATGCCCGAAAGTATGAATACCCTAGGAATAAGAAGCACTGCTTCAATTGTTTTCAACACTCTAGCCGTCGCCATGTTACAACAATCACAAATTAAACACATCATTGTCAGTTAAGCCGCTGAATATTGCATCGATTACAAAGTTATAATTTGATTATGGCTTTTGTTCTATCAGAAACCCAATATATTGATGTTTTGATTTTTTGTGGATATAGAAATAAAACAAGGACATATCAAGAAGTCTGCAACTTGTTTAATCGTTATCCTAATAAACCCATTAAAAAGTCTACCGTACACAGAACTTGTCGACGTTACGAGGAAACAGGGTCCATAAAATGTTTACCTAAAACCGGACGCCCAAGAACAGCTACAAGTGATGAAAATAAATTAAACATTTTATTACAAATAGAGGAAAATCCAAAAGTAAGCACCAACCAGTTAGCTATAAATACCGAAATCTGTCAAAAATCTGTAAGGACTATTTTGAAGGAAAATAAATTAAAGCCGTACAAGATCCATTACACTCAAGAGCTTTTAGAGTATGATCCTGACCGTCGCAATGAATTCGCCGAAATCATGATGGAAAATATCAACCAAGATCCTTATTTTGCGCACAAAATTGTATTCAGTAACGAAGCTACTTTTTGCTTGAACGGCCAAGTTAATAGGCACAATTGCCAAATTTGGTCTAGAGATAACCCCAATTGGATGGAAGAACTTCATACCCAATATCCTGAGAAAGTTAACGTCTGGGGGAATAGAAAATTACAATAAATGTGTATTAACTATAATTATAAAAAACTCATTACGAAAAATAAAATCACGCTGCAAAACAGTTGGCCCGCTTTATAAGATGTCAGTAATACAGTTTAACCATTTTCATTCATATTTACTTTTTAGATTTACCTTACGCTATCTATGTCTGTCTTACGAAACTCTTATTAGAATACAAATTCGGATCAGGCGGCTCAAGCCTGAAAACAAGTTCCTATACTTGTCTTACAAGCTAGCATTAGGACCCTTATTCAAATTTCCCGCGGAAGTCCAGAACTCGATTTTTTTGGCTCCAGGCCGGCTCCAAGGCTACGCACGAGGTCAATCCTAAGACCAGGTCAAAGCATGCCCACCGCGTGGTCGTCAAAGTCAAACCGAGGTCAGCCACGTGGACGGCCTTGGAAATTTCCATAGTCAAGTGACGTCCTCCACGTGAGCTTCAAGGTCAAAATACGTCGCCCACGTGGGGGAGCAGTGGGCGGGGCTTGTGATGTCACAAAAAAGTGGAAGTAATGGTGTCTCATTACTACTCACATCGAAACATTTTGTTTTTAAAACTATTAAGAATAAATCTGGAACATCTTTCTTGAGAAAGAAAGTAACTCTGTAACGGCTTGAAAGTTTTTTATATCTTTTCGAACGAGGGTAACCACGCTAATCATCTGGTTTCACTGTATCCCAACAGTTTTTGGTATTCAACATTAACGAACTCAGAAAATTCTTTTAATTGTTCAACTCGAACAGTATAAATGTAGAAGCAGCCATAGTTTTTCACACTAATGCCTTCGTTGTCAATGGGCATGCAGTCTGATGATGTTTGAATACAGTTTAATGCTGTTTTAGCCAGGTCTTGCTGCTCCTCCAAATTGCAATATGTGTTGCCATTACTTTTGTTGTTAACTCGTATTTGTCAACAGTTTTAGTAATATATTCGGATATAATGTCTGAAGTTTCACCTGGAAGACCACGAATTTGCAAAAGATTTACTTGAATGCCCTTGTCTTACATAAAATATCTTACGAGTATGGAACAAATTTTTACGCTTCCGTGATGTCACCGATCGGTATATATTGTTACAAAATTGACCGCTCCGTTGTATGGAGCTTAGTAGTCATATAGGGCTGGTTCTGGCTCAGTTCAAGGTCACTCGCCCTCTGGTGGTGACAATCTGAAGGACAGGTTGTTGTTTATGCTAAAAAGTGGGTCTAGGTTAAATGGTTCTTGTATTGGGTAAATTGAGTCAAGGTGAAATAGTTGTCACGATTTGTAGAACCCTAAAAATAGCATCAAAGCTCATTAACCTTTTCAATGTAGCTTTATTGACATTGAATATGATACTAGTAGTATCATATTACAATTCTTAGAAATCTAAAAATAGAACCAGTGCATGGAGACGGGAGTTTACTGTCCTGTGCAAGGTCAAAGGCCAATGGCCTCTAGAGGCCATTGGCCTCTTTTACTCGCCATGTGATGGTATTGAGTCAATTAAAGTTCATTGCCTTTTCAAGGTCAAGGTTTATTTACCTCCAGGGGAGTACATTACGATGCTTAGAACTACAAAAATAGAATAAAAGTTCATTGACCTTTTCAATGTCAGAGTTTAGTGACAAGTAGGAGTATCACACTACAATTCTTAATCATGGGAGTTTACTGACCTCTTCAAGGTCAAAGTTTCAAGGACCTTTAGAGGGAGAGAAACCCCAAAGGTTGTTGACTTCTTCAGGTACAAAGTCTATTGACCCCTTGAAGTCGGAAGTTGGGGGATTCCAAGAAATCTAAAAATAGGACCAGTTCTGGGAAATGATAATGTTCATTGAACTTTTGAAGGTCAAAGTTCATTGACTCCTAGGGATGTCATATTATTATGTAGATATGAATGGGTCATTCTTATTAATTTCTTAAAATCAAGTTGTAACTGCTCTGTATTGTTCAAGTTCCCTAATACAAAAAAAAAGCAACGTACATCTCATAGATTAGTTGAAAATGAATCTGTTCAGTGGATTTTTATAGACCATTTACGGCAACGACAGCCTGTTTTTAGGAAAGAGCCTTTCAGTTGTTCATAGGCATCTATTGGCAATTCATTATCTATTTAAGGTAGCTGTTCATAGGCATCTATTGGCAATTCATTATCCCTCTATCCATCCTCCTAAGTGTTCCTGAGTGCTTTAGCACGATAGGCCTTATTTAGCCTGTTCAGGTCCACAATCATAAAAAAAAAAAGTTATTGGGAAATCAGCACCAGCTCTTAAAAAACAACCACCTGTTTCTGAAAAACGAATTCGCGTTTTTGACTTGTTTTTGATCTGTTTTGAGCTGTTTTTGGGAAACCAGTAATAGTTTTTAGAAAACCGGTACCAGCTTTACGAAAATCAGTACCTGTTCTTTAGGAATCAGCTACACCACCCAAAAGCTGAATATCGAAATCTTAGTGGTGAAGGTGCCTCATCGATAGGACAATAGTCATAGTAGTATGTAAAAGATAAGTTTATTGATCGGTGTATCGGCTACATTACATATAAGTCTCAACCGTGGAAAAACAACACCACAACATTTAAAATTGGATATTACAGATATTCATAAACGTGAAACAAATCGAAATTTCTGCTTGGGATGGACATGTACACCAGATTCAGAAATATAACCGTCAGGTAATTTAAATGATTATAGAAGTGCTTTAAGTTTACTGTATAAGACAATGAAATTTTAGACAAACGTTGTGTATTAATGTAATATTTAATGCACTTTTAGAGTTCCGTAGAGACCTAAGTGTATTTTTCGTAATTCAAAATCTGGTCCGTCAAGGACAAAGACATTTTTCTCAAGGAGAATCAAAAATCTTGTTCAAGAACCCACGCGACCGAGCCCAAATAAAACATTTAGCAAGACAGATCACATCGGAAAATCGAAAATATTTAGAAAAAGCTTGATTTAAAGCAAAATACATCACATGCCCTACGTTACATCCATATTTAAACAGTCACGAAGATAACGTAACTCTTAAGGCTGATCGAGATACAGGTGGCGAATAAATTCAATACTCACAAGGATCATCTGAACACTGCAAAGCTAAGCTAAGAAAGTATATCTAATTCAGGTCCAAATCGCCTGTGGCTGGGGGTTAAATACGTCACAAGGACTATAGACGTTTAAGGGTTATTTTAAGATGCAGTACCTTAGATGCTGGAGAAATTTCAAGGATAACGCCTTCAGAAACACCATATTTCGAGCGCTGCAATCTGTTGAAGGAACCTTAGATGTTAGAATTTCAAAAATCAACCCTTCAAAAGGGTCTATTTCAAGTGTAGGTTGCGTAGGAGAGGTAATACCTTATACACATGATATATTGATCTAATAAAATGGATTTGTCTTAAATTGTAATTGTAATTTATTTTATAAAATAAGCATCCACCCACTAACCATATATATATATATATATATATATATATATATATATATATATATATATATATATCAATAATAACAACAATAATAAATAAGGTCCTTTTGGCAGAATTGGCTATCTGTTTCTACCATCTGGTGGTTGCTGTATTTGGCCACACAAGATATAACTATAAATTAAAATACAGATTACACATTGATAAATCAATTAAAGATGGATTGATCTTTAAGGTTCTCAGGGTTGAAATCAACATTTTTTATCTATCTAAAAGTCCTTTTGATAGAACCTGATACTTTAAGCTACTTTCAATATCTTGTAATGCCTAGTTTCTAATTCAGGTTTGTTTCTTTATACCTTTTCGACTAAGGTCGGAGCCCTAGCACAATCCTACCAGGTGGAATGGGACTCCCAATATTAGAATACTATTTAAAATTTTTCCTGCCATAATAAACAAGGGGACACCGCAAATAAGGGCCAAGGTTTTAGGACAAGTTTCGGAGTTCTAACTCCGAGATAGCATGAGATACTCTCAGTATTCTAAACTATTTCTCTCCATAAAATCTACAGGGATCTACTTTTACTTTTAAAATATATTGCTAAGTGGAGCCATGATCAGACTCTATTACAAGAAACTCTTTAGTTTTAAAAATACACTGCTATACGGCAATCAAACAAAGATCACTAATCATAACGCAAAGCCTTAGGCCTCCATCCAACATGCGTTAGTCATAGGCTCCAAATAGGTTAATAGCCCTCCAATCACAGGGCTTGGGGGATAGGCGGAGTCTAAGGACCAACCAGTAACCAGAATCTAATAAGCAGTGTGACCTTCTCATAGGCCTTCAATCAGAGTCTGGGAGAGTAAAATAAACTAAGAACCAATCAGATGAAGCTAGGTTGGGCCACATGAGAGAGGAGCGTAGCCAGGGCATCTTGGACTGCCAAAAGGGCTTTAAAGAGGAGTGAAAAATGCCAAAAGTACACTAAATACATCATCAAGAAGTTGAAAACGGTGCCGGAAAAGGTGATAAAAAGCGGGACGGGACAAGGAAATGAAAGGGAGCGCGGCCTATGACGATGTTGTCCACTAATATCTTTGAAAAATAAATCTTACACTAAATGTAAATCCAATAAAACGCGCTAGAGTTATGCAGACTACATTGTTGCTAAAAATACCTGCAAAAGTGTTATCGCTAAAGCTAATTAGGTGTTTGAACAGCTAAAATGTAATAAACTAACTCCATGTTCCTTGAGTAATCGTAAATTTTGGTCTCTATCTAAAGCCATTAGTAAAACTTTGGTACATTTTTATTTCCTTCATGACTTTTTTTGATAGGTGTGCAGTAGCCGACTGTAGATAAAATCAATCATTTCGTGGATTTATTTACATCAAACTCGTGTCTTACTGATTTTAGAAAATAGTCAATTTTAACGACTACGAGATCAATTCTTTCAATCAAGTACTACTTTGTCATTAAAAGTGTTTCCAAGGCTTATACTAAGGCTCAAACAAATTTTTATTCATATTGAGAAAAATCCTTTTCTTAGAAGTATGACCACCCTATTTAATTTATCAATTTATGTCTTCTGGACAATTGTATTTACTCTTAAAGTGGCTCGAAACAATTTCATCAAAAGTTCCGAATCATCTATACGGCCTCAGAGGTGTTTTTAGCAATATCCAACGAGACTCTTGCAAATCTTCAAAATGTTGCATCCATTTAACCAAATAGGCTATATAGGTAGGGTTAAGAAAGGAACAGAACGCTTAAATATCTACAAAATCGGAAAATTACGATTACAAAATTCGGCATTTGGGTTAGACGCGCAATTGGAAACATGATATCGGCACTGTTGCCAGATTTCCCAGTTTTGCGACACACGGTAGACGGTTTGGTATCTTAAATTCATTGCCCTAATTTTAATTGCAGTCAACTGACGTTTCAAACTTGGTAAGATAAAATTCAAACCTTTCGATCTAAAGGTGATAGATATGACGACCTATCTTTCAGGAAAAGTACCAGAACGCTTGAACATTTTTAAAACCGTAAAGTTACTTACAAAATACCACAATATGGGGTTCCTAGGCATGCGGAATTCAAAATAATATCCGATTGTTGCCAGATTGCCCAGTTTTGCGCTACACATAGTCATTTTGTTTTCTTAAAAAATGCTCTATTTATTTTTTAAAGCAATCAATTGGGCGTCTCAAACTTATTAAGATCTCAATACTTAGTCTTTTTATATCTTAAATGGAAGACTAGTTGAGAAATATTATGGGATAGTTACAGTAAACGGCCAAATAATGCCTAGTTGGATATGCAGTAGTCCAGCTTCAAAAATGCTTGCTGGACTTTGTCAAAATTTTTTCGAAAAGCGCGTTCCGTTTATTTGCATTATGACACTAATTAATCATTATTGCTGTATGAATTTGCGACAGAGGATGGATAACTGCTACCATTATTGGATCGAAACAACAAAGAACCATTTTGTGTCCTATGAATTTTAGAAATCAAGACTCAAATTTATTAGACGAAAGTATGAACACAATTTGCACATACATAGTCACAAATAAAGTTTTAACTCCATTATGCTAATGGCATTTGCTAAACTCTCATTAAAGAAATCCTAATAGTTGACATTCCTTAGTATCATTAACGACAGATTGGTCTAGTGATGAATGATAATATAAAATTATTACCTAAGAAAATCATAATTTTTAAATCCTGAATAAAACTCTTAAATACAGCATTCTGTTTCTTATAGATTTCAATAAAAATTTGATTTTGTAAACGATAAACCTAAGAGTTATATAATTCAAATATAAAATTATTATTGTAAATGGTTATTTTTGGATATGGTAAATGTTACAACTTTGAAGATTTAATGGCTGTAACAGTAATTGGGATTAAATTAATGTATAAATTTTAAAATTTCTGAGTGCGAGAATATGAATTTTTCGAATACCGAGCCACTGCGTCAATCCTCAGCCATTGCGTTAACGAAAGCTTCGAATGTTCCGAACATCCATCCGATCAGCGATATTCCTTGGCCGGCGACTGTACTATATATTTAGATATGGGCTTCAGAAAATTTTTGAAATTGATACTTAACCGAAATAGAATACCTAGGAAATTAAGAATCGCAAACTTCAATTGTTTATGCACACTCCCTAAGTTTCCGTCATGCGAGTTAGGGCAATAAGCATAATTTACAAAACATCCAATGATCAGTTAAGCTTGATAATGATATTAAAAGTTTTTTATAATGCTTGTTCTAAAAGAACACCCAACCTATTATATGAAATTGTATAATCTTGATCTATCCTTGTGCTAAGTAAATAAAATAAAGACAAGGACATTATCAAGAAGTCTGCAACTTGTTTAATCGTTATCCTAATAAACCCAATTAAAAAGTCTCGTACACAGAACTTTGTCGACAAGTTACGAGTGAAACAGGAGTCCATACAAATGTTTACCTAATAACCATGGACGCCCAAGAACACTACAAAGTGATGAAAAATAAAATTAAACATTTTGACTTATCAAATAGAGGAATAATCCAAAAGTATAGCACTCAACCAGTTAGCTATCAAATACCGTAAATCTGTCAAAATCTGTAATGGACTATTTTGAAGGAAAATAAATTTCTAAAGATCCATTACACTCAAGGAGCTGTTTAGATAATCACTGACCGTCGTCATAATGAACTTCCGAAATCATGATGGAAAATTAATACTAAAGCATCCTTATTTTGCCACAAACATATGTATTCAGTAAGAACTATTTATTGCTGAACGTGCCAAGTAAATAGGCACAATTGCCAAATTTGGTCTAGAGATAACCCCAATTGGAATGGAAGAACTTCTACCCAATATCCTGAGAAAGTTAATTGCGTGAATATTGGAAACAATATATCGGACTCTTATTTCATAGAAGGATACAATTAAACAGGGCGAAAGTATTTGGAGCTTTCTTAGAAAAGTATAGTTCGCCATTAACAAAATAGAAATAAATTAGTAAATCTGGTAGCAACATGATGGTACTCGCCAATTTATTCAAGGAACCAAATGCAATTTCTAAACAACCAATTCCCAGGTATGGCTGATCCTAAGTATGACTTCACTGGATTCTTCTTTGGAAGGTACATTTGAAGAACTGGTCTACAGAAATCGTCCAGAAAATTTAAACGACCTCTGCATAAAGAATCGCATCGAAATTTATACTTATAACACCGGATAGTTTAGAACACATGCCGAAATTTTAATGATCGACTGATACTGTCTGGCAAAAAATGGAGCCCACTTTGAGCATTTAATTAAATTAAGTGTCTTAATTATTAATTTATATAGTTAATTAATTAATTACAGTTATTGTTGTTTTAGTCATTGGTTTTAATCTCCTTCTTATCTTACCATTTATTGTTTATTAAAGTGCAAGGAAAGTGGCCAATCACAAATAAAATCACCTTTCATAACTCAAGTCATTTATTTTAATAAAATAAATGGGACATTCCATTTAAGATAACAAAAAGACTATGTGTAGCGCAAGACTGGGAAATATGGCAACAGTGCCAATATCGTTTTCCAATTCCGCATGCCTAGGAACCCCCAAATTCCGAATTTTGTAATCATAGCTTCAGCGGTTTTGCAAATATTTAAGCGTTTCGGTACTTGTTACTGAAAACGCGGTGTTGTCTTATCCCGGCAACTAGTAGAGATAAGATTTTGAAAATTTGAGATCTTAATAAGTTTGAGACGCCCAATTGATTGCAATAAAAATAAATAGGGCATTCTATTTAAGAAAACAAAATGACTACGTGTAGCGCAAAATTAGGAAACCTGGCAACAGTGCCGATATCATTTTCCAATTCTGCACGCCCCGAAACCCCCAAATGCTGAATTTTGTAGATTTTGTAGATATTTAAGCGTTCCGGTACTTTTTCCTAACCCTGTATAATACAAATAGTATAAAACAATGTCACTGACGTTTTAAGTTTGGTTACGACTAGGTCTTCTCCTTCATCTACCAATGCTACTAGCATAATGTTAACTTGATTCGGCAAAAAGCCTTCATTTTTCTATTCTATTCATTGTTGCTTTACATTTGATAGAACCATATATACTTCTCAAAACCTGAAAGTGGATTTGGTAATATTAACAACTCTTAGGACAGCAACAATAGTAAAATATCTCAAAGTTATAAATAAATAAATTCATACCAGCAAGGTCACGCTAACGAACTTGTAATTAACGCGAAAGGTGAATAGAAAATTACAATAAATGTGTATTAACTATAATTATAAAAAACTCATTACGAAAAATAAAATCACGCTGCAAAACAATAACAGTTGACCATGTCATAATGACATTTAAACTTCATGTTAGATACAGAGAAATAGATATAGATACTTGTTAACTAAAAAAAATTCTAATGCTATCCGCTTTATAAGATATCAATAATACAGTTTAACCATTTTCATTCATATTTACTTTTTAGGTTAACCTTACGCTATCTATGCCTGTCTTACGAAACTCTTATTAGAATACAAATTCGGATCAGGCGGCTCAGGCCTGAAAACAAGTTCCTATACTTGTCTTACAAGATAGCATTAGGACCCTTATTCAAATTTCCCGCGGAAGTCCAGAACTCGATTTTTTTGGCTCCAGGCCGGCTCCAAGGTCACGCACGAGGTCAATCCCAAGACCAGGTCAAAGCATGCCCACCGCGTGGTCGTCAAAGTCAAACCGAGGTCAGCCACGTGGACGGCCTTGGAAATTCCCAAAGTCAAATGACGTCCTCCACATGAGCTTCAAGGTCAAAATACGTCGCCCACGTGGAGGAGCAGTGGGGGGGGTCTTGTGATGTCACAAAAAAGTGGAGGGAGTGGTGTCTCATTACTACTCATATCGAAACATTTTGTTTTTAAAACTATTAAGAATAAATCTGGAACATCTTTCTTGAGAAAGAAAGTAACTCTGTAACGGCTTGAAAGTTTTTTATATCTTTTCGAACGAGGGTAACCACGCGAATCGTCTGGTTTCACTGTATCCCAACAGTTTTTGGTATTCAACATTAACGAACTCAGAAAATTCTTTTAATTGTTCAACTCGAACAGTATAAATGTAGAAACAGCCATAGCTTTCACACTAATGCCTTCGTTGTCAATGAGCAAGCAGTCTGATGATGTTTGAATACAGTTAAATGCTGTTTTAGCCAGGTCTTACTGCTCCTCCAAATTGCAATATGTGTTACCATTACTTTTGTTGTTAACTCGTATTTGTCAACCGTTTTAGTAATATATTCGGATATAATGTCTGAAGTTTCACCTGGAAGATCACAAATTTCCAAAAGATTTACTTGAATGCCCTTGTCTTGCATAAAATATCTTACAAGTATGGGACAAATTTGTACGCTTCCATGATGTCACCGATCGGTATATATTGTTACAAAATTTACCGCTCCATTGTATGGAGCTTAGTAGTCATATAGAGCTGGTTCTAGCTCAGCTCAAGGTCACTTGCCCTCTGGTGGTGACAATCTGAAGGACAAGTTGTTGTTTATGCTAAAAAGTGGGTCTAGGTTAAATGGTTCTTGTATTGAGTAAATTGAGTCAAGGTCAAGTAGTTGTCACGATTTGTAGAACCCTAAAAATAGCATCAAAGCTCATTAACCTTTTCAATGTAGCTTTATTTACATTGAATATGATACTAGTATCATATTACAATTCTTAGAAATCTAAAAATAGAACCAGTGCATGGAAACGGGAGTTTACTGACCTCTTCAAGGTCAAAGGCCAATGACCTCTAGAGATGTGTTATTACAATTATTTTACTCGCCATGTGATGATATTGAGTCAATTAAAGTTCATTGACCTTTTCAAGATCAAGGTTTATTCACCTTCAGGGGATTACATTACGATGCTTAAAACTACAAAAATAGAATCAAAGTTCATTGACCTTTTCAATGTCAGAGTTTAGTGACAAGTAGGAGTATCACATTACAATTCTTAAAAATCTAAAAATAGAACCAGTTCATGGGTATGGGAGTTTACTGACCTCTTCAAGGTCAAAGTTTCAAGGACCTTTAGAGATGACATATTTCAATTCTTAGAAACGAGGGAGAGAAACCCCAAAGGTTGTTGACTTCTTCAGGCACAAAGTCTATTGACCCCTTAAAGTCGGAAGTTGGGGGATTCCAAGAAATCTAAAAATAGGACCAGTTCTGGGAAATGATAAAGTTCATTGAAATTTTGAAGGTGAAAGTTCATTGGCCCCTAGGGATGTCATATTATTATGTAGATATGAATGGGCCATTCTTATTAATTTCTTAAAATCAAGTTGTAACTGCTCTGTATTGTTCAAGTTCCCTAATACAAAAAAAAAGCAACATACATCTCATAGATTAGTTGAAAATGAATCTGTTCAGTGGATTTTTATAGACCATTTACGGCAACGACAGCCTGTTTTTAGGAAAGAGCCTTTCAGTTATTGGGAAATCAGCACCAGCTCTTAAAAAACAATCACCTGTTTCTGAAAAACGAATTCGTGTTTTTGACTTGTTTTTGATCTGTTTTGAGCTGTTTTTGGAAAACCAGTAATAGTTTTTAGAAAACCGGTACCAGCTTTACGAAAATCAGTACCTGTTCTTTAGGAATCAGCTACACCACCCAAAAGCTGAATATCGAAATCTTAGTGGTGAAGGTGCCTCATCGATAGGACAATAGTCATAGTAGTATGTAAAAGATAAGTTTATTGATCGGTGTATCGGCTACATTAGATATAAGTCTCAACCGTGGAAAAACAACACCACAACATTTATAATTGGGTATTACAGACATTCATAAACGTGAAACAAATCGAAATTTCTGCTTGGGATGGACATGTACACCCCAAGGGGGAGGGCGGGCTGCTCGAGCTTTCCGAGCTCCTTCAGCCACAATCACGGATTCCCAGCATACATACATTACGTATATATGCATGGTGGGATTAAGGATCGGCAGGAACAGAGTTAGGGTCCTGAAGGAGAAAATACTACCCCAGCATTCGCCTAAGTAGCCGCACATGGTGTGCATATACGCAGTGACCATGCCGCTCGCTACATGTGTATGAGGAAAACCTCATACAAGGTAGACGGTAACGGGAATCGAATCCATTACCCTCCGAATGCTAAGCAGGTTGTGTCACCACTACGCTACCAGCTCGGTAAGTTAGCAAACGCTCAACCTATTCCCGAAAAAGGTGATAATACCGATCCATCTATCTAGTCATGGAAATTTCCATTAATCAGCAACTACATTTTTTCTCTGAATGTGACAAACTCTTTAGCGACCCCTAATATGGTTTTAGATAAAGTGATCTTCCTCCGTATGTGAGCCAAGTTTGGAACAATGCACTTTTTCTGCTATACATAAATGATCCCATTTCATTAACAACTAATCCAATCTATTACTTTGAAGATAACAGCACTTTTCATTGTACAGGGTTCGGCATAGCAGTGTTACCATTTTTAATACTAAATATTTATTGAACGAAACACAATACATTTTTTATTCTTATCATAAATTGATCTACATGCCTTTGGATTTTATATGTCAGTAGTGGCAGCTAAAAAATGGATTGCTGGACTTTGCAATCAAAAATTTTTGTTGTCGAAAAATTTGCAAATTTGCATTCAATTACTGCAGTACAACGTGCGTTGCGTGCGGAAATTGGAGACAGAGGCAGAGGGGATACACCATCTCGGCTGACCATTCGCAGATGGATCAGGAAATGGCAACAAAGAAGGAATGGATCGCAGATTTGTCAGAAATGCAGAAAATATTGAACGGATGAGAAATGCATTTGAGCACAGTCTAAACGTTCCGCAAAAACGCATTCCTTAACTCTCAATATTTCTGAAGAAGTCTTCGAAGAATTTTGCACTTGGATCTAAATTTCCATCCATACAAAATGCAAATTGTTCAAGAAAACAAAGAAAATAGACTGCAACGTTGTCAGAATATGTTAACGCCATTGAAATCAATCCTGATTTACCAAATCAGCTTCTAATGTCTGACGAAGACAATTTTTATTTATCAGGATTTGTCAATAAACAGAATTATGGTTATTGGTCTGACAGAAATCCTAAGGAAGTTCATGAAAAATCACTGCACAGTCCAAAGGTAATTGTTTGGTGTGCTGTTGGATCAATGGGAATCATCGGACCTTACTTCTTTGAAGATGTTAATGGTCGATCGGTAACAGTAAATTCAGGGTGTTATGTTGAGATGTTGATAAATTTTCTGCAACCAGAGCTACATCAGCGAGGAATCGAGAATGTTTTTTTCCAGCAAGACGGAGCCACCGCGCATACCGCTAGCCGATCGTTAGAAACTTTACGTAACATGTTCCCTGGACGTTTGATTTCACGTTTCGGCGATATTCCCTGGCCAGCGTGCAGTCCAGACCTGACAGCTACAGATAATTTTCTCTGGGGGTACCTTAAAGAAAGAGTGTTTTCCGTAATAATTAATAACTTAAACGAGTTAAAAAACCGCATTACTGCCGAAATTGAAGCTATCCCTGAGGAAACATTACGACGAGTTATGGCAACTTTCCCGCAACGTTTTCAATCGTGCATAGCAGAAAATAGTGGTCATTTGAAAGATTGTATCTTTAAGTCATAAAATCCAAAGATATGTAGATTAATTTATGATAAGAATAAAAAATGTATTGTGTTTCGTTTAATAAATACTTAGTGTTAAAAATGGTAACAGTGCTATGCCGAACCCTGTAGTTTATAAAAGTTAGTAGTAATACACCTTCTATCTAATCCACCTTCTACCTCAAGTTAAAATATAAAAGATGTAATGGCCATTTAGATCAATAGATATTTAACGTATCCTTGAATGGGGAAGTAATAATCTAGTTAAATTTAATGGTAAAAACACTCAGAGTTTCCTGGCGTCCGCCAAAAAGATCATTTCCTGTTGTAAATATGACTAACACCATAAGTTTGATACTCAATTATAGTGTTAGGAACGACTGTATGTTCAAATCTATTATGGGTTGACCACCTTCTGTCAGCGACTAAAGCAGCTCTTCGTAAAGTATGCGTTTTCTGCTGATCAAAACAGTACTCCCCGACAATGTTTTCTGCACTTTGTTCTTCAAGATATACATTTCAAATTTTAGGGATTTGTTTAGGAGTTTTTGGAATTATGGCATAGTATCCTTTAAATGTATTGTTTGATTAATCGCATCTACATACTTTTTGAAGTGTTTTTATTCCAAAATTTAAAAAAACAGGGAGATTTCGTTTAAATATTTAAAGATGGCATTACTTCCGGCGAGACAGGTAACAGAATAAATGCACATCATTCAAATGTATGAATTAAGTACACAACACTGTCCCGATGGAATTCCTTATTACAATTGTTGAAATTTACAGTTTATCTTAAAACAGCATGTTACCATAATTCTGTTGTCATCATCAGGCTACTAAAATTAATACAAGAATGAGAACATAAAGCTCACGAACTAAGATACTTGCATTAAAATAGTGAAATGATAAAATCATAACAAAATTTAATAATGAGAAACAGTTGAAATATAACGGCAAAGAATTTAACATTAAAACAAATAAAATTAAAAAAATTATGTGATTAACAAATATAATTTACATACTTAATCTTGAAAAGGATATTTCAAGGCAAATTAAATAAAAGGAAAACAACCTGTAGCCTTCTCTGCTGCCACCACTCAAGAACTTTAGTTGAGAGCCTAAAAATTAAAGGTCGGCAACTTCTGCCAAATTTTAAAAAACTATAATCATTTGCTGAAGACGATAATTTTAATTGACTATCGAAACGTTTAGATTTGTAAAAACACTATTAAAAAATAGACGATTTCATACCCAACAGATAGGTAAGTACCTTATTTATGAGTGATAAGCGTAAAAGTTTGCATTTTGAATGATTTATTAATACTAAGATTAGAAAACGACGTAAAAATTATAAAATTGAGTGAACTACAATCATGGTATGATCCTAGTAAATCTGAAAATTAAAATAAAATAAAGCAGCATAACAAAAATTTGAAAAACTGAACAAAAATATAAACAGTTTTTAAAAAGTTGAAAAGGGGCGCCCCTTAATATCTAAAAATTGTAAATACCATGCTAGAAAAACCATAAAAATAAGGTTATGCTTATGGAATTTAAAATACATAACAAATACATAATTACCTAAAAAAGAAATAATCATTAATAAATTTGTAGATTGAATCAATGGTCTGCTACCAACTAAACGGAAAATTTTTTAGATAAAGGGTGACCAAAGTTTTCGTTTCTAACAGATCGAATTTAATACCCTTATCACAAACAGGACGAATTTCATTATTCACAGAATCTTTTTGCAGAATATTGTACAAAAATATAAGGAAGGACATATTTAATAGTCTCATAGATGAACAAACCCACCTGGATGAAGTACTTCACGGTGGTATCTTAGGTCCCATCTTGTGTTGACATAAATATGTCCACAGCAAGACTGACTAACTCTTATAGCATTATCTGAGTGTATGCCAATTCGGGCTTTAAAATTTTAATCCCACAAAATCTTTAATATTTACTTCCAGTTTTTTAGTTGGCAATTGCTTTGATCTGTCCAGGTATGCATAATAAGAATTTATGGCACCTTTAATACCAGCAGACCAAATTGAATGATTGTTCTCAACATCAAAGGCTTCGTGAAATTGGAATTTAAGGAATATAGAAAGCCTGATTGTGTATATAATTAACTTAATTAGCATTTATTGCAATCAAGTTCACGTTTTAATTCCATGAACAGATATTAAAAATATTTAGATCTCATCAGATTACAAATGTTAACATTAACTGTTACATAAATTTATACAGAAAAGAAATATTTTTTATGTTTCTAATGCAAATTCAATTAGGCCTGAATTTTAATTAACAAAGTGACGTATAAAAGATAATGAAGTTGGAGGAAATTTATTACCAAGTTAAGATAGACCACCTAGTGGTAGTAGCAAGTATGGGGTTGTTGTTATGGTTAAGGTAATACCGGAAACTTCGACAACGTTCACTTTATCGTGGCGCCCGACCGGAAACGATGTTGACTCACCTCCTTGTCGTTTTCTGACTTATACTTTTGCATAATTATCCCTTTTTAAAAAATTTATAAATATAAATACAGTATACAAAATGTAAAATCTGTATTGTAAAGTAAAAGTATTTAACGTAAATCCGGAAGTTAATAATCTCTCTCTAAGTTAAAATGGGGTATATGTTTATTGAAGTGTAATGAGACGATAAACCCATTAATAGTACATCAAGTCCACAATTGCATTATAATAGAAGTTTTGGGCACTTATATTAACCTCGACGCGTGTCTATTGTATGGGAAACCCACCCGTTGAGCAACTCAGCTTTGTAAACTACCCTTGTTTACATTTTGTATATCCGTATCGTAGCATTCATTATTCGTTATTCATGGGAGCAAACAATTTACCCTTCATTGACTGTAACAATTTGAGAAACTGTTCTTTTTTAGTTAACATGCACATATTACGATTAGATGAGAACAAATTGTTAAATTTTAGTTAAATTATAGTTGAAATCATACACATGCATTTTGCGTTAAATTTTTTTTAAAGTAATTAATGAGGTATAGGCTTTATCTGACCCAAATTTAGGCGCGATTTTGTACTACTATAATCTTAATTATATAACACGTTTAGTAATATCTAATCAGCTATCAGATTTAGAATTATAACATAATTATAGGTTGTGTGCCCTAATGTAATTACATTGATCAAGTTTGCGAGTTAACAATTAATATAGTAGTATTTTATGTAGATTTATAAAAGAAAAATAGGTTGTAAAATCTCCTTTGTTATAAAAAATTTACTTGCTGTAGTCACTTATTCCTACTCACAAATAGCCCCAATTTATAGAACGAGCCAAGAGAAAATGCAATTTTATCAAACATGCGGAAAATTTACAGATAACAATTGATTATAAAATATCCCAATTTTAATACATAATAATATTTTGCATATTACATTTAAAGTAATAACATTAAAATGAAGCACAGAAAGATACGTTTAACTTCAAGAAAAAAAGTGAATTATTTGCCAGAAGCATCTAATAATAGTAGAAGTTGTAGTACCAAGAATGAAAATTTTGGAAGTATTTCATAATCGTGAACGTACTATTAACAGTTATTGGAAATTACATACAAATATGTCCCTTCTGGAACTCAACAGAGCACGTATCTCTGAACATCTGTATTACTCACATGTTCTGATGTAGGACTGAAATCTAATAATTTGTTATTTGGGCTAATTCAAGCCAAATAATGTGGAAATCAGCAACCAATGCGGCGGTGGGAGATACAAATATTGAATTGCCAATTGCCCATCAACGCATCACGAAGCAGGTCTCTATAAATAATAATAAATTCTATAAATATAGAATTTGTTACAATTGACATCATAAAAATGCAGGAATTCTAGTAAGGCAGCGTATCATTCTCGAAAAGTTTGACGTAGAACATCTCCTTGTACTGGTAGGAAAAAAATTGTGGTAAAAGCGCAAGTCAACAACAAATCACAACAAAAGTAAACACTAAATGGAAATTATTACCACTACCGGACATAAAAATAAATATGAAAATCAAACTTCAAATACCGAACACTGAATGACCGAATACTATATACGAATGCCTAATACCGAATACCGAATATCGAATACCGAATACCGAATACCGAATACCTAACACCGAATACCGAATGCCGAATACCGGATACCGAATACCGAATACCGAATACCGAATACCGAATACCGAATACCGAATACCGAATACCGAATACCGAATACCGAATGCCGAATACCAAATACCGAATACCGAATACTGAATGTCGAATACCTAATACCGAATACCGAATACCGAACACTGAATACTGAATGATGAATACTAAATACCGAATGCCAAATGCCGAATATCGAATAGCGAATACCGAATACCGAATTCCGTATATCGAATACCTAATTTTTGCAAGTCAATATCTACTATGCAACTTTGAAATTCCATTCCAACTAAAATTTAGGTTAAGGTGGTTACTCGAATAGTCGAAATTATTCATTGTTTGCCATTTTAAAAATATCCTATTGAAATTTATGTGATATCAAAGAAATGTGTTTACCTCAATAGATAAAACTTAAACATCTAACACATAAACACGTTGGATGATGCAATAGCACATAATCAATTTCGCTAAATGGCCTGAGTTTAAATAAAGTATATTATCTCCTTTCTTCAGTTGCTTCGATAATTGGTTTCTTTTGCTTTCAATATTTATGAACTTCAAGAAAAGTATTTGGTAATTACGTTCAACTTCAAGAAAAAACGTGAGTTATTTGCCACAAGCATCTAATAATAATAGAAGTTGTAGTAACAAGAATGTACTCGAAAATTTTGGAAGTATGTCATAATCGTAAACGTAATGTTTATGAACGGCTACCTTTAATTTACTTAAATCAACGTTTGGAGGAAAACAGGAACTGGATAGTTCGTTCCACAATTTGGTGGCGGTCTGGAAAAACGTAGATTGCACCCGTTTAGCGTAGTAAGATGGAATTTTGAGTTCGTAATTACGGTTGGCCGAACGTGTTAAAGCACTCAGGAATACTGGGAGGGGTTTAAGGATATCGTTAGGCTGCCGAAAAATGTTTATGAACGGCTACCTTTAATTTACTTACATCAACGTTTGGAGGAAAACAGGAACTGGATAGTTCGTTCCACAATTTGGTGGCGGTCTGGAAAAACGTAGATTGCACCTGTTTAGCGTAGTAAGATGAAATTTTGAGTTCGTAATTACTGTAAGTCAGAAATTAGAGACGGGTCATTTCTAAGTGTTATAGCTCTTTTCTGTATGCGGTTTACCATATCAAGGGCTTATTGGGGAGCTCTGACCCAGAGGTGGGAATTGTATATATTCCAGATGTGGTCGAATTTGAGCCTTATATAGTAGATGGAGTTATTCCGATGTGAAGTACTGTTTAGATCTGTATAGGAAGCTCAGTTTACCGGCAGCTGTTTTGCTGTCTGACAAAAGGTGATCATCCCATGAAAGCTTCGATAATACGGACATCCCTAACATAGAAATAGAGTTTGAAAACTTGAGATCTAAGCCCTTTATATTTTCAGCAGGAAATGATCGGTCTTTCTTGGTAGATACAAGGCAAGACCGGATTTTGTCGGCGTTGAACGTGAGTAAATTATTCCTTCCCCATTCAAGGATACGTTCTATATCTGTATTGATCGAGGCTCCATTTTTACTTTAACGTTCTGATTAGAGTTGTTGTTGTAGGAAAACTGAGAAGAACTGCAATGTAGAGTACTGTCGTCTGCAAAGCAATGGATCAGGTCAGTTTTTGAGGAAATTAGATCATTTATGTGTAGTAAGAAAAGTGTGGGAGCTATCACTGATGTTTGGGGCATGTCCACGTTAATAGTAGTTTCTTTCGAAAAGAAACCATCAACGACAATACGTATACGTCTTTTGTCAAGAAAGCTAGAGATTCAATTGATGAGCGTATCGGATAAGTCGAACGAGATGAGCTTGGCAAGTAAGCACTTGTGCCAAACCTGATCAAAAGCCTTCTAAATATCCAAAACTACTGCACTTGTTTCATCGGACTTTTGTAAGGTGTTATTCCCGGTTAGGTCTGAACCCATACATGTGGTCACTCAGAAGTTTATTGGACTCAAGGAACGAAAGTAGTTTATGGTTTATGGCTTCTTCTGTGATTTTCGATAGAATGTCAGTGATAGCTATTGATCAATAGTTTGAGGGGCCGGTTTTATCGCTATTTTTAGGAATAGGTTGAACATTTGCCAACTTCCGCGATGACGGAATCTCTCCAGATGACATGGAGATCGAAAAGAGTTTGGACAATACCGGTACTAGGTCGGGGAAGCATTTTTTAAGGACGATAGCTGGAATACCGTCAGACCCAGTTGCGTTGTTTCAGTCAAGTTTATTGATAATTGATTCTAGGAGTCTGTCTCGAAAGTGGATTGGTTTCATAGCGTTTGAGGTAGATTTTGGAGACGGAACAATTTCACCAAAATCATTGAGATATGAATTTGATGCAAAGTAATCGACAAAGAGGTTGGCTTTGTCAATAGTATCAGCTACAACTTCTTCACGAGACGTCATGATTAGTTAATGACCAAAATTTACGACAACCTAACGGACATGAGACTGATTATTTTATTGTACGTTCTTCAAGCACCTTTTTGGCTTTGTGGACGATGCCGTTGCAACCATTCTTTGCGGCAATATAGTCGGCGTGATTTTCGACAGATTTATTTGATTTCCATTTGATATAGAGTTTATGCTTTTGCGATAATGCAGGCCTTATTAAAACCATGGTTGCGAACGGGAATGTATAATTCTGTACCCATCACGATGCACTTAAGTTATTAAAAGGATTTAAAGAGAGGAACTGTTTGAAGCAATACTCACGCCAGGGAAAGGTTGCCAAAATCTTACAGTTCGCTCCAGTCTCGGGATTAAAAATACCACATAGTTCTACCTGTTTTTCGAATAACAGTGGGATTTGGTACAGATGAAGTTATTTCGATTAAGCACTCGTCTGACTAACCAAGTGGGGAGAGGACTCTTGTCTTATAGACAGGTGGGTTAGATGTAAGGAATAGGTCCATATGTGGAGTATGGTTAGGTTTACCAGCGATTCTGGTGGGTTCGAACATCATTTGTGAGAAAGCACAGGATATAGTAAATTATTCTTCACTATGATCTGCTGGATTAGTGGTAAATGAAAATTGAAGCCAATTGGAGTGATGGGCATTAAAATCTCCCAGAATTGAGATATCGCAGGATGGAAACTGTAACAAAGGGTACTCTATTTTCAGACTAAGGTAATCAAAAAAATCTTGGAAGTTATTATTATTAAGAGAGCTATATAAACAACAGGAAATTGCAGGTCAGGCTAATTAGTGCTTCCAGGGGAGACTTGTGTCGCTGATAGAAACAGAATGTCTGGTTGCACTTGTTCAAGGTGTAGGTGAACAGCATTTATTTTGCTTATGTTGCACTAATGTATCCGAATGTTGGTACTTTCGATGACCGACGTCGCTTCAGTCCTGCCCTCCCTTGCATCCGAATGGGACAAAATTTTACTCCCAGCAGAACTTGCTCTTAGTCTTAATTTTGGACTTGGCGAATTTTTGTCCCCCCACCCCTACCCCAAAATCCTTAGGACGGATCGACGATTCGATGCGAGACTTGGCGTCTCGACTTGATCACCTGAGGAATAGCGTCTGTTTTAGAACTCGTCATTTTAAGAGTTCATCCGTTAAAACGCCACGCTTGGCTAGAGTGTGTTGGCGAGTACATAAGGAATAAAGGAGATAGTGACAGGTAGCCCTCAAAAGGAAAGGAAAGGGCCATGTATTTCATTCCCTCCCACAATCATGGATTACCAGCATACATACATACATTACGTATATATGCATATTAAGGATGAGTGTGGTCAGGATAGGATCGGAAGGAACGGAGTTAGAGTGCTGAGGGGAAAATACTACCCCAGCATTCGCCTAAGTAGCCACACATGGTGTGCATATACGCAGTGACCATGCCGCTACATGTATATGAGCAAAAACCCCTGAAAAAACCTCATACAAGGTAGACGGTAACGGGAATCGAACTCATTACCTTTCGAATGCTAAGCAGTTCGTGTCTCCACTACGCTACCAGCTCGGTCGAACTCAAATAATCGGAGCACCAATATTAAAAAGCCCATGGTGAAGGTGGTGGTATTGCACAGGGCGGAATGGCGTATACATACCTTCCACCTATGAAGTTGTAGAATACTAGAGTTGAAATGGAAACATTAATTAATTTACACATTATACAAAAAAAATTTTTTTTTCTGTAGAATCGTGGAATATAGTAATTTACTTTACTTTGTATGAATTGGTAGCTACAGGAATAATTAACTATGAAAACTATACACATTCCAAAAACTAAGTGATTACTATCGCCATCGTCGGCCATGAAATGTCAAACTTCGAATACCGAATACCTAATGCCCGATACTATATCCCGAATTCCGAAAGCTGAGTACCAAATAACGAATACTACCGAATACCTAATATCGAATATCGATTACCTAATACCAGATAGCGAATACCGAACACCAAATGCCGGACACCGAAAGTCTAACACCGAAGGCTGATCACGGAACATTTCGCACTGAATTCCAAATTCCGTATATCAAATACCGAATTTTCATAAGTCAATATCGGCTACACAGTTTTAAAATTCCAACTTCAATTAAAGTATATGTTTAACGTGCAATTTTTTATAGAACCTGTTAGAATTTATGTGATAACAAATTGTAACGAATATTTTACGTTATTAGTTCATTTAGTCGCAAAATGTAAGAAAAAAGAGTTTTTAATTATTAATAACTTATAAGTTGTGGTAGGCAACTTAATTCGCATTTTGGTGTAACTTAGTTGCATATTTTTCTTAAATGTCTATATACTTCCATATAGTGGAATTAAATTTGCGCACGTTTGTTCGCACCGCTATACCATCTGACATCCTAAGCGTCCTTTTCTTCATTTACTTGATGACCCTTATGTTGATTAGGAAGCCATTTTTCGGTTTCTGCCTAAATTTTGTGAAAAGTGCCATTGATTTAATGGTAAGGTACATTTAACTCGCATTATATTAAAATTTAAAACATTTGCTTTTTGCAGGCACTTTTACTACTTTTACACTTTTAGAACTTTTACTTTGATTTTACCACTTTTAATTGCACATTTAATTCTACTTTTACGTACGCTTTCATTTTATGATTGCGTTTTGCATTTAAAGCAGATCTAAAATTCAGATTCCATTTTTTATTTGAACTTTCGAGAGAATGCAATAAACAGTGGATTATTCAAATTTCATGAAGGTAAATTTATAAGAAGTAAAATTCAACTTTGGTATGGTTTACAACGTACAGCATTGTTATTACGAGATATTGCGCAATATTGGTGCAAAGATTACATCACGTTTGGTTTGCATTTCCGTATTTGTTTAGATACCAGAATTTAAGTATTTAATAAACATAGTTTGTATATTTTTTTATTTTGACATTGTGGTGAATTTTTTATTGTATACTCGGTTCAGTTATTCCGAGCATAATCAAAATATAACTTGGCGTCCGAGATAATTTTTATTATTGTTACATTGCAGTTACTATATTTATGTTAAGTGGAAATAACCAAGCAGAAATTTGTGGTAATTAGGCAAATCAAAAGATTGAACCGGCCTACTTTAATTTACCGACTGGGACAACGGCATTATCTTATATGGAGTGGTTTGGATCTCTGATTAGTTTAAAGATTTGTTTTGAGAACATTTACACCTATTTATTATTATTAAATTATTTACACCAGGGCTTTTAAAACATACATTATACCTGGCGCCCGAGCAGGGATTTACTTGAATAGTTGAACCCCAAACGTATTCATCCTGACTCCTTTATTTTAATTCACTTCCATTCTTATTTTCTCTATTTCGATGGTCCATAAATTCACTTTTTTTGCATCTTAGATTGGTTTCTGGATAATAATATTACAACATTGTATGTTTGGTAAATCATCTACTGTAATTTTTAACTATGCATATATTGATATTTGTTTTCTAATCTTCCAGTTCTCCTTAAACTGTGTATGTGTTATTCGGGAATAAGTTTTGTAGGCTACCGATGAGAGACATATTACTGGGTAATTTTTGCATTCTGAATGATCTTTTTCTAGATCGGTAGAATTAAGTTTTGCTGTCTGTACTCTTTCCTTTTTCCAGGCTTTTCTACATATTTCTAGTGTCAGTGTTTTTCTTATTTATTGCATTGTTTTAGGTATAAGGTTACTGGCTCCTCCTGGGTATAATTACATATGTATGGTACAGTATTGTGTGGTGCGCTGCCCAGAATTTTTCAATCCTCTTCAGTGCTGTGTGATGTGAATTTTTTGGTGCGTTGTAGTTGTGATGCCATGTTGAATGCGGTAAATTGTGGAAAGTGTTGTTGCGATTGTGATTAATGTCTTGCTATCGAATTGGTGTTCTGGACATCAGGTAGTCTGAAATAAAATGAAACAGGTAACACTTATGTAGATAGTAATGATGGTCGGTATTAACAGAACATAAAAGTAATTGCAATGATACGTTAATACTCAACCTGGGACACCAGTCTTCGCAGCGGGCCATTGTATATTTACCCAAAAAGGGTTAACACCTCCTGAGCGTATGTGAGGGTAATTCTCCACAGGTAATTTACAGTTTCTGCCTCAGCAAGTGCCGCTGCCACTTTTCGGAAAACAGGTAGAGCCTTCGCCATATTGAGACATCCGAGGATGACCAACAGGGAGTTGAACCCTAAGGAGGATTGGGTAGGCGTGTTACCGATTACAGTCGGAGCCGCTTTCCCAACATTACTTGCCGTCCTTTTAGAGTATCCTTATTGAAGAGTGTGCTGCTGACGGTGTCCTCTTCGGTATTTGTGGGGTTCCATCTTCTTCTTTGACGGAGGTCCAGGGAACCTTGGGCATCCCCTGTAGGTCGCGGGGTCTCCACCGCAGTTAACATATTTTGTCCGATCGGTGTGAGGTTTCGTGCAGTGACTGCAGTGGCGGAAAGCCTGGCACCGATGACACTTACCGATGTCAGGTTTCCGCCACAAGTTCTTAACGGTGACGTATAGGCGGGCGCGGTGTTCCACTTCCCAGATTTTCTTAGCTTCCTTTGCGAACGGTAGTTGCACCGAAACCACAGGCATCGGGTGTCGTCGCCGCTTTATCCTAGAACAATAAAGGATATTAAAACCACGTTAGTGGGACTCTTGAGGTCACTTCGCTTTCAGGGATTTTCGCAGGCATAACCTTATACAAAGATGGCTAGGTTCCTGATCGGTATGATACGGTGTATCACGCCTATCCATAAACTTCATTAGCCGGTCTCTGCCTTTGGTTGAGGCAGACTGGATCCGGATTCTCTCGATGACGTCATTGGCTTGAGTGAAGGATATCACACGTTGGTCTGGTTCTCGGTAGAAGTGAATGCAATTATTCGAAGGATTAACTGAGGCACTTTTTCCCTGGTAACGGTGATCATAGCTTCCGGGGCGGCTTGCAAGGACTCAAACGCACTGGTGGTCGGCTCTTCGTCTATGTCTTGAAGTCTTCGTGGGGTCTAGTGAATCGTTGGCTGGCCTCTTCTGTAACTGGGCGACGTATGGCAACGTTTTCTTCTGTCTTCTTCTCTTATGCTCTCGAAGTGTTGCAAGGCTTCTTGGCGGTGGTTCAATCAGCCAGATCGATTTTTTTAATGACGAAAAACGCGGGTGCCATCGTATTTCTTCGACATGGTTAAACGTGGTTTTTAACACACTTATTTATTAGTTTTGACCTAAATTGTCGATGCTACTCCGTCGATCCCAACTTTAGAATGAGTCGCATCTTCCTCTTTTTTAACGTCGTCAACTGTTGCCTCCCGTTCTAAATCCCATTGTTCATTCAGATTATGCTCAATTTGTTCTATACCCTAAAATAAACTCAAAACGTGTAAATAAGTCCGAGCTTAAACTAGTAATATTTAATGCCAAATTATAAATAAACACTTAAAATTACAAAACGAAGGATCCTACAAGATGCAAACTTGTATTATACGCAGTGACGTAACTAGCAATTTTTATTAATATGCATATTAACGTACAAAACAAATTAACGGTTTTATAACAAACTTTTGTTAATCAAAGTAAAAGTATGCCATCAAAATAGTATTAAATGATGGGCGCATTTAACAGGAAACCTTTAATCAGAATTTCCAAAACCGCATACGGTAAAAAATAACGCATTTTCCGACGTTTCGACAACGTACCAACCACAACGTGATAGATCGTCTTTATAAAGCGAACTCTAAGTGTGCTCTAGGCCTAGCTTGGGATCTCTAAGTAATAGGTGGTGATTTTATAACAAATTTTAGTGAAGTACCATAATAAAATGATATCTGCATTTAAATGGATTTAAAAGTTTGACATTGTTGCCGTATTTTGCTTTTTAATTTAAGACGTTGCAGTAGACCTTCACATCGTAAAATTGAAATATGATTTTAGCTTTCCAAAAATATAGGTCATGGTTACTTGGAAATATCCACCACGATAATGCTATTATATATTCATTATTTGATAAAACATAGATTTAAAAAGTAGAATATACTCGTTTTTTTTTAAAGAAGTGCTATTTTATAAGTCAAAAGGCTGAATAAACCATCTAATCACTAAATACTGCATTTCTTAGTAGCTGCACAGTAAAAAATTAAAGCTAAAAATTTATCATGAGTATAATTCACGTTCAGGCCATGCAATTAATAAAAGTGTGTTATGTAAATAAAGCGGCAAAACGCACATTTTTGCACAAGCTTAATATATATATATATATATATATATATATATATATATATATATATATATATATAACTTAGCTTTGAACAAGTTTAGAAAATGTAATAACTCTGTCTTATTGATTTTATCAAATGGATCTTAGCTTAATGCAGCAGAATTTATTAATGCAAATTTGTTGTGGCAATAAATAGTTAACAATCAGATAATATTCCTTATTCCACACATTTTTCATCTGTTAATGACAAAAGAAAAAGTCAAGATTAATAATTACTCCTTTTATTTTTATGTATACAGTGTTATAGATTTATTATCTTTACCGCAAATACAGATACCCTCACCTTGGACTATCGATCCGGGGTTGAAAGCAACCGAAACCTAAGCTAAATAAAGGGGGAAGTTCTACTTTCTAAACATCGCGATGGTAATAAACGTGGAACGAGAGTGAGATAGATACAATAGATTGGTTATTTGTAAAAGTTAATTTACTTGATTATAATCTAATGTATTATTTTATTAAGGAATTTAAATTATTTTAGCTCTGTCAGTACATTCATCTTAATTTATTTATAAATAACGTTATTTACTAGGAGTAAAAAAAAAAGGAAGGGGCAAGAGCTAGTTTTAGAAGTAATGCGATTTTAATTATAAAGAGTATTCTTTAAAGAACTTTGGGAAGTATATCTTAAAAGTAAATGTCAGTAAGATAATTTCAATATTATAACCTTTAGTATTTCTTTAATGTTGTAGAAGTAATCATACGTTCCTGACTTGGATGGTGGTCGTGAAAAAATTATGAATTTTCTTACCAATTTCATTTTTTAACCTTTATTGCTCTATCACGATTTTGATTATTAAAATTTACTACTAAAACTAATTACGAGTTTACATTAATCTATACATTTTGTCTTTGAATACTTATGATTCGACAGAGACTTACTATTCATGGCCACACTGTAGTTTAGCAGTATTCCGTACGATTGGGTGCAATAACATCAATTTAGACAATGATTGTATTTTATATTTCGATACCAGAGTGACAGAAGATCACTCAACTAGTTTTTCTTTCTCACGATAGTCAAGCATGCATTATTCTATAAAGAGAGTATTAATCCAGGTTACTTTTACGTGGATCTTTATAATCATTATTTTAACAGTCGAGCTCTCGGTCTAAAATGTTGACTTATACGTTAAATATAAGTTTAATGGCCGCTTCTCAAATTCTACTATAACCAATGTCGATCACGTCAAACATGATTACTACAGTCACTCATTATTACGATCATAATGCTCAGGTCGATCACAATAGTCACTAGTTATGATCATAATGGCTAGCACGCATTATTCCGTCTTGTAAAAAGATAGAATTCATCTAGATTACATTTACGTCGATCCTTATAAAATCATTAAAATACTCCAGCTCTCGATCTAAAATGTTGACTTATTACGTTAAATCTAAGTTGCACAACTCTGAGGTTCGGCGAGTCCGCTGTAATCGTGATCACAACGGGCACCTTGATTACAATGGCGAACAAACATTAATGGTCACAACCGCCACAAGATCACAACGGTCCCCGTGATCACTATGCCGACCAACACTTCTCAAATTCTACTACAGCCAATGTTCATAGTCACAACCGCCACTGTGATCAGATTAGCCAACAGTCCTTACAAACACAACGGTCAATATGATCACAATTCCGACCGCAATTTCTCAAATTCTTATAACCAATGTCGATCACGGTAAATATGATTACAACAGCCACTCATTCTTATGATTATAATGGTGAGTTCGATCAAAACAATCACTAGTTCTTATGATCACAACGTTTAGCGCGAATTATTCTGTCTTTTAGAAACAGAGAATTCATCCAGCCTATGCTTTATGTAATCATCAAAATCAAAATTTTGACCTATTGCGTTAACTATGAACATTTCAAAACCGTACTAGTAGCGCATGCACTATGAACATTTCAAAACCGTACTAGTAGCGCATGCAGGGTTTTAATGACCTGAGCACTTTGACCAAAAAGCTGCTCTAATCGTGATAACAACGACCAGTTCATGGTCACAACCGCCACTGTGGCCACAATGCCAACATTCTGACTGACTCTTCTCAAATTCTACTATAATCGATGTTGATCCGGCAAACAACAGTACATTCATTTTTATGATCACAACGGTAAGCTCGAGTACAACAGTCTCTCTTTCCTATAATCAGAACAGCTAGTGCGCATTATTCAAATTGCAAATGTTATCTTAAGCGGTTCATCTTTAGCGACGAATGTTGCTTTTTAAAAATTCATAAAAAGTTAGGGGTAGGTATGACATTATTAGTATCTTTCATGATGAAACTATTAATTTATGTCTACACGAAAAACAATTCAAACTGAATACTTGAAAAAAAATTACAAAAATCGACATATTAATGATTTTTATGTTCCATATTAATGATTTTTATGTTCAACTTTACTTGCAGCTATATCATTTAGTGGAGATACATTATAAGCGCACCGCGTAAGATAAAGGTTTAAAAAAGAAGAAGGTTCTAAGACACAAGGAGAATAAATTGGATAAATTTTTTAATTGGTCAAACAACTACCGTTGAATCACGTCCAATGGGATCCCCTACCTCCAATACTAGAGCTACTCTTTCACTTCACACACTTCAGTCTATAATGACAGCTGCAAGTTCGGTCACAATGGTCACTCGTTGGTATGAGTTCAACAGCAACCTCAATCACAACGGCCGTTTCTGTGATCACAACAGTGACTTCTGCTATGATAACAGTGGCAACTTTGATCACAATTGTAACATTAATAACCCTATTACACTGTTGCTGTGAAATAAACGTTAATTAAATTACTACTTAACTGTTACTGTAATTAATACCGCTAGAAATTTCCGTTAACGATGTACGTTGAAGGTCATTTTCGTATCGGCGTTGTAGTAGAATAAATAAAGTCAGTAATACACATGCAACTGTTTCTATTTGCTATTTTTGTAGATTACTTTTTGTAAATAAGCAAATAGTATGATACAAACCGAATATTTCCATAATGTAGGTACATTGGACGATTTTTCGGGAGACTATTATATAGATAGCGGTGGGAGAAGCACTTCCTCTAATTGTAAGTAATTTTGTGAAAATAGCATACCTAGGATAAGCATATTCAGCGGTCCAACAACCCCCCATGGTCGTTGCTTTCATAAAAACGGATGACCATTGTGATCAAGTTGGCCGATGTAAACAAAGTAGTACACAGAAGTATCGCTGATATGTCCATGGATTGTGTGGGCTAGTGAAGCTCACGTAAGCTTGCTTATGCAGATATTTATATAATTTAATACTTCTTATGATTCAGTGCTTCTGTACCGGATGAACTAAGAAAGGCGGCCGGCCATAACTCAGAAACTATTGGAGATTGAGAAGTGAAATAAAAAATCTTATAATAAATATGGTCAAGAGGAACTGCTGGAATTTATTTTTAATTTCCTACCATTGCCGCCACAGACCGTTTCACTGATTTCAAATTGAAATTCCCTTTTTTTGGGCAATTTTTCTTAGTAATGTATTTAAAAAAATGTATTCATTGTAAACTATAGTGATGGATATGTAAAACCTTGTTCAACGAATTTTTACGATTGCTGTCAAAATAAATGGAGGCGAACCGTATAACGTGTTACTGGAATGTTTGTTTTAGTAGCTGATAGAAGATATGATCCTAAAACTAAAATTACTTCACATGGGAGATGGTTAGGGATCAAAACTAAGCTCACAATCCATTCCTTTAAGAACACGATTATTTACGAGTTATTGATGGATTGTATTCTATGTTAATAAATAGGAGCTCTCTTTAACTAAAACGCGAAAGCTGTTATTTCTCAAAATACACAATATGTTTTAATACGTTTTTAGCGATTGTTAGAACGCACAATATGTCGCCTTGCACATATTATTTCGGTATACAATTAGTAGTGGGGTGTTTGGGAAGTTCAAGAACAAAACCGACCCTCAGTCAATACCGTCTCATTTTGTGTTAATTAAAAGAAAATTGATTATTGATATTCTGATAATACACAATGTACGCTCTATCACCTCAAGATGGAATAATAACGGACACATGACAATATCGGTTTATATCTAAAAACTTTTAAATTTAAGATAATCTTAGATAATTCTATACAATCAGATTTTGGAAACACGGTAGGTAAATGACAAGTATTCTAAATGTATTTCTCCACAATTACATTATATAAGCCATAGATTTTAAAATTCAATTGAATTAATTAGTATTAACAGTCATAGAAGACATTATTTTATATTTGATCAACAATTTGATCAAACGCGGTTAACGAAATTTAATGTCCAGTTTTGATTTAGTGCAGAAGCGTGACTCAATTATAACACACCTTCGTAATCTCTTTACGCAGTTTCTGAGCTCAATTATATACTATTTTTAAGAATGAATTTGTTTTTATATAACGTTCTGTTTAAAATAATTACAATTACAATGTGAATTGCAATAAAAAGCAAAATATTTAGTAGACGTATTAGATATATTAGATAAATGAATAAATAGTTGTAATTAGTACTAGTAGCGTTAAGATTAAAAAACCAAGTTTGGCATAAGTGTTTGCTTGCCAAACTCACCTCGTTTGGGTTAAATGATACCCTCATCAACTGGGTTCCTAGTTTCCTTGATAAAAGACGAATACGTGTCGTAGTTGATGGCTTTTTTCCAAAAGAAGTTAGCATTAACGCGGGCGTACCACAGGGATCCGTTATAGCGCCTACACTTTTTCTGCTGTACATAAATGACCTTATTTCTTCAACAATTAACCCCATCCATTGCTTTGCTGACGATAGCACTCTTCACTGTAGTTCATCTCAGTCTGCTCATAGTGATAATCCACCTTCTATGTCTAATTAAGAAATTGAAGCTGAAATGGCAAATTCAATCAACAAAGACATTCAACGTATTCTCGAATGGGAAATCAATAATCTAGTTAAATTTAATCCTAACAAAACTCAGTGTTGCCTTGTGTCCGCCAAAAAGATCGATCATTTCCTGTTGTAAGTATCAATGGCTCAGTTTTCAGACTCTATTACTCTGTTGGGTATGACTGTATCTTCAAATCTCTCATGGGTTGACCATCTTCTGTCAGCTACCAAAACAGCTGCTCGTAAAATAGTCTTTTGTACAGATCTAAGCAGTACTTTACCTCTCGACAACTCCTTCTGCTGTATAAGGCCCAAATTAGGCCTCATCTTGAATATGATTCTCACCTCTGGGTTAGTGCTCCCCAATACGCACTCGATATCGTTGATCCTATTCAAAAGAGCGATTAGGCTTATAAATGACCCATCATTAACTTCTCACATACAGTCCCTTGAGCATGGAAGGATGGTTTCAGTTCTTTCTTTGTATTATCGTTATTACAACGGCTATTGTGCTGCTGAATTATATTCTTTGATACCATCCCGGTTATCTTTGCGAGAAACACTCGGTTCGCTCAGAAAATTGAAGGTAGCTGTTCATAGGCATCTATTGGCAATTCATTATCCCTCTATCCAGCCTCCTAAGTGTTCCTGAGTGCTTTAGCACGATAGGTCAAATTTAGCCTGTTCAGGTCCACAATCATAAAAAAACATAATACAATATAATATTTTGCTTGTATAGTGTAGTGTCTATTCAGGATGTTATAATTCTCTTTAGCAGTGGGTGTGCTGATTGTTGTGGGTGTTGTTGGGTTGTAAGCTAAAGTTTGGTCATGCTCAATTTAGTTGAAGTTCTGCTGCGGCGTCCCATTATTGATTGTACTGCTTGGTGTGACATTAAGTAGAAGGAAAACACAAAAGGTCTGTCGCAGTTCTAGCCTTACTAATACAGTTGTTACCTAGCGGATGACAGGTAAATCCCTGCCCATATTGAGACTTACAACGAACTCTATCTAATCGTTTATCAACTAATTTCCTTTTATCACTCGTCTGAGTACGCTAATGAAAACGGTTATTCCTGATTCTCAAACACAACTTTATTACCGGAAAACGTCTCATTTTCGCTTGTTCATTTGTCATGAGTTACATATATACTATCCTGCTGTTCTCTTCCCTTGCACGTAAAGCTCATTGACAGCGCGGTCGTTCTTTCACAGTAAGTCTTAATACCACAACATTGTTTTTATACGTCAATCGAAAACCCACTACAGAATCTTATCAATTAAATCAAACGTGATGAGTTTGGCAAGTAAACACTTATCCTAAACTTGATCTAATGTTTTTGAAATATCTAAAGCGACTAAGTGTTTCACTGGAACTTTCACATGTATTGTTCCAAACTTGGGTCACATCTGAAAGATCACTTTTTGAACGATCCTGTTAAAGACCATACTATTGATCACTAAGGAGTTTGTTAGGTTTACAGAAAGGAAGTAGTTGCTGATTGGTGGTTTTTTTCTACGAAATTGGGCAAGATAAATGTGGTAGCAATAGCATGGCAGTTAGGACGATAGGTTGTGTAATTTTTTGGGAATATATTGAATGCTTCCCAACACCCATGATGAAGGAAGTTCCTCTGAATGCATAAAGATTAACTAAAGCTTAGAAAGGACTAGTACTCATGCGGGTGAGGGGGGGAATATTTATTTAAGAGAATATCATGGATCCCGTTTGGACTAGTCGCTTTGTTGGAATCAAACAGAGAGATGAATGTATTGGTTTTATAACGTATGGAGAAGAGTTGCATAGTTTCACATATTTTCCAGAATCATTAAGACACGAGTTTGAAGCGAACAAATTCCCAAAGGATTGGGTTTGTCCAAAGAGGTTTTGAGGCGAAATGAAGATGTACCAGAGTTTTTACTGATGGCTTTAGCTCAACACCAACTTTTAGCTTTGGTGATAACGTTTTTGCAGATACTTATGGCATGACTCTCGACAGTTTTATTTGATTTTCATTAGACATTTATTTGTGAAACATATTGCATCAGCACAAACAAATTCTATTGAACCAGAGTCAGGAGCGAGAATTACTTATACGATTTTGCTTTTTGGGATTGTATAACTCCATGCCACTTCATGAACAACAGTGCAATTTAGGACAATTCTACAAAATTCTAGGAGTTGGTTAGGGAAGGTTAGAAGGTTTATATCCGAAAACTTGATGAAAGAGCTCAGGTAAATATCTTTAGCAGAAAACTAGTTCTTCTATGTAGCACTGGGCACAACAACGCATCCCTTTAATTTCAAGGAAGCATAATGATATGGATGTAAGCATTCAAATATTTTAGAAGTAATCATCTCCAATAGAGCTAGGAAAGTCTAAATCAGAGAGCTTTGAACTTGTATTTTATTTATAGCTTTAAAGCCTGTTGATATCGAAAGCAAACGTTGGAAGTTTAATTCTAATTTTAAAGTAATTCTTCAATTATTAATGTTTAATTTTAACACAATTCAAGATTCAAAGATTCACAGTGACCGACGTTACGTTGTACGCAAAATTGACAACGTTTAATAATGTTGTTTTGAACTTTTCGTAACGTGGCTTTTCTTACAGAATTAATAGCAATAGAAATCTTTTCTTTTAAATTATTTGATTTTTGTTTGTACACCTTGCTTTTTATTGTTTCCCACAAAAAGAAATCTAACGGAATAAGATCCGGTGACCTCAAGGGCCAAACAATTATACCACGTGTTGCAATTGTATTTGGAAATCTTTCATTCAAGTAATTGATAACCCTAATCGAGTTATGTGCTGGAGCTCCATCTTGCTGAAAATATTGCAGATTACGAATTGTATTCAAAGGTACATTATCCAGCATTTCTTCCAAATTGGTAATTAAAAATCTTTCGTAGACTTCTGCGTTCAAATTTTCGTTGTAGAAATAAGGTCCCAAGCTTATTGTACCAAGAATTCCACACCAAACATTTACAGAAAGCACTTGTTGCCTACGTGAGATGTGAATTTTGTGCAGATCAAAACACGTGGTGTTTTCTATTAAAAATTCCATTGTTAGTGAATTTTCTTCATCGGTGAAAAGATACGAAAAATTTGATCTATCTCAAAATTTCGATTAAACCAATTAGCAAATTCTAGTCTTCTTTGTAAATCAGTTGGATGTAAAGTATTTCCTACGTGGTGGCGATATGGCTTATATCCATATTTCTTCAAAATTAATCTTGATTCTTCTTTAGAAACACTACACTCCATAACTATTATTTCTCTAATAAACGCAGTTGGTTTGAAATCTGAATATGCCAAAATATTGGTTTCAGTTTCGACGTTAAAATTTTTTGGTGCATCCTTTGGTTTCGTAAAGGATCCATACATTTTAAAATTTTCTTCCATTTTACCAAAAATACGCTTATTCGGTTGACGTCATTCCATAGAAGCTTGAAAGTATAACTCGGAAGCTCTGTCTGAATCACGTTCGCATGAGTAACAAAACAACATGTCGTTTCTTTCTTCAGTAGAACACATTTTAGAAACTCTTCTAAACGCATACAATAATTATCAAAGCAAAACGAACTTATTAAGATTGATAAATGCAATAATTATACTTAATGATATTTGACAGTGCCTTTGACTATTGTTTTTACTGGACGATTTTCAGTTGTTTTATCATAGCCATAGCAATGTATTTAATTAAAGGATTTTTTTTTAATTTTTGAAGTTTTGCGGATTATTATTGAAATTAGACATACTAAACTTTATATCGTTGAAATCAGAAAAAAATAAGGAATTTAATAAGCCAACTTTCGCTTATGGTTGCTATTTAAAAAAAGGTAAGTTAGGGTTGTAACTCAAAAAGCAATGATTAAATTTTTTTTTTGAGTAGTGCATCTAATTAATCTTAAAACCTCTTTAAGATTTTACTGTATTTTTAATAACTAACGAGCCTACGTTGATTGAAAATTTTAACGATTTTCAATTTTTCTCAAATAAATCGGAAACTTGGCAACAATGGTCAACTTTCTTGCCGGGTTCTAAATCATCAAGTAATTCTGTCCAACTTTGATAATTTAACCAACGTTGTATCTCTTATAATAACAACGTAGTGAGATTTTGGCCACCATTACCAACTTAATAACATAAAAACGCGTTATTCGTTGTGTTGAAAAAGATAAGTTGTTATTATTAATTATGAACAATTGTACAATTTCAGGATTATAAAAATTCACATGGTAATAATAAAGTTTTGATTTTCACATGGTTGAAAATACGATTAAAGTTGTTGAAATAACTTATTCAAATTTAAGGATATAAACATAATTAAATAATTATGGAAATTGTACGCCTAGATTAATAAACATTAAACAGAATTGATGTTTTGAATTGTGTGATTATTTTATGCAACATAAACACACATAAAAACAATTCAGAATATGGCCAAAAATCGTTTTTTAAAAAGCTTGTATTTCTATTTATACAGGAAGTATGTAAGTGATATTTAATTTTATACAAAGTTTTCATCGTTTAAGATATTTAATGAATTTGTTAGTTCAGTAATGTCCAAGTATTATTTTTACATGAAAGAAATACAAAATGTCAACTGGCGAGTGAGGTATATTTTGGTATTCTAAAACAATTAACAGTATAGAAAAAAAGAAGTGTTTGTGTCCTTTACAGTAATAAATATTTTCTTCTATAGTAACATAATGATTAATGTTTTTTTCTATATTGGCCAAGCAAACTATAATCCAATAATAATTTATTTTATTACATACAAATTTTCAAACATGTAAATTATTACTTTCGTCCAAGTTGAAATGAAGGTTAGTAAAATTTGTGGTGATTTTAATATTGATTGTACGAAGTAAATAAAAATATATAGTTTGGTCACTTATGTTTATATTTAGTTTGGTGTTGATTGCACCAAATAAACAAAAGATGAAATTTAACGACATATACAAAGTTTATTACTTTAGAGCTAGATTATAATTGAGACGTAGGTAAGGTACACACAGAATATAAATGAAATATTATAGTTGTAGCTCATAAATAACAATTAGTTTGTGGAGTACTAAATTGGTATACCATATACAATCAGGTTCTCAGCACAAGCGATCTCTTCATTAAACTAGGTTTTTTTTTAATTTATTACACTTCATTTTATCATTCGTTATGTTTACGATATATAACGTCGAAATGCCTTGTGAATATTCATAATATGTCCAATGTGTAATTAATTGCAATTTTCTAGTTTGCATTAACTAAACATTGATATGTCTGGTTGTCGTCTAGACGTCAATATTTATTTATGTTGATTTTAGTAATATTAATTGGAGATAAAAAAATCGAATGTTGAAAGCAGCTATAACATTAAATTGAATTCTGCTCTCGTCGTTGAATTGGTGAAAGTACTCAAGTTTATGTTCACGATCGAGTTCTGTATTATATATAGATACATCCTGCTGCTGTATATAACGTGAATTTGTTGACAAGGGTTTTGCGTGCGTAGGTGTGTCTGTTTGCATGATACAGCGTTTAACTAAAACTATTTTGTCAATAGTCATGCTTACAGCTTACTCCTTATACTCTTAACAAGAAGTGTTTTTCGTGTTTAAAAGTCCAAACTTTAAAAATGCACGATATGTAATTATATGTGAAATAATAATTTACTCCCCGTTGTTTAGTCCCCAATCTGTATATATTTTTTCGTTAAATACACTTTATGCAAATTATTTCACCGCGCTGTGCTTAGGTTTATGTTTTTATTATTACAGCCCTTAAAAACATTTAGTGCCGACGGTTTCTTTTACGTTTTTGATGGAAAATCACGCGAGTTTCCGTCATGAAACTTCGGTATAGGACGCGATGCTTAGGGTTTATGTTGTCCCTTTAAAAGTTTTTATCCGGGAAGGCGGATATATTTCGCAAATATGTAAAGTGAAATGGGCAAGATGATTAGTTTTGAAAATTACAGAGTCGAAGTCAATCAACAGCTCACATACTCGTGAACTACAGTTTGCGTGTTTCGTTGCAGCTGAGATCCTCAAGTGTCGAGCGCACGCTATTGCGTGGACTTTGTATATTTATATGCTCTTCGTCAATCCGTCACACAACGATCAGCTGTTTTCACAGATTTTTAGTATCACTTTCATCTGGTTTAATTTTCACGGAAAAGCTATAAGGTCCTTTTACTAACAAAATTTAGTATTTTAGGGTAGATGTGTTATACGTTTAGTGAGGTATGAGTAAATTTGGGGTGATATTTCAGTGCCTATTCATTCGTCGTTGTCCGTGGCAACCGCCACCGGCCCCACCCTACGTCGCGACGTCCACAATGGCGGACGTAAGTTCTGCAAGAATATTAATTTATTAAATGAGTCAAAAAAAAGCGAAGGTATAAGATTAGTTTACGTATTTTATTGCAGACGTCGAAGAAATTAACCGAAATTACTCAAGTACGTAGTGTATAGGGGATGATGTCGAGGGAGCCCGGAACAATGGCACGTGGCCCTGCCACAATCAGAATTCGACGAATGAGCGCTAGATCGCGTGTCGCCCCCGGTCAGGAATATATGCATAGGTCACGCGAACCCAAAATGTATTTTACCTCATACTTTACTAGCAAGAGACAATACCGAATGACAATACGATAGTTCGCTTTTAGAGGAAAAAACCTTGCTAGTGCATGCGAAATTATTACTTTTTAAACTAATAATTAGTTACAAATGACTCTTTATTGTTCTTCTTTATAGCCGCGTTTAAAAAAGAAAGTTCGTTAGTTTTATATTGGGGTCGTGGTTGGTACGTTTTTTTTTTCTAGTTGTAGGAATTTAATCTGCGACGATAATATACTGCCTCGTAAAGGTAATTTAGAATTCACGAAAATATATACCCGCTGCTGCATAAATTTAACCCCCTACACCCTCCGCCATCAATAAACTTTTTCCGAGGGTAGTCTGAAAATAACATTAAATAGTTATCTAGAATAGAATAAAAGTGAAATCACCATATATACTAGAAACAGGTCTTTGCGACATAAAAGCAAATTGTTCGGGGTGTCTAACAGCAGTTTGCGTGTCCACTTCCCATATCTACAACGAGGAACAATACAAAAGACCTGACTGGGATTATTACATTTAAGAGTAGTACTACGTATTACTTACATACGTCTTTACCTCTTATACAGATCCTTGTAACAGACCCTCTTAAATTACGTTTTGCTTGTTTAATAGAAGGGAACGGTTTATATTACCTTTTATTGCGCTATTATAATTATGAGTAGTAATAAACATATCCGTTTTAAGCATTTTAAGTTTAATATTATGGTATTTTTAACAAAAAATATTGTTCAGATTTGGACATTTTATGTGCCAGAAAAATTAACCAGGAATGTTTTCTAATAAAGTAAAATATCGCCCTTGTAACGTTTACAACTAAAGGGTGTCTCAGAAAGAACTTGAATTTTCTAAATAAAAGAAAATATAATTCTATATATATATATATATATATATATATATATATATATATATGTGTGTGTGTGTGTGTGTGTGTGTATATTAGTTTTATATACGTTTTGATTTGTACTGAGATAGTAATGATGTTTACATGAAACAACATATCGGTTAAATGGCCACCATTGCTCTGTTGACAAGAGTGTACTCTTTCCGGACTACATTTTGCAGTAAGGGCTGCAAGATTTTACGAATTTAACGTACAATTCCTTCCTTGAATTCCTCAGTTGTTTCAGGGTAGTTCGCATAGACATAGACCTTACTTTTCAAAAAACCCAGAGGAAATAACCCAAACAAGTTAATTCGCAACTTCTTAGCGGCCAGTTTTGGTCTCCAAAGCTAGAGATGACACGACCTGGAAACTTTGCGTGCAGAGTAAGAGAAACCACATCCGATTTAAGTCTATTCCGTACAATTCTGGCATGAAAGTACGGTCCAATTATACCTCCTGCCCATATGGCACACTAAACTGTTACTTTTGTAACGGAAATTCTTGAAAGGCTTGTGAATTTTCATGACCCCAGATCCGAGAATTCTGCTGGTAAACGAAGTCGTTCTAGTAGAAATGATGAGAAAGACGGTTTTGTTGTGGAATTGATCGCCAGTTTATGGCTGTTCCGAGATCCAGTTGGTAAAGTTTCTGTTTCATTAGGCTACAATTGTTGAATCAGTTGGATCTTGTCAGCATGCAGGTGTAAATCCTTTCTCAAAATTCGTTGAAAAGTGCTGCAATGGAGGTTTAATTTCTGTCAATGATAACGGATGGAGGTGCTTGGTCGTTCTGCCACACCAACACTCACAGCTCCAATGTTTTCTGCCAATCTTTTGGTCAGATGACGGATAAGGTTTCTTTCATCTTTCAATGAAACGTCCGCGCAAATTTCTTGATCAAATTTTCAATAGCAGGCCCGTCGGTCAATTATGCACGCCGAAATGAACAAAATTTTCTCCATTTTTGCAATGGGTTTCAGTATTAACACAGTTCTTCCTGCTGTAACACACCTTTTTTGTAAATGTCAATGTTTTAATGAAATATATGCCAAATACGGCTGATTTAAAAATTGATTGTCGCAAATGGCGCGCGATTCGAAATTCAAGTTCTTGCTGAGGCACCTATTACATACGGTTGTTCAATAAGTTTAGTCGCTCGATAAAAAAAACACGATTTTACGGTTTGAAATCCATTTTATTATTCAATCCAGAGCGTTTCATAAACAGGGGGCCATATTTAAGGATGTGATTCTGGTAAACATTTGAAGAAAAAATCTTTACATAAACATGTCCTAAACGAGTAAAGTAATAAAGAGTTTTGCGCATCTGAAAAGTGTAAGTTTGATGAAGAAAAATAAAACATATTTCTAAATTTTGTTTGTAATAGAATTTGTTTTCTTCATTTTCTTTCGTCCAGTGCGCGGTTTTTCAGAAAACTTATCTAATTTGTGATTCAAAATTTAGTATTAAGAACACACAATAACAATAAAAATAAATTACCACAAAACAAAAAATCTGACTTTAGATTTCGAAATTGTTCTTCTTCATTTAGTACACAACATTCAGCCCTTCTTCTCATCGAAGCACAGAAGCGTAAAACAATAGATTACAAAAACGGTACGTCAGACAGGGGAAAATCAGGAGAGCGGATTTGTTCAGAAATGAATAGGAATTTTAAAAATAATTTTTATTCTAAGAAGAAACAGTGGCATATCATGTTTTACATAAAAAATATTCAGTACAAACCCTGTGCGAACGGCACTGGTAAAACTACAAAGACACGTTAGACAGAAACTGTACACCAAGTTATTCGAAATGGCGTAAAAGTTATTACAAAAGGATCGATTTTTTTTCTTAAAACTTTACTACCATGTAGTTCAAAAGTTAAGCCGTTTAGGACAAGTTTATATGAAGATTTTCAGATGGTTTCCAGAATCACATTCTTAAATATGGCCCCGTATTTATGAAACACCCTGTGTAATCTCCTTGAACTTCATTACATTTGTACCAGTAATCTACTAATTTATGAATTCCATCACTGAACTGAGAATCCAGAAGACTGTTGAAATGCGCTTCTACGGCTGATGTTACCTCTTCGTACGATAAGAAGCGTTCAGCACGCATGAATATTCTGGTTTTTTGAGCGGTGCCTTGAAAAATGATTTTTTCTTCGGTAAAAAAGTTCCTTTTGCATTTCAAAAAATTGATGCTAACACTTTCTTGACCGATTTCTGGACCCTAACTTACTTCGGAGGCGAAGATGGTATATATGCTATAAATTTTCTTTAGTTCGCACTAGTCGACCGCTGATGATGAAAGCGTAGCTATCGAAACGCGTTTGGGGTTTTTTAATTTTGTGTGTATTTTGTATGTTACAGATCCTACCACAGTTCCAGTGTTCCAGATTTTTCAAACACCACTCCTGTTTACCTTCCAACCTACATATACATACAGTGCGTACCAAATGTATGGATCCGGCCTTGTTATTTCAAAACTATTCGAGCTAAATACATAAAATTTAATATGCATGCGGCTTACAAGGTCTTCTACTATTTCCACAGTTTTTTTTACTGACAAGGTCGGGAGCTGCACAGTCAACTTCATTAGTTGGTTGGGTGGGTGGGTGGAAGGGTGGGCGAGTGCGTGCGTGCGTGCCTACGTGCGTGCGTACGTGCTTGCGTGCGTGTGTGTGTCTGTGTGTGCGTGAGGATGTATGCTGGTATCATATTTCTAAAACAGACGCATATTTAAAAGATATACTACGCGTAATTTTGCGGCAAAAATTCCTAATATAGAATTTAACTGTTAAATTTTTTTCAATATCTGAATAGCGATTAATTTTACAAGTGATAGTGTAGACATGTTTTTTAAAGAAAATTTAATTTTGCATAACTTTTCTTTATAAAGTTTCTTAATATTGTAATGACTATGCCAATCCTTACTATAAAATGTCCTATCCTAATAAATAATTCCTATCAAAACTTATTTCCTGTTTCCTTCCACAACTGTTTTATCAGTCTTCATGAATGCAACCAGTTGTACATTGCTTCTCACTTTATACAGACTTTCCCTATAAATACCAGGCCACCAACCATCCAGAACACAATTATTTACCTACTTTCACTTGTTACATTTATTGCACTTGCACTTATACCTGATTCTACCAAACCACCAGCATGCTGACCAGTATTTTCAGAATCCCTACCCGACCTACCAACATTTAATTCATACAACCTGACCATTGCATCCTTTAACCCATATTAATAACCTACTTTGACCCTCATCATTTATTCATACCCGCACACTTTTGTGTACTATCTTCTTGGAGGTGTTTCGCCCCGAGAAGGGTACACAACAGTGCCTAGATAAAGTCATTAGTTTGACGGGGTTACGCCCCGAAAAGCTAAATATTTCTAAACGGTGAACTATCCTTTATCACTATGAGCACCTATTTCATCAAATAGTAAAGCACGATCATTAATACCATCTTCTTGGAGGTAATACGCCCCGAGAAGGGCACCTAAAGGATGTGTAAGGGCGTGGTTAATTAGACGATGACCAGAATACTTAGCTACATCTACTACGATCACGTCTTCTTTAGTAATACCAACCCTCCAACCTTAGCCGACAGTTTCGACTCCGAACAAGATATTACTATTACACCAAATCACAACCAGAATCCTAGTCAGTAAATCTATGTTTACCATACTACCTGCTTTTGATATCATTTCTCCCTTTGCCCAATTTACTTTTAAACAACCAAAATTCATACACCAACCGCATTCATCACCCCCCTGTATTTAATAGAACTTTCACCCTGTATACAAAATCCACTCCCCTTTCGTATCGTCATTCACACAAAACTACATATCTAATTAATAAACCAATTTAATTCATTTAATAAAAATAAGTACCTGTTACCGAATTAGCTGTTTCTTATCAAACAGTAACATGTACTTATTATTACAAGAAGCAATTCAATACTTGCCCATAATTAATTCCGTTATAATCCTGAACCCTACACACACTTCGTTACACTTCTTTCATATTTTCACGGTCATTAAAGAATTTTTTAACGTGCTCGTAACACATCTGCTTAATTTTTTATTTAATATTATCCTCAGAAGGCTATACTGAATAACTAGAGAAACGAGACAGTAGCGTACCGTATGTTACCACAGCCAGGGAACACCAGAGTAATTTCTAGTTTTCATTTTTAGTTATTCATTAAGTCCATTAGAGTTTGTTTTATTTAATTGTTTTTGTTACTTTCTGTGTAGAATTGATTATAGTTTTCATATTTTGTGACCGAATAAATGTATTGGAAGACAACTAAGTTTTAGTCACGAAACATACATTACGCCAGGGTAGTGAAATTGAACTCTACCTAATATTAAAGGCAAAAGAATTATAATTTGTAAAATTTCAAAACCAGAAGCAATATGAAAGTAGCAACCATGTGAGTCGTTACAATATAACGTAAGGTAAGTCTAAAAATTAATTAAATGTGAACGAATATGGTTAAACCGTATTATTGACATCTGGTAGAAGCGGGCGGCTTTGAAAATTTTAACATGTAGTAATCTCTATATGACATGAAGTTTTAAACGTCAATATGACATAGATTATTGTTTTTATTTTTACAGTGTTTTTTTTTTATGAAGGTATAAAAAAAGAGATTGTATAGTTATCCTAAAACAATTATAATTAAAATTATTTCATTTATTTAATTTTTTAAGTTAGCATCTAGATGTCTATTAACCTCTGTCTGATATGAAGTTTTAAACGTTTGTTTGACGTAAATTATTGTTTTTGTTTTTACCATGTTGCCTATTTTCGTAATGAACTTATTATAAAAGAGGCTGCATAATTATCCTAAAAAAATTATTAATAAAATTATTTCATTTCTTTTAATTTCCATTTTGTAGGTTAGAAGATCGTCTGATGTTCCACACTAGATATTTTCCTGTTGACTAGGATCCATATAAAATCGATGCTTTCATCGTTTGGTTAACTCAAAAATCAATTAAAAATGACCAGATTCTCATACAGTTCAAGTTACACTGGAAACTATTTTTTTTAATTTGAAACCTAAATAGAATCACCCACAAACGTAGTTACATTTTGTTAACACCCTCATATTCAAAAAATTTTCAACCCCAAATGTATAAACAAAGTTCGCCATTTTGTTTCACCAGGCTACTATAACGCGCTCTAAAATCTCTAGATTCGAATAATAAAATTTATCAACCGCTAATAATAATTAATTAATAATTAAGGAGAATAATTTCTATAAGGGAACAAATTTCCGAGATCGGTTATTAGAGAAGGTTAATTCTTTGATTATAGATCAGCCAAACCTACCCTACCGCGATTGTCTACCCAGTAAGGGTCCCAGTAATTCTGTTTGGTTGTATAAAATATAAACGTTTAATTTATTTTGTAATTTATTAAAATAAGTAAATACATGTTATATTTTACTGTTCTGTAATACTGCTAAAATAAAAAAAAACAATTATTGTCAGTTATTTTTATAACAACCCTTACTACCAAAAGGGTAGTATAGAATCATGATGGTAGACCCAAGACTCATCCGTAGTGATGGAAAGACATTAAAAATCCATTTTATCCTTTCTAAAGTACACCCATTGGGCACACAGCCAAAGTATTGCTTATACAGCCTAATAAATCTCTCTCGGTTAATCGACGGTTTTCCACTGTGTTTTTGTTACGATTTCTAGTGTTGATGCACTTTTTAGACGTCCTTCACGTGGATTGTCTTCAAGATTTGTACGACCACATTGAAATTCAGCAACCCATCTTTCTACTATTCTAATTCAAGGTGAAGAGTCCTTGTGCACTTTTAACCATCGTTCATGACTTTGTTTTGGTGCTTCACCTTCCAACAGTAAGATTTTTGTTACTGTACGATATTCAATATTTTCCATTCTAAAAAATACGTCAGCTTTGAATTGCTGTAAACATACGAATCAGTAGACGGATCTACATGAAACTTCACACATACTCATAAAAAAAGTAGTACCTTCGTTAGAAATATAAAATGGCGAAGTCACTTATCAAACGACAAAAGTTCTTGAAGAACCTCCTGCTGAATAGCATTAAGGAAAAATGTAGCATCATCAGCGTAATAACATGACGTAACATTCCTCTTATACCGTTAAGTCCCGTTGTAACAACCCATTTTGAGTTGTATTAAATATACCGTAATTTATGCCTTCGTTCATTTAGTTGTAAATATAAGAAAAAATTTATTTATTAATGATTTGTAAGTATAAGGTAGGCAACTTAATTTGCATTTTGGTGTAACTTAAGTGTATATACTTCTTAATGGTTTATACTCCCACTTTAAATTATTTTGTTCTGCCTATATTTTCGCGTAGGCGTTACCATCCAGCTTCCAAAGCGTCCATTTTTTCACTTCCTGATGAATGCTGCGTTGTTTAGGAAGCATTTTTTGGGCTTCCACCTAAATTTTGTGAAAGTGCCATTGATTTAATGTAAGATATATTTTAACGCATTATATTAAAAATTAAAACATTTGCTCTTTTCAGGCACTTTCTTTTTTTTACTTTGATTTATACTTTTATTACAATTACTTTTCTACTTTAATTACATTATTTTTAAGTACGCGTTTATTTTTACTTTTACGTACGCTTTCATTTTAATGCAATAAATATTGGATTATTCAATTTCAAGAAGAAATTTACAAGAAGTAAAATTCCATTTTTGGGTGTGGTTTACAACGTAAAGTATTATTTCGAGATATTGTGCAATATTGGTGCAAAGATGACATCACCTTAGTTGACATTTCCGTAATCGTTTGGATACCGGAGGTTATTAAAAAGTTTGTGTACAAAATTTTACAGGTATCTAAAATTTTAATGATTTTTAGTATAAGGCTAATTTTAAGATATATGTTATATAACGCTACATTTAACTGTTAATAAACATACTTGGTATATTTTTATTTTTCACATTTTTCTATAATTTTTATTGTAAATCTCGGTTTAGTTATTCCGAGCATAATTAAAAAATAACTTGGCGTCCGAGATCATTTTTATTAGTGTTACATTTCATTTTTATTATTTATGTTAAGTGGAAATAATTCGAACGGAAATTGTGGTAATTAAGCAAATCAAAATATTGAACCACTCTACGTTAATCTACCGACTGAATCAAAAGCATTATTTTTGGTGAATGCTTTGTATCTCAAGTTAGTTTAACGATTTGTTTCGGAGAACATTTTTACACTTATTTCTTATTAATATTAAAAACTTATACCATTATAACTATTTTATCCGGGTATATGGAGAGATGAGACAGGAGAACTAAGTAAATGGCAACAGTAGAATTTCACAAAATTAGTGACTCGGAGCTTTCGAGGAGACTTGTGTTTCAGACAGAAACAATATATCAGGTTGTAATTGTTCAAGATGTTGGTGAATAGCATTAAGATTAGACCTGATACCGCGGATGTTGCAGTAGTGAATCAGAAAGTTGATACTTTCGATGACCGAGGTCGCTTGGGCCCTGCCCTCCCGGACATCCGAATGGGGCAGGATTTTACGTCCGGAATTTATAACCCTAGAAACCACAGCCATCTTATTTTTAATTTGGGACTTTTAATCCGATAGGAAGACAGTGAGGGCGAGAAGGAAGAATAAGGATGAGAATAGATTGAGGATGATGGAAAAGGTAGCCGGCAGCCCTTACCGAGCTCAGAAAATCGGAGACCCAATATTAAGGAACCCATGGTAAGGGTGGTGGTACCTCCCGGCTGGCATGGAGTATACATGCCTACCACATACTTTACCTTCTTTACCTTCCAACCTACATAACATACAGTGCGTACCAAACGTATGGAACCGGCCTTGTTATTTCAAAACTATTCGAGCTAAATACATAAAATTTAATATGCATGCTGCTTACAAAGCCTGCTACTATTTCCACAGTTTTTTTAACTGACAAGGTCGAGCTGCACAGTCAACTTGATTAGTGGGTTGGGTGGGTGGAAGTGGGGTGCGTGCGTGCGTGCGTGCATACATGCGTTGTGCGTGCTACGTGCGTACGTTTGTGCATAGTGTGTGTGTGTGTGTGCGCGCGCGCATGTGTGTGTTTTATGTGTCTGTGTGTGCGTGTGGATGTATGCTGGTATCCACATTAACTCCAGCACGAAAGTACCTAGGCACTTAACATTTTGTACTTAACTTTGTTTTCATTTTTCTTGGAGAAATATAGCGGCGGAGAAGGGGTTTATTAAGGACAGCTTTTGGTTTTATAAAATATTTCTAAAACAGACGCATATTTCAAAGATATAAAATACCTAGAGGTAGACCTTAAACATATCAATTAATTACGTTCTATGCAATTTTTTGATACGACGCGTACGTTAGCGTAATTTTGCGGCAAAATTACTTAGCTACATCTACTATGATCACGTCTTTTTTAGCAATACCAACCCTCCAACCTTAGCCGACAGTTTCGACTGAACAAGATATTACTATTACACCAAATCACAACCAGAATCCTAGTCAGTAAATCTATCTTTACCATACTACCTGCTTTTGATATCATTTCTCCCTTTGCCCAATTTACTTTTAAACAACCAAAATTCATACACCAACCGCATTCATCACCCCTGTATTTAATAGAACTTTCACCCTGTATACAAAATCCACTCCCCTTTCATATCGTCATTTCCACAAAACTACATCTTTAATTAATAAACCAATTTAATTCATTTAGTAAAAATAAGTACCTGTTACCGAATTAGCTGTTTCTTATCAAACAGTAACATGTACTTATTATTACAAGAAGCAATTCAATACTTGCCCATAATTAATCCCGTTATAATCCTGGGCTCTACACACACTTCGTTACACTTCTATCATATTTTCACGGTCATTAAAGAATTTTTTAACGTGCTCGTAACACATCTGCTTAACGTATTTAATATTATCCTCAGAAGGCCATACTGAATAACCAGAGAAACGAGACAGTGGCGTACCGTATGTTACCACAGCCAGGGAACACCAGAGTAATTTCTAGTTTCATTTTTAGTTATTCATTAAGTCCATTAGAGTTTGTTTTATTTAATTGTTTTTGTTACTTTCTGTGTAGAATTGATTATAGTTTTCATATTTTGTGACCGAATAAATGTGTTGGAAGACAACTAAGTTTTAGTGACGAAACACACATTACGCCAGGGTAGTGAAATTGAACTCTACCTAATATTAAGGGCAAAAGAATTATAATTTGTAAAATTTCAAAACCAGAAGCAATATAAAAGTAGCAACCATGTGAGCCGTTACAATATAACGTAAGTTAAGTCTAAAATTAATTAAATGTGAACGAATATGGTTAAACTGTATTATTGACATCTAGTAGAAGTAGTAATCTCTATATGACATGACGTTTTAAACGTCAATATGACATAGATTATTGTTTTTATTTTTACAGTGTTGTTTGTTTTCTTTATGAACGTATAAAAAAAGAGGTTGTATAGTTATTCTAAAACAATTATAATTAAAATTATTTCATTTATTTAAAATTTTTAAGTTAGCATCTAGATGCCTATTAACCTCTGTCTGATATGAAGTTTTAAACGTCTGTTTGACGTAAATTATTGTTTTGTTTTACCATGTTGCCTGTTTTCGTAATGAACTTATTATAAAAGAGGCTGCATAATTATCCTAAAAAATTATTATTAACGTTATTTCATTTCTTTTAATTTCCATTTTGTAGGTTAGAAGATCGTCTGATGTTCCACACTAGATATTTTCCTGTTGAATAGGATCCATATAAAATCGATGGTTTCGTCGTTTGATTAGCTCAAAATAAATTAAAATGATTAGATTCTCATACAGTTCAAGTTACACTGGAAACTATTTTTTAATTTGAAACCGAAATAGAATCAGCCACAAACGTAGTTTTTTTTGTTCACACCTCATATTCAAAAATTTTCAACCCCAAATGTATAAACAAAGTTCGACATTTTGTTTCACCAGGCTACTGTAACGCGCTCTAAAATTTCCAGATTCGAATAATAAAATTTATCAACCGCTAATAATAATAAATTAATAATTAAAAGGAATAATTTCTCAGGGTTCATTTTAGACTATACAATTTAAAAGTCGAATAAAACTTTCTAATCAAAGTAAATTAACTTTTAATGGACTAATATGTAGCTTATTCTTTGGGATTTATGACTAAAGTAAATAACAATTCAAGTTTTAAAGATCATGTCTTCCAAATGCCCTCCTTCGACTTCAATGCATTTTTGAATTCTAAGTTCAAAATTTATCATCACTGGCGAAGCAAATCTCCATTTATTCCTGCAATTTCATTTCGAATCTGCTCCTTCAGCTCCGGAATTGTTGGACGACTTGCAAAAACTTTTTGCTTTAGGTATCCCCAGAGAAAAATCGGGGCCGTTAAATCGGAGATCTACAATTCAAATTTCCAAATCGGGAAATTATACGGCCGTCAAAAAATCTCGCAAAATTTCATAGTGTTTCTGGCTGTGAGCTGTTGCTCCATCTTGCTGGAATAATATGGCGCCATTTAGTCCTCGTCTAATTAGTTCTGGGATAAGAAACGTTTGCAACATGTTTATGTAGCGTTCGGAATTAACTGTAACAGAACGGTTATTTTCATCCGCAAAAAATAAGGACCGATAATTCCAAATGATGCTACACCGCACCAAACAACGACTTTTGGACTGTGGAGGTTTTGGTAAACAGTTCGTGAGGATTTTCTACTCCCAGTATCTAAAGTTTTGCTTGTTAACAACACCGTCCAAATGAAAATTTGCTTCGTCGCTCATTAGCAAATTATGAATTTCTCCACGATGCTGATGTAAAATTCTTCAAAAATGTCACCCGCTCCTTTGTCTAGATCACTGAGGTTATGCGCCATTTGATATTTATAGGGTGAAATTTTATATCTTTATGCAGAATTCTGTGGAGACTTCCTTAGATGTTCCTAGGCAAGTGATTGCCGATTAGCCGATCTCTTAGGACTTCTTGTAAAGGCAGCTCTCACTCGTTCAATATTTTCAGGCGTACGCACCGTTCTTCGACGTCCAGGTTTTAATGTTTTGCACAGAGCCATTTTCACGCCAATGACGAACCCACGCCGCAATTGTAAAGCGTGTTGGTGCATTGCCCTATTATTGTTTCCAAACTGCCGTCGAAATGCACGCCGAACTTCTTCAAATGAACCAATTCTAATGTAGACTTCACAGAAAACACACGCTCTTGAATCGAATAATTCATAATGCAATGAAAATTGTTAAACTGGAGCAATTATATCGTTTGCGTATAACGCATATTTGACAGAAACACTTAAGTCGTTGTTTATAGACAGGCGCCTCCTTGATCTTTAAAACTTGAATTGTTATTTACTTTAGTCATAAATCCCACAGAATAAGGTACATATTAGTCCATTAAAAGTTAATTTACTTTGATTAGAAAGTTTTATTCGACTTTTAAATTGTATCGTCTAATATGGGGAACCCAGTCTAAGGGACCAAATTGCCGAGATCGGCTATTAGGAAGGTTAATTTTTGATTATAGGTCAGCATACTACCTACCGCAGTACGAATGCACTGTGCCAGAAGGATTGTCTACCAGTAAGGGTCCCAGTAATTCTGTTTTGTTATATAAATTATAAACATTTAATTTATTTTGTAATTTATTAAGATAAATAAATACATGTTATAGTTTACTGTTTTGTAATACTGCTAAAATATAAAACAATTATTGTAAGTTATTTTTATAACAACCCTTACTACCAGAAGGGTAGTATAGATCATGATTGTAGACCCAAGACTCATCCGTAGTGATGAAACGACATTAAAAATCCATTTTATTCTTTCTGAAATATACACCATTGGGCAATAGGCAAAGTATTGCTTATACAGCCTAATAAATGTCTCTCGGTTAATCGACGGTCTTCCACTGTTTTTTATTACGATTTCTAGTGTTGATGCACTTTTTAGACGTCCTTCACGTGGATTGTCTTCAAGATTTGTACGACCACATTGAAATTCAGCAACACATCTTTCTACTATTCTAATTAAGTGAAAAGTGCTTGCACTTTTAACCATCGTTCATGACTTTGTTTTGGTCATCACCTTCCAACAGTAAGATTTTTGTTACTGTACGATATTCAATACATTCCATTCTAAAAATACGTCAGCTTTGAATAGCTGTAAACATAGAATTAGTAGGCGGATCTACATGAAACTTCACACGTGCTCATAAAGCAAGTAGTACCTTTGTTCGAAAAATAAAATGGCGAACCAATATGTCATCTCTTATCAAACGACAAAAGTTCTTGAACAACCTCCTGTTGAATAGCATTAAGGGAAAAATGTAGCATCATCAGCGTAATAACATAACGTAACATTCTCTTATACCGTTAAGTCCCGTGGTTAATATTGAGGATGATGAAAAACCAAAGGAAAAAAAAAGGAAGAGGTAAAGTTGTGTACGTAGAATGTAAAGCAAATATAGAAGGAAACAGCGGCATTACAGGGTACAAAATGGAAAAAATTTGGACAAATAATTTATTCCTATTGTATTCTGAAGAAAAGAAAACAAGGAAGGAACGGACCTTTATTGTTACTAGAAACATTAAAAGATTATAAACCCCAAACCAATAAGCGGAAGAATATCCTACCTACGTATTAAAACAAAACTGCATCATGTCTCAATTTTGAACGTAAACGTACCGATTGAAGCCTTAGAAGATGAAGAGAAAGGAAACCTGTTCGAAAACTGACAAAAACCGTCTTTCAGATACCTAAATAAGAAGCGATACTATACCAGACGCGGCTAGGGTTGTCTTATTATATTGTTAGAAATGACGAATAGGTGGCGCTGATTCAATTTCAATTGTCAGCGGCTACTTAGAAATTTACAAAGTAGTTTGCTGACGGTGAAGGTTTTCGTGGGATGATTCTTTGTGATTCGTTTAACTTTTGGTAATGAAGCACCTTCGGAAAGCAATGTTTGTAATAGGTTTGCAGAATTTCGTTGCGATCGTGCGCGCGCGTGAAGGTAGGCCAAAATCGGTTGTGATTAGAAAATTCGATACTGGCTGCTGGTTGTAGAAGATCGGCATGTGACGTACCGTGAGATAGACATCCCTTGACAAACCACAGACTAAAATACGTTCGATTTGTATCAACAATTAACCGCCAGAAGGATCTGTTCACGATGGATTCCGCTTAATTCTACGTTACGGATGACGAAACCTGGATATACTCGTATGAACCGTATACTAAGTAGCAACCCACTGGTTTCGTTTACGAAGCACTCCAAGAAAATGATCGGTTGTTTCTTTGGTTGTACTGGTTGTACTGGACATGTCCTTTAGCGGATCGAAGAACAGTTAACGCTGAATGGTATATAACGATTTGTTTCATTGATGAAATTAGGAAAAACGTCTATCATGACAGTGCTAGCACGTCGAACAACTGATTATTTGAAACAAACAGCATACTCAAGTACCATACAAAATTAGCTAAGCTATCATCATCCGTGGTTGACTAAGGATTATTTGAACATGAAAAATATCGAATTAATGGCTCATTGCCTGTATTTGCCAGATTTATTCACTACCGACTTTTTTATTCCGAATGCCAAACAAAAAATGCGTGGATAGTGATTCTCATCACATCCAGGAGCTGTTGAAGCCTTTGAAAACCATGTTTTAGAAATACCAACTTTAGAGAAAATGTTTCAGAATAGGCTTGACGCATGCACAAGTGTAAAACTTAAAGGCTTTTTAAAAGCAATAAAATAGATTGTTCCAAAAATTTTTCTTTCCCAATTTGTATTACTTAAAAGCATTTCACTGGGTTAAAAGTATGCCAATCAGATCGATCACACACCAGCGTATAAAAAAAGAGAGCTACCACACTTGCAGGGGAGCAAATGTCGATAACGTATTTGCATGATAATTACAATATTGTAGCTGAGAATAATAAAAAACATTCTATTTTAAGGCTTTTGTTTTCCAGCATCTGTTGTTAACTACCCTTGAACTTCTGGAGTCTGGTTTCTACATCTACGATTCTTCGACAGATTATGGAAATTGTCACATCATCTAAGGTCTTTTTATTAGAATGTGGGACCTAACACCTAAGACTATTTAACAGAGTCTTAAGGTTGGTCTTTCGACAGATACTTGCCCATGTATCTAAGGCCTTGCTTGGAACTTTCATAATATCTACAGTCCGTTTGACCTGATATTCACAGAACATCTTAAAGTAAGGGACATTTTTAAAATCATCCTAACATCTAAGGTCCTTTTGACAGACTCTTGCTCCAACATCTTAAAATAAGGATCTTTTGGAGCGATGATTCTTGAAATTGTCCCAATATCTAAGATCCTTTCGACAGGATATTGACCTAACATCTTGAAATACAGGACAGACCTTTGAAATCGTAGTAACATCTCAGGTACTTTGACAGTTTTCTGCTCCTTAAGATGTTTTTGGAGAAGTGATACTTGAAAATGTCAGGTCCTTACATCTAAGATCCTTTCGAATGACTCTTCTTATGCTTGTAATTTCACAGTTGTGTTTCATTTTATTTCATTTTTATCTGTATTTTAGTACAATACAACTTGTTTAATGCACATAATATGTATATATGGTTTTATACTTTAAAACAGGTGAAACTCATACTGCCTTAGAGCAATACCATTAAAATGACTCATGCTCATCAAATAGCCTCAGGGAAATTCTTTATGTCATACACGACCTTACAACGTAAAAAGTGGAAATTAAACAAAATGAAATAAGGAGTTTTTTAAGATAATTATGTAGCCTCTTTTGTGGTACGTTCATAATGAAAATGGACATCGTTGTAAAGCCAACAGTAATATTAATGTAAAGGACAAAATTCTAGTAACGGGTAGTGCTAATAGCCATTAGCGGTTGATACGCATAGAGATGTTTGACATTTCCCTATGTGTCTAGATCTCAGCCCACAAATACAAATACACATTTTTACATAAAATTGATGGTTATTCAAATATTGAAAAAAATTGAACGGGCACTTAAATTCCTCCTTAGGAATCTGTTTGCTGGTATTCTTACATCTTTGAAATATGCAGCCCTTTCAAAAATATTTGATAAACAAAATATCCGCTTAATATACCCCTTTAGCCGCCGCTGAACTTCTTCTCAAATCTAATCAGGTCCAAAGAAATGATAATAAGCTTAAATACGAAATTTCAGGTACGTACGTCTCGTGGTGTTAGTGCTAACACACACACACGCTCACACACATTCCGTGCTCGTACACGCACACACACATTTTGGAAGATAGTCAACGTGTAAACTATGGAAGTAACTTTTTGAACTAGTGTAGGAGAAACATAATACGGAAGCCAAGTTCGACACTGACAAAATTTGAGGAATAATTCGATTTTCTGATGAAGTTTGAGATGATATACAATTTTATATTGACCTTTTGTGCTTAATGTGCAATACCTTGAAGGTTCATTTCATTAATATAGGTGCAGAAAACCATAACTACGTCAAGTACAAATTGAATTATTTTAGCTATATTCATTAACGCAATAGTTCATTTCATTTTTACTCAAATCATAACTCAGTGGTACGAGTATTAGTGTGGAAGTTGTAATAAAAATAACTAGTAGCCGTTGTGACATATGAGCAAGTGGTGGTTGTGATCCTAATGACAAGTGACCGTTGTGATCTTATGAATAAGTAACCGTTGTGATCAAGTGGGCTGTTGCAATCGACGTAGGGTGGAGTACAATTTAAGAAGCGTCGGTCGTCATTGTGATCACGTTATGACCATAAACACTGTTGGCCATTGGGGTTGAAGTTGATGTTTTGATTAACAGAGCAAGTGGCCGTTCTGATCAGGTTGACCGCTATAATCAACGTCGATTATGCTATCATTTTTGTAGTTGTGATTACGGTGGCCGGTGTCATCACAAAAGCTGTAGGTGTTGTGATCATAGTGGTTGCAGCAAAATATGAGGTGCCCGTTGTGATCACTGGCCGTTGTGATATAGAACCAATACGCTCAGTGCACATCAATGTAACGGGGCCACTCATTTTGTTATCGATGGGTCTTTTACGGTATCCTAGAACAATTGTGGTTAGGAGGTTTTAACCCACGCAATCTAGCAAGTATAACCCAGCAGCTAGCAAAGTAATTGGAGTACTTAAGGTGCGTGGCCAGAAGGTTTATTATTTGCACTGGATTAGTACAAATGTTATTAAACATAAGCATTTTAGTAGTAATTATAGGCGCTATGAATTTAAAAAAACGGCCCTAACAGTTCAAAAAAAGAAATAAGAGAGCTGAGAGAAAATTTTAGTTATCACATATGTAAAGACAGAGATAAATCAAAACAATAAATGAAGGGTCCAGTAATTGAAACGTTTATTTAATAAACACGTAAAAAAAGTAATGAAGTTTTCTAATAGATATGACCTTAATATCGATATCACAAGTGTACATAAAACCAAAACCCTAAAAAAATTTTAGGTATAAGGATGATGTGTAACTCACCACATTGTATGACATGTTAGAAGAAAAACTCGCTGAAGAAGGAATAGATAGTAATCCTTATTCAATATAAATAGTTTTGAAAAAGGTTACCTCTTATCAAATTAGATTCTAATTCTTACCACTAGATTTTCTAAATAATCATTTAGAGATTACATAAAAAGAATGACGTACAAGGGTCAATGGCGTAACATAGGGATTTTATGTAGGGCAAAATATATTTTTACAAACTTATTTGCAATTGTTTCTATTACGTTTGCTGAAAAGCGTTTTGAAAAATTATCACAAACTTTTATCATCACATAGGTATTAGTAAATTTACATTTGCAGCTAAAAAAAAGTTTGGTATTTTAAACATTTTATGTGCTTTGTTTTATAGACTTTTCTTTAATTTGGGGAACTGGTATATAATTAATTACTATTTTACAGCATCTATCGTCGTTGATCCTACAAAATAATTATTAATCCCATATTTTCAATTTGTGACTAAGCAAAATTTCATATTATATATAGGGTGTTGCAGAATATAGTGAAGAAAATTAAGGTCAGACCCTACATCTAAAAATATAAAAATCATATAAACATAGGTCCGCAAAAGCTCCGTTTTCAAAATGCGGAGTGTTGAAACTTTTCTGTCTTTAATAGTTTATTTTAAATTTATCGAAAACCCGTTGAGATATTGAGCTATGGTACACGCAAATGTTATCGTAAAAGGTCATATTTACACGTACAAAATTGTTATCCAAAGCACTTACATCAGTGGAGTTCGTGAAGACAAGTAGTTACTTTCAGCAAAAAAAAAAAAATTGTACGCCACTGGTTTTTGCATAAAGCTTTCTTAAAACCAGATTCTGCTTAAAACGAAGTTTTTCGAAAAAAAATTATTTATTTATCAGTACAATAAGCTGTTTTCGGAATCGTAATTAAAAGCTAATAATCTAGTAGGCATTATTTGTAAACCTCATAAATTTCTTGTCAAATTAGAATGAAAGGAATAACATAAAGTGCCCAACGATTTGAATTTGAGGTGTTTCAGTTAACTTTTAAGTTTTCTACAGAATAAGTACTTACTATGGTGAATTATTCAGTTTATAGACGTTTGAGAGAAACTAATAGGTAATTTTGTTGATTGTTTTAAGAGCGGTTGAATAAAATCCTGAAAGGCGTCTAGCATACGAATTGGGAATACCAAGTACTTTAATGTATGACTTGTGTGGCTTGTACAGAGAGTACAAGCCCTTTCTGAAGCTACTGTATTGCCATTGATTAAGACAAAGAAGTGTAATATAATAATATCGGCAATTAATTTCGTTTATTTTGGCTACGGGCCAGGAATAGAACTTTTAATTTCTACAGTTACTGGGCGGATGAAAATCGCATACATATCCATCAATCGCTACACCAGCAATAGTTTTCAATCAACGTGTGGGCAAGAACAGTTCAAAACTATTTGTTTGGGTCGTTTATTTTACCTAGAAGATTAGACGGACAAATATACCTGCAGTTTTTTACAGGGTAATTTACACTACCTACTAGAAGCTGTCCTTAATATTAGGCAATATTTATCATTTATGCACGACAAAGCGCATACTCATTTTAGTCGCAATGCAAGAACGTTACGTTCCTAGGAAATTTGATCGGTTACCAATGCGTGTGAAACAATACGCCAAAAACTTTAATTTTCTGAAGAATGAGAAGAACATGCGTAGGCGATTTAGATCATGTATTGAAGAACAGGAGAGCCATTTCCAGCATTTCATTTAAACTTAAAATTTATTACACTGTTTCCTGAAAAATTATTACAAATAAAATAATAAAATTAAAATGAATCATTCCGAATGTGTCTTATTATTATATTGATTAGTAGTACACGGGCACCTACCGCCACCATTTGGTTTTTTGTGACGTCACCCTTGGAACACCTTTGGTCGCCATTTTTTTTATATAAGCCACCTAGTCCTTAAACTATTATATTCTATGCAATCTTTAAGACTCCATCTAAGCGCTAGCTCAAATTTTTTCAATATTGTAACCTTCATCATTATACATATAAATGAGTAATTAAGTTACATAATTAGTTTGTTTTACAAATTATGTTTTAAACGATTTTCACCTTGGGAACGTTAAATTATATGTATATTGATACGGGATTTCATACTTTCTTTAAAAAACAGTAAAATATATTTATAGCCATAAAGTTTATAATACAGATTAACTACTATTTATTTATATAGATCAGGGTCGCAAAAAGGTGCTACAGTAAATCATCGAAAACACCCTCAAACCTGGGTAATCCATAATCTCCTATGTTAAATATTAGTGTGAAGATATTTTCGGCAGTCAAGACTTTTGGGATGGGTGCACTTCCCCTTATGTTCAAAATTAAGGGCAGCGTAATTTAACCTATCTGGATCTTCATAGAGAACATCACTACCAGCATCAACTCCACCGTTTTCATCTTGAGCGTTTATATAGCTTATTAGCAAGTAAAACAGCTAATACCCTGATACTGCGTCATAATAATACTCATTCGATTCTAATTACTACATGTAATATACAATCTTTATTTGCATATTATAGATATATTATTCTTAAAATTAGCTAATTTCCCCACATCACTTTGAAATACTACATAGGTCTTCAATTCTTCTTACCCCCTGAAGCTGTACCGCATACATCTTTCTTCAATTTTCTTTCTCCAGTTCCTAATCAGTAACATTTTTTCTAATACACAAAACAGCATCTTCAATATTGCGGTGTGTACGCCGAAAAAATGTCTTGTGCCTTCTTCTTTAAGCTAGATTTTGCCTCTATACAACATACAAGCTCTATCTTATCTGACGGCTTTACATACAGGTTCTGTCTCTGATTTATAAAATGTGCGCCCAGGAGAAATACTGGAGTTCTGCTACAGAAAACAAAAAAGTGTACACCACGCATAGATCTACAGCGAGAAATTTACTCGGGGCATGTACATTGCGAGTAAATTTTTTTTTCTATAGTTATGGTGCACCGATCTTTGTTATATGGGATCTTTAAGTAATCACAGTAATAGAGACAGCTACATACTAGCGGTTATCGGGATGTTTAGCAATAGGATTTGGATATGAGTTTTTAAAACGAAGACAGTCGCATATAGGTAAAAATTTGCGACGCAACGCTTTCGGCGAAGGCTGTTTCGGTGACACCCTAGTCCTACCTTCGCCGAACATAACCGAGATTGTAAAACAGGTGTAGATCGTCGCAACCTATTCTCGGGTCTTCGCCCCTTCTCGTGATCGGAACTTGTTCGTGGGCCTTCGTGTATTGTCGTGGTACCCTTGCTCTCGCGACAGCAAGTATTGAAGCCCTATAACTTGCTTATAAGTTAGTGTTAGGCCTCCTTATTAGAATAGTCGTAGGTTCAAGTCCTACTCGCGGCAAACTTTATTTACGTTGTGGTGCAAGTTATCATTAGAACCCCTTATTAGAATACATATTCAAATTTACCGCCAAGGGGCTAGGACAAGGAGCGAAACCCCCGTTGTTTGATTTGATCGAGGTTGATCGGTTGATTGAGGCCCAGATGCATAACCTTAAAAACTAGTGTTAGACCCCTTATTTCAAATTTCCCCCCATAACCGTTACAGGAACCTGTATATACTTTTAAAATATACCGCTAGGTGGCGACACCTATTAACAAATTCAAAATTTGAGCTCATGGGGCACGACAAGGGGTGAAGGCCCGAGAGCATTGGGCCCTTATTAGAATAAAAATTCAAATCTACAGCCAAGGGTGTGAAGCCCCGAGAGCAAGTTGCGAATCCATACACCTACCTTACAAGTTAGCATTTGGCCCGCTTATTAGAATACAAGTTCAGATTTCTCGTAAGCCCTATGTCTGTCTTATAAGTTAGCATTAGGCCCCCTTATTAGAATACAAGTTCAAACTTCTCGCAATACGCAATCAGAATGTAAACACTTAAATACAAATTCAAATTTCACCAGGTGAAGCCCGAAAGCAAGTTACGAAGCCCTATACCTGTCTTATAAGTTAGCCTTATTAGAATGCAAGTTCAAATTTCATAGAATGCGCCACAAACAAATGCAAATTTTGGTCAAGAGGCGAAGTCCTGAGAGTAAGTTGCTAAGCCCTACATCTGTCTTACAAGTTAGCATTATGCCCCTTATTACAATACAAATTCACATTTCCAGCCATGACCTGCAGAGACTTAAAACAAATTCAAATTTTCCGCCAATGGGGCTTCGACAAGGAGACGTTGCAGCCCTACACCTGTCTTACAAGTTAGCATTAGAGCCATGTTATAATACAAATTCAAATTTTCCGCCAAGGGTACCACGACAATACACAAAGGCCCACGAACAAGTTCCGATCACGACAAGCGGCGAAGACCCTAAAACCTGTCTTACAATCTCGGTTATGTGGGGACGGTTGAGGTCGCCGAAAGCCTTGTGTCCAAAATTTTATCTATATGAAGAAGTTTATCGCTTTTCTTAAAACAACGGTGAATGCTTTCAGATGCGACTGTCTTCGTCTTAAGAACTCATATGCAAATCCTCTTGCTAAAAGTCCCGAAAACCACTAGTATGTAGCTGTGTCTATTACTGTAATTATTTAAAGATCGCATCACAAAGATCAGTCCACCATAACTAGAAAAAAAATGTAACTCGCAATGTACATGCCTCGAGTAAATTTCTCGCTGTAGATTTATGGGGGTGTACACTTTTTTGTTTTCTGTAGCAACACTCTAATATCCCTCCTGGGCGTAAATTTTATAAATCTAAATTACTTTTTGGACAGTTCAGCCGAAACAGAATCTGTATGTAAAGCCGTCTTATGTGAAAGCATGTCATGGCAGACCGGTATCGGTAAAAATTCGAGGATTAAAAAGATAGTGTTCGAATAAGAGGCTGGTGTACTTAATTTGATTATAACCCCTTTTTTGACAGAGGTAATTCAGCTAAGATAGAGCTTGTATGCTGTATAGAGGCAAAACCTAGCTTAAAGAAGAAGAAGGCACAAGTCATTTTTTCGTCGTATACACCGCTATATTGTAGATGCTATCTTGTGTATTAGAAAACATGCTAGTGATCAGGAATTGGAGATCTCAAGAAAGATGTATGTGGTACAGCTTCAGGGAGTGAAGGAGAATTCAAGACCTCTGCAGTATTTCAAGGTGGTGTGGAGAAATTAGCTAATTTTAAGAATAAACCCATGTCTGTGTAACAATAATAGCGGCAAATAAAAATTGTATATTATCCGCTGCATGTATTTTTAAAGCATAATTACATTCGAATGAGTATTATTATGAAGCAGTATCAGGGTATTAGCTGTTACTTGTTAATAAGCTATATAACCGCTCAAGATGAAAACGGTGAGGTTGATACTGGTAGTGATTTTCTCTATGAAGATCCAGATAGGTTAAATTACGCTGCCCTTAATTTTGAACACACCCATCCCAAAAGTCTTGATTGCCGAAAATGTCTTCACGCTAATATTTAACATAGGAGATTATGGATTACCTAGATTTGATGGTGTTTTCGATAATTTGCTGTAGCACCTTTTTGTGACCCTGTTCTATATAAATATAGAGTAGTTAATCTGTATTATATGCTTTAAGGCTATGAATATATTTTACTGTTTTTTAAAGAAAGTATGACATACCATAACAATATACATATAATTTAACGTTCTCAAGGTGAAAATCGTTTAAAACATAATCTGTAAAGCAAACTAATTATGTAACTTAATTACTGATTTATATGTACAATGTTGAAGGTCACAATTTCGATGTCGTTATTCAGACATTGAAAAATTTGAGCTAGCGCTTAAATTCAGTCTTAAAGATTGCATAGAACAGAATCGTTTACGGACTAGGTTTTATATCCTTGATAAAAATCAAAATAACCCTAATTAATATCAATAACAGATTAAATAACTCTTTTATTATGAAAACGGTTATTATCTTTACATGTTATCTGTTAATTCTTCCCATTATTAGAATACAATTTTTATGACAGGAGTGAAGCCTCGAACAGATTCCTGCCTTACAAGACTAGGCCTATTAGAATACAATCACCAATGTATAAATAAATTAGGTTATAAATCTGTAGATGGGGTTAAAAGAAATGTAATAATAATTTTAATAACAATTATGCAATCTCCTTTGATAAAAACCGGCTCTAATAAATATTAATAACAGTTTAATTAAAATTTTTATTATGGAAAACACACCTGTCATCTTTACATGTCATCTATTAATTCTTCCCCATTATTAGAATACAATTTTTATGACAGGGCGAAGCTCGAACAAGTTCCAGTCTTACAAGGAATGAATACAATCCCCAATGTATAAATAAATTAGGTCACAATATGTAGATTGGAATTAAAAGAAATGTAATAATAATTTTAATAACAATTATGCAATCTCCTTTGATAAAAACAACCTTAATAAATATTAATAACAGATTAAATAACTTCTTTTTATTCTCAGGTGAAAAAAAATACGACCCCCACGTGGGGCTTATATAAAAAAAATGGCAACCAAAGGTGTCCCAAGTGTGACGTCACAAAAAATGGCGGCGGTAGGTGCCCCGTATACTACTTTGATTAATAAAATTATTTTTATTTCGAAAACGGTGCGTCAAAAGGAAAAAGTCAGAATTGATCTGGTTTTAAGAAAGCGGGCAATAATTTTTGTAAAACCAGTGCCGTGCAGTTTTTGTCACATAAAGACTTGCCGGTATGAACTCCACTGATGTAAGTGCTTTAGAAAACTATTATGTACATGTAAATTTCAACGGTTTTCAACAAATGTAAAATAAACTTTTAAAGATGGAAAAGTTTAGACACTCCGTATCATGAAAACGGGGCATTTCCGAACTATGTTTACATTATAATTTTCATATTTTCAGATGTAGAATCTGACCTTCAATTTTCCTCACAACATTCTATAACACCCTGTACACTACTACTTCTACTACATATGTTATTAAACTGCTCCTGGTCTAATTGCAACAAATCTAATTGATGATGATTATTTAATTTTAGAAACTGTTTTTTTTTTATTCCTGAGGAATATATGTATATGTAGTCCACGAAAGGTGTGATAACGAGAATATAAGATTTGCCTGCCGTAACGTTTTGTTTACTAAATTTTCAGTAACAAAAAGTTCTGGTCATACATTTTGCAAAAATTTTAAACAGTTCAGTGGGTAAATTGGGAATATGAGAATTCTACACTGCTTTTAATTTAAGAGTTTTCAGAAAAATACTCTCTATTTAGTTTGAACTTTCTCTTTTTGTTTACTCTTAAAATGATGCAACAACAAATAAAAAAATTAGAAATAAGTCGATAAATCATAGTTTTATAGAAAGGGTAGATAATTTGTATACGATACTGTTTTACTAAATTAATGGGTAAATCGCGTTTATGCTATGATTGAACTATCACATTTATGTACTCACATTTTTAGTTAACCCAGCAATGAATTATGCTGACCAAACATACAAACTTCCATAATGAAGTGACGTAATTTTTTTTATTTCAACAGTAAAACATATCGTGACTCCTTTTTTTTACAACTTTTAATTATGTAGTTTAATTATCGTTTATGAATTAATATGTATTTAGAGAAAATGACATTTCAGTGAATGCGATATTTCACCTTTTAGATAAAGACGAATCGATAAATAGAAATTGTAGCTTTAATCTTCAGGTAATCGTCAATTACGTAAATATTTCACCATCTTAATTGCTACCTTTTTCGCAATTGTTTTAAGGTAAAAAATGAGATATCGGTCAAATCTTTCGTGAGAACATCAATTATTCTCAACAGTAGCGAGGTGTTAAAAGCGTGGGTTGGCTTTGAATGCGAACTCGAATTATGTTTGTTCTTATAGCTAATGTATCTGTAACAAAATCTCGTATTTAATGAACTGGAGTGAATTTATTGGGAACTGAGTATCGACGCGCCAACTTACCATCTCCTTCGGGCGTACGTCCATCGGTGACGACCATGGACCATCGAGCAGGAAAGGTCGGGTTGGTATACTACGATAAGGTTAAAATAATTACTACATTCGGGGTGAGGGGATTTAAGAGGGTGTACGGTCGCTCGTAAATAACCAGGCCCTGGGTTAATGAGCTCACGCCGCGGACAACCCTTTTATTTATTATTCTCCACCTTTTTATGTGTCCGAACTTTTTATATGATGACGTTTCTGGATTAAATTGCCACTAAAATCTTCTAATTTTTACCTATTTTATATCTCAAACTTCTTCAATTAATATTAAATCTTTTACTTGTTATTCATAAGAACCTTGCTGTTTTATAAAAACAAAACAATTCTACATCTTTTTAAGAACGATGAGGCGGTAACAAGGATGAGGATTGTGCCGATGTGCAACGTCATCATAGCTCATATAAATAGGTATTTATCAATGGTTTAAAAATCACTTTCAATATCAAACTGCTAGAGCACTGGTGGTGTAGTGGTCGGAGTTCTCTTCCTCGCTTTTGGTTCGGGTTCGGTTCCCGGCGCGTAAACTTATTTTTTCTTTTAGGTTATAGTAGTTTTATTTATCTAATCTAATTGTGTTAGGTTACATTAATTTCGTTTTTCTTATCTAAAATAGATGACATCACACATCGGCATCATCCTCATCCTTGTTCCTTTGTTTACGGCCTCCTATACGAACGTTCAAGTTTATTTAGTTTATAGCCACTAACACCAGTAAGGATGATAATGAATTTTGATAAATAATATGCATATTAAGATGATTATTACAAAGAAATTTTAGAACATTTTCCTTACGTTATATTCTACAACACAAAATTAACAAATACGATGGGGTACGTATGTCAACCTCCATTTTTTAATTCCGCAAAAAAAATTGTGCTAAGTTGTACTATGTTTGTGCTATCTTGTGCTCAAAAAACAAAGCGGCAAATTAAAAAAATTGCCATCACCCCCATTTCGCTTTAAAAAAAAGAACAAATATTGTGCTGGGTGTAGCCTGGCTACAGTACAGCCTAAAAAACTATTGAGCAAAAATTTTTTTATGCTTTGGAATTTTTAAAGTTGTGCCAGTCAAACTAAATAACTTTCCCTAATGGCACAATTATGTCAGACCGTCATAATTAACTCTGCGCCCCAAAATTTGGTCTTGATTTTATCTTTTATTTGTGTCACCATAATTCATGAGCTGTAACACATAAACGAATTCTGCGAGATGTGTAGAAATGTCTTAATCTAATAAAACGGACATATTTCCAAAACTGCACAATTTGCAAGAAAACTTTCATAACGTTTTTGACCAAAAAATTTGTTTAAAATTTTGAAAGGTGTTCCTAATGGCAAAATTATGTCAGACCGCCGTAGTTAACTAAGCACCCTATAATTTTTGAGTACAAATAAAAATAATCCAGACATATCTCAAAAATGCACGAAAAATTTTTTTCATTTCTACTGTAGTTGGAAAAATCCAGTGGGGGGGATCAGGCGCATTTTCTTGTTTTTAGGAAGTATTTCTGAAACAGCTTCCTATTTCGAAAAGATACAAATACCAACAAATAGAATTAAGAATTACGTTCTAGGCAACCTTTTTATGCGAAATGGTTCCTATGTCTGAATAACTATCAACTTTATAACAAAATCTGTACATCTTTTTTAAAAATAATTTAATTTTTCTTTATAAAAATTCTTGATACGAAACCAAATAGCCTTAAATACTAATTAAATTGGTAAATAAGATGTAAAACGCGTATACTATACTTATACTTTCGTGGGCTGCTTTGGGATTTTATGGCATCGAAATCCTATTAACGTCTATCTGACAAATCAATAATGTTCTGAGGACGTTCCCTATTTTCATTATGAACGTATTTCTATAGAGATTGTATAATTATGCTAAAAAATAGTAGTTTATGTATCAAGGCAATTAAGTGGATTTTTTAAAACGAAAATAGAGGTAAAAGGTTACTTTATTGCCGAGGTTCATAAAATATTTTTTCTGACAGGTCAAAACGTTTGTCAAACTTTGATTGATTAATTATTGAGACAGTTAGATTGCATTGGTACCCGTTACCCGTTATTAAGGTTACGGAATTTCTTTCTGAAATTATAATTGGTGAAAAATGGATAATAAAGAGGGTATTATGCCACTAATTTAAATGGGCAAAATTTTTGCATTTTAATGGCGGTTTCAGAAAAAAATTATTATTTTATTTCTATGTCCACTTTGTAGGTAGTACGGTCGTATTTTGTTCTACACCAGATATTTAATATTTGGACATCGTGTGTGTAACTCCACAATTCAAGTTAGTACAAACTTACATTTGTCTCACTCCTTTACATTGAATATTTAGTGCTATCTTTCTTGCACAATTTGGAACACGGGATGTACTCTTAAACATAGTGTAGTACGTATAACGTTCTGTTGTATTTTATTATTTCTGTATTGTGTTAAATTATAGTTTAAGTTGAAATATTAAGTATATTTATAACAAATAGGGTAATACAGGTATCCAACCATTTTTGTGTCGTTTTTCCGTCAGCAAAAGGTAAATTTTATAAAAGATTCCATACCTATCTCGAAATCAGCATAAAAGCCATAGCAAATAATTGAGAGTATCAAAATGGCTCGTTACATGCTTGTGTATTTCTTGAATAACTTACTATTTCTAAACTATCCACAAGAGCACGTTACAAACTATGTGTTAAAAACTAGTTATACCACAAGATGGTGTCGCAAACTTTATGTTAACATCTAATTATACCGTAATATTGGACAAGTAGCTTTTAGATTATATCACAAGGTGGCGTTGAATGTGCACTGACTTCTAATTATACTACAAGAAGGCGCTGCATTTACTTGTAACCAAAAGGGAAACTCAAATCGTTAAACCTGTTTCAAGATATTGGTCCAATATGTAGGTGGGGAAGAAGGACTGGGGTAGAGCCACAGTTGTTAAAATCTGGTGGTGTCAAGGCCTTTAGGCAGCCTAACAAAACACATGCTGTCGGAAATGGGAGAAACCCATGCGGAAACGGGCTTACAAAACAAGATGGGCACGAAGGTAAGGAAATATGGGAGAGAGACGGACCTTAAGCGTAGGAGGGGTTTATGAAAACCCATTAAATAGGAAACCTTGTGTCATTATATGCGATAAATGTGATTAAAAAAAAAGCAATTACGACCAATTACAAGCAATTATGTTGCCAAAAGTTTTGGAAGCACAGTTGATTGCGATAGTCTGAAAACTTTGTCATTAGGAATAGTTGTTGAGCTTGAATAGCACAACTTGACAACTCTCAAAATTTTGCAAATGTAAAAAAATTGTTTGGTCAAAAACATTTTGGAATTGTTCTTGCAAATTGTGCCATTTTCGAAACGTATCTCGATGGTTTAAGGGTGTACTCGATTAGCACAAAGCACACCGCACAGAATTCGTGAAACAGATGACAACTAAAAATAAATCAATACCAAATGTTTGGGTTCTCAGTTGACTACGGTGACTTCTCATAGTTTTGATATTAAGGAAAGTTGTTGGATTTTATTAACAGAACTTGGCATAACCTTCAAAATCTTGAAAATGTAAACAAAAATTAAAAATTATTATTAATTTTGTTGAATACATAAATAAAAAGTTCACTTTGAGTAGGATTTGATTTCTCTTCTCAATCGTAAAGCATTATGGGAGTATAATAGAAATTATGACAGATTTAGAAATTGGTACTTGAGAATCACAGTTCTCGCCTCAACTTCTACCGCTGTCACCTTCGTTAGCGGTGAACCGTAAAGCGACTGGAATGGTCGTTATTGCGACTGTGGCCGGAACATCCTTTGGTACTTTCACTTGTCGTCACCTATTCAGGTTGAGCAGAGGACCTGAGTATTCTTTTTCTGTCGTTGTAACCGTGATGCTTGGGTCTTCTTTCGCTGTAGTATGTGTAGGAAATTCGGTCATCCGCAGAAGTTAGCATTGTTGTTTTCACCGCAGGTAACATACTTCGGTTAGTCCGTACTGAGTCAAAGCTAGTTAATCAAAAAGCCAATCAAGCTGTGAATAAATTTTAATTGCTCTAAAATCATTCTCAAATCTCACCTGTGGTAGAAAACTTGTCTCAAGTGCTGCTTCTGGCGGGAAAACTCATCAAAGTATGTGACCGGTACGCAAATCTACTAATGCAGTAGAAGACATGTCTAAATTGGCAGTGTTGGTAAGCAAATCTCCTCCATATAGTACAAAACATGCCCCAAATGGCAATGTTCTATTGGTAATTTTTTGGAACACAATTAAATTTGGTCAACATGTTTGTCGTTTCTTACATTTACAATAACCATCTGTATTTTCATCAACCATGTTTGTATAGAAGCAATGTGAAGAAATCATGTACAGAACACAATTGAAAAGACTGTTTTACGAACAGTTTAGAACTTCTGGAATACAAAAATAATTTAGATATATACGGATGTAATGAGGTGTTTGAAGATAGTCGAGTCTTTTTTCAATCATGTAAATTAACTTTGTGTACAAATTTGGCATTGATTATGCGCTTTTTTGCGCCGTTGAAAGTAAATGTTGTGCTCCAATAGGAAACAAGTCTTAGCAAACATTTTATAAACACGGCCCACTTCAAGCAGCCGAAAATTTTGGGATAAATTATTCTTTTCTTATTTGGTAATTAGTCGCCAATTAGGCACCATTTTACACCGTTAAAATAAAATGTTGCGTCCTAGGAAAGACATTATTATAAAATTACAGTTCACAGCCGCGAAGTTTCACATAAATCTTGTTTTATGTAGTACTTGAGCGCCAATTATACAGCATTTTGCGTCTTTGAAATAAAATTTAGCGCCCTTTAGGAAAGAAGTTCAGAGCCGTGAACTTCGGCATAAATCATTTTTTATTAGGCGCAGTTATGCGCAGTTTTGCGACGATAAATTTAAATTTTATGTCCACATAGAAAATGTATTGCAAAAATTGCAAATCAATTAATTTTTTCTTCGCCAAAAACTAATTTTTGCGTCCCTAATCTGCATAAATATATTAGCGTTAATTAACTGCTAATTATGGGTCGTTTTGCTTTGCTGTCTTAACTACTGTATTGTAGTGGGTAAACAACCTCATGAATTTAAAACATAAATAGGAGTTTCTACACATTAAGGACATAAACAGGTAAACAGTACATTTGCATAAATCCATTAGAGCATAACAAAACATTGATTTAAGTAGAAGTTCACGTCTCGGTAAAGTTAGCTTAACGGATTATAGTGCACGCCTAATTATCGTACGAAAAAAGATTCACTTAATCTTAAGTTCATGGCTGTTGATGCCTTGTTGATGTAATAACTTACTTTTAAAAAAGCACAAAATTTTATTTTAACGACGCATAATTGGGAAATAATCACTGCGTAAGAATGCATTTATTTATACAGAAGGTTACGACTGTGTGATGTAATTTTTACAATAACTAGTTTCCTATAGCGGCCCAAAATTTAATTTTAACGAAACGCGCATAGTGGGCGCTTAATAACTGCATAAGGAAATTTATTCAGAAATTTGTGCTTGTAAAGTTAACCGTATCAATCTAATTTTTACAATAGCTTTCTTCCTATAGGGGCGCAAAATTTAACTTGAATGGTCCAAACAGCGCATTATAGTCTTCTAATTACTGCACAGGAAAACAACGATTTATTCCGAAGTTTCTGGTGTTGAAGTTATTCGAATCTATGTCATTTTACAATAAAAGCCATAATAGGTGCCTAATTATTGTGCAAGAAAAGATTAAGTTACTCACAAGGCTGTAAAGTTATCCCTGTCAATGTAATTTTTGCAATAACTCATTTCCTATGGGAGCGTAACATTTTACTTCAGAGACACAAAACAGCACGTAATTGGTGCCCAAATATTGTATAAGAAAACACTTATTTATGCAAAAGTCCACGGCTGTGAAGTTTTCTCGTTTCCTCTAGAGGCGCAATCTTTAACATTAAGGGAGCATAATGCGTATCTAATTATGGCACAAGAAAGGATAAAGATATGAAATTAGCTTTGTCAGTGTAATTTTGCAATTTACTTGTTTCCCATGGTGACCTAAAAACAGAGCATAATTCGTGCCTAGTACTGCATAAGAAAAAAATGGTTTTATGCAGAAGCTTACGGCTGTGAAGTTAGCGGCGTGGATGTAACTTTTATAATTGTTTCCTATAGGGGCGTAAAATTGAACTTCAACGGTGCATAATGGATGCCTAATTGTGGCATAAGAAAGAATTAATTTATATATAAAGATATGAAGTTAGCCTATTGCAATAACTTATTTCCTACGACGGCGCAAGATTTTATTGTATTTGCGCAATACGGCGCATAATTGGCACCTAAGTTAAAATTGATTTTTGCCGAAGTTCATGGCTTTGAGGTTAGCTGTGTCAATGTAATTTAATAATACTCTTTCCTATAAGGACCCAAAATTTTATTTTCACGACGCAAAATGGGGCACATAGAAAAATAGATTTATGCAGAAGTTCACTTCAGCATCGTATGTACCGGGTGGCCAACTAAGAACGGCCGTCGGCCATATCTCAGGAATCGATTATAGCACAGGTTCGGGAAAAAAAATTTTATAACAAAAGTGGCCTCGAAAAACGCCTGAAATTATTTTCAGAATTGTAGGTCCACCACTAGAGGGCGTATTTGACAGTTAAAAATTTAAAAAGCAAAATTTTTCAAAATTTACTCAATTAAGGGGCATATTAAATATTATAATCAGATTCCTCGACAAATTCTGCATATTTTTTATTTGACAAGTTTTAGTCTCTTCAAATAAGGGGTGGGGGAGAGTGGAAACCTTGTTACGAAAAAACGCCTTTAATTCAGGTTCTGCTTGACCGATTTTAATAAACTTGATGTTGTTTGAAAGAGCTTTTGTTAAACAATAGAAAATTTGTAAATTTGAAGCAATCCGATTAATAGCATAAATGCTAGAGAGCGCTGTTTAATATTTTTTTAATATCGTGTTTTCTCCTTACAATTTTAAATGGAAGCATAAAAATTGAAGTAGGTCTTTAAAAAGTAGACTAAATTAGTAATAAAACAGTGAAAACTGCAAGTCGATATCTTTTTCCTATCCTGAGATATCGTAAGAAACAGGTTAATGGCGGGAATTGTTCTTCCAACGTCTAGTAGGCTAGTTCGGGTTAACGGAAATTATTAAATTTAGACTGGATGAAAAGATCTTACATTGGTCTGCAGGAATTTAAACTGTTGTCATACTAATGTTATGGTTACCGCTAGATTACCTAAATGTAATGCTGTCCCTACCAACAATGAGAACAAATTATAAAATAATAATGTGATAAATCTAACATTCTTTTAATTATATAAGAATGTTATATTTGTTTTTTCGCGATGTGTTAGTAAATAAAAAGCATAAAATATCAATAAAAACCAATATTTGCCTAGCAACAACAAATACAGTTTAAAATATGAATTACGATTTACTGAAGACGACAAAATTAGTAAAGAGGGCCATGTAAGATATAAAATAAATTCCCTGTTGAAAACAAGCAAGCTACGATTTTCACGCATATGTCAAAAATTATTCATCGTGTTGCATTTAATGGACTTTATTTATCTCGTACCAAAATGATTCTTACAAATGAAGAAACATTTGATATGTTGGTAGTTTATTTTGAAAGGTGGATAGGACGTGAAAGTTTATTTATTTGGCCACCAAGGTCCCCAGACCTAACGTGTATAGATTTTTATTTGTGGGGGCGTTTATGCCGATAGATCCACAACAAGAGCTGACATGATTGAAAGAATACGACAGACAATACGAAGTATTTCAAGGTCAGAAATTGAAACTGCTCCACCCGTCAGCGATTGATTTCATGCATTGAAAATGATGGACGACATTTCGAACATCTAGGGCGAAACTAATTACCTAGTTATTTATTTAAGGTTTTAATTGTTAGATTTATCACATTATTATTTTATAATTTGTTCTCATTGTTAGTAGCGACAGCATTACATTTAGGTAATCTAGCGGCAACCATAACATTAGTATGATAACAGCTTAAATTACTGCAGACCACTGTAAGGTCTTTTCATCCAGGCTAAATTTAATAATTTCCGTTAACGCGAACTAGCCTATTAGGCGTTGGAAGAACAATTCCCGCCATTTACCTGTTTCTTACGATATCTCAGGATAGGAAAAAGATATCGAATTGCAGTTTTCACTGTTTTATTACTAATTTAGTCTACTTTTAAAGACCTACTTAAATTTTTATGCTTCCATTTAAAACTGTAAAGAGAAAACACAATATTAAAATTCATAATTAAACAGCGCCCTCTAGCATTTATGTTATTAATCAAATTGCTTCAAATTTACAAATTTTCTATTGTTTAACAAAAGATCTTTCAAACAACATCAAGTTTATCAAAATCGGTCAAGCAGAACCTGAATTAAAGGCGTTTTTCGTAACAAAGTTCCCACTCTACCCCCTTATTTGAAGAGATAGACTAAAACTTGTCAAACAAAAATATGCAGAATTTGTCGAGGAACCTGATTATAATATTTAATATGCCCTTAATTGAGTAAATTTTGAAAAATTTTGCTTTTAAACTATCAAATACGCCCTGTAGCGGTGGACCTACAATTCTGAAAATAATTTCGAGCCGTTTCTCGAGGCTACTTTTGTTATAAAAATTTTTTTCCCGAACCTGTGCTATAATCCATTCCTGAGATATGTCCGACGGCCGTTCTTAGTTGGCCACCCGGTACAATAACGTGTTTTCTATTGGGGTGCAAGATTTAACCTTAACTGCGTAAAATAGCACATAATGAGTGCCTAATTATCACGTAGAAAAATATTCCTAATGATATGAAGTTAACCTTACAGAAGTAACTTTTGCAATAACTTATTTCTTCTGTGGGTAAAATGGCGCCCAATTGTCTCTTAATTACTGAATAAAAAAATGATTTATCAGACAGTTTGAGGACACCGTGTAAATAGAATCCTAGCTACAACTTATTTCCTATTGGGGTGCAACGTTTCGACATATCTAAAAACATGTAAACATACACTCGTCAAAATTTGAAAATCAATTGAGATGTGAAAAGTCTGTGTGTAAAATACTTTAAGTATCAAGCAAAATAATTATTGCTTACATGGTATCATCATCAGTACGCCAATATAGGACACGCTCACCTAAATAATATAGAATATTCATTTCAGGCCTTTCAAAGTTATCCGATTATAATTCTACTTTTTTGAAATATAAAATACACCCTTTTACACGCTTTTCATTCTAAATTGTCTTTTGTTTTAGAGAGTTTCCACTGTGAGAATCGACTTTTTATATTTTGTAACTAAATTCTACTGTACTCGCACTAAAGTAACATTAAATTAAAGCTAATGACAAAAGACAAATGGGAAACTTCGTGCTGCGATTTGTTTACAATAGCCGCATTAATAAATAAAACTTCGGAATGCCTCTTAGCGAGATCACGAACATTTCAATTAGTCAAAATTAAGAAATGACTAAATCATTCTTGTTGGCACTTAATTTTGACATTACGTTGGAACAACCGCAGCAATTTTTCTATAGTGGCAGATTTAATTTCAAAAATTGTATATTTAATTTTAATAAAGTTTAAATTCAAAATCAAGAAAGCAATAAATTAAAGTTGCTAAAGCGAGAAAAAGGAACAAAACCAATTTTTAGAACATAATGTAGGTATAAAGTTACACATAATAACATCAATACAATTTAGCTTGTCTGTTTGACCTGCGTAAAATTTATGCAAAGAACAAACATTAATTTGATGTATATACATTACGCCTTACTTTACGGTGACTTTTTCCGCTTCTGTAATTTTTGTAAGTACACCGTTTAAAACGTTTTGACTTTTTTAATTTGCGAAAAATAAAAGAATGGTTTAGTTATGCGACCTCGTGCGATATATGATCGATTATAAAAGCGTGTTGTTTTAGTAACAGTTAAAGCCTAATAGTTATTTTCTTATCGTAAAAATGGAAATTCTCATATATATGTATAATTTTCGAAACGCAAGATATTTAGCATAATCTTCAAATAATGAAGTTTGTATTATGAATGGGCTGTCATACGCGCATGAACGGTTTAAGAGCGCGTTGTTTATCGGACCTTTTAATTTTCATCGGTCACGGAATGTGCCATAACTATTTAAACATGAATTCGTATTATTAATTACATGTAAATTATGCTCGAGATAATTAACTACGAACTTTTGTTTATTTTATCAGCGTGTTCACAAAAATTGAATTAAAACTTTTATTTCATTTTTTTTTTTATTAAAATTTGGTATTTAATTTTATTAAGTATGGCATGCGATCCGCTAGATTTCATAATTAGTTATCTTTACTACAAGTTAAAGTGTTTAATCCAGATATGATATAATTACACATAAACTCATTAATTTATGTTACTTCTGTATGGAGCATTTGACTGTGAAAATTAAAATTCGAATTTGGTATACTTTATTACAAAATAAAAATAAATCCAGCACCGTGACCAAGTAACAAATGTTATGTCTTACTCAAATTACTATGAGAGGTTTTAATTGGTAAAGGCAATTAGTAACAAAATGCACTTATGGAAACAATTCTCGACTCAGACCATCGACTATTAATATTTCAGTAACTTTATGGTCAGTTATACCCATAAAATGCCAACTCTAAACTAATGAATTGTTATAAATATTAAGAGTTTTAAAAAGACTGTGACTTTATTTTAATTTCTTCTTTACTTTAAAAGCCAACGAATTATTAAAAATTTAAGGTAGAGGGGAGGCTAGAGACACATTGTTTATATTGCTATATAGACAACCCCTCTCTTGCTCTGCAACTATAAGAATGAAAACTACGCCTATTCGATTATTTTTCGTTTGTACCAGTTTGTTCATATTATGGTTTGCATCTGTACATCAATGGTTTTTAAGCACCCCTAAAAGTGCAGTCGTGGTTAGAATAGCAAGTAATAAGTAAAAAAATAAAAAAGAACTCGAACTTTTTTGATCCAGAGTATTCCATAGCAACCGGGATACATCGAAAACTTCGGCCGCGTCCAAACTGAAGGGAGCTGCCACTGCTACTGCACACAGCTGCATCCAATAAGTAGTTAAGATCCCACCAAGAGTAGAAGACCGTTAAGCCGTAGGATAAGAAGAGCCCAGGACAAAACGCGTCGGAGGAAAAGGGCATAGAAATATCGACACACCGCAAAAGACTACGCCACTACCACCAACAGTAAGAAAGATCGACGTCGGGACGTCAGCTGCCATTTAATAAAGGCATTTATTAATTTTGTATTTGTTTTATTTTAACACTTGTTTTCCTCTGTTTTGCTCGCCTTTCGCCCTTCCGCTAAATAAATATTTGCACCCTACCGTTTCCAATCCTTTAATACTAACATCCATGGTGATCGATAAACACGGTCTCTACAACGCTACTGTGATGGTGGTCTCCGCAACCCCACACCGTCCTACACCGATTCCCTCACCTCACCACCCTCTGCACGCTCTTGTTCCCAATGGAATTTCTAATCCATTTCAACAACTTTCATACACTCAGCGTCGTGTGAATGCCTGTGTCACAGGTATCTGTACGATGATATCCGTAATCGGCTCTCGCAATCTCTAATCCCTTTTATCATGCATATCGTAGTAGGCACTATTAACGCTATTGGCTTCCGCCCGAAACGCCTTTTCTACACAGACACACATACGCACACACACTTTTCCTATACATAGCCCAGTACTCTAAACGGTCACCGAGGTACCGCTATCCTAGTTAAAAATCCCTTCCCGTGAACGAGTTTTTAATTACCTCTGCACTTACAGCATCCCAAATGTGTTGCTGTAACGGTGCACTTTCATACTACCATTGTTTTCCTTTCTTATTACAACCCGCTCCTATCCCCCGACACTCGGTTCAAGTGGTTCCTAGAGGCTCGTCTTGAAGAATTTCACAACCGACATCTTACCGAAATTCAATTAAACAAGTTCTTTTTATGACCCGAACACCACCAAGACGACTTAAGCCGAAAAACATTACACCTGCCTGGGCCTCCGATAACTGACCGACACAAACTTAAACTTTCCTACTTTCCGACGAACTGGAAATCACCTTCCACCGTCATGATAACCAAACCGCACCGTACCCTCCTCCTATAGGCCTATCTCTCTTTAAGCAAATGCTTTAAACAAATTCTAGCCAGGCGACCAAAAATCAATAAACTTCCTAACAGCCAATTCAGTTTCCGTCCTAACCGAAATTGTCACGATCCTTGGTTGAAACTGCTTACAAAGGCCACCAATTAATCATAAGCAATGGGATGCCAGTTTCCTCGAAAAAATCTATAACCTAAATATCCCATCACTTCTCCTAATTTCTGTTCTCGTGTCTGACTAATCGGTCAGTACGAGTCAAAGTAGGTAACATCCGCAATTTGCGGATAACAGCCTTCTGAGCAGTGCATCGCAACAGCAGAGCAGCTTCCTGATTTTACCGCAAAACCATTGAAATTTTTCCAACCGGGCAAACCGTTTGAAAGTCAACTCAACCAAAACACAAGCGATATTTCAATAATATATCCCTCAACAATGAAAAACTTATATTCCAACAAGAACTCACTTACCTAGGATTCCTATTCAGAAAAACTTTAAAGGTTAAGAAATGCGCCCTGAGGGACCGAATAAGAGGTTGCCACACCAAAGCACTACTATATACATACAAAACATATATACACCCTATTATGGGTTTCCGAGTAGCATTATACACAAATATCAACCCTAAACAACTCTCCCGTGTCACCTCCCGTGAACGCCGAATACTAAGACTCTAATAACCTTACAATATAACACACATAAATACATAAATACAAATAGTATACAAACGAAACTTTGCATACAGAAGAATTTTCGGCGACGCAATCCCTACCAGAGAGATCTTTGTCACTCAACTACCGCCACCCCAAAAATCTAAAACAACTCCTCGGCGACCTTCATGAAGAGATATAAGAATTCCTAGAAAAAACCCCACATGCTAGTGTCCTGTAATGAGCAACAAGTACTCTTCCTTTATTAATTAAAAGGGGAATATTACCTAACAAACCTCTTCACTTTCTCTTAACTCATTAACGGATTTGAACTTCTCCAATCTGACTACTTGTGCATTCGACGACAGTGATGTAGAACATTTTATCCGTATTGGTCTCTTCCTCAGAGCAATTTCTTTCATTCTCATAACAAAGAAGCGAGAACTGGTTACGAAAAATGACTTGCCAAAAAAAAAAAACAATTTCTCAGTCGGCTAGTGCTTTGGGCTTGAGTGGAAACACGAACCACATTTTCTGTTTCTCCTCACCTAACCCAAACAAGTCTTATAACTTAAAGTAAGAATACTCACTAAAAACTGAACAACGAAAAAATACAAATCCTAGGCATGACAGAAACAAAACTATCCCCACTAAACACCCTCAATATTTTACAATAACAAACAAGTCTGAATTCAATCCGAGACTCAGCAGCACTCTTCAAACACAACAGATACCCATGTACTGTATTTACTCTATCCCCACACATGTAGCAGTGGAATGTGTGTACGCACCTTCCCGAAATCAACACCTACCTACTAGGCTACATCTCCAACTTGCCTAACGCTGTCCTTTTAGGAAATCTGACTGCTGACATACTTAATTTGGAGACCAACACAAACGGAACTACACTTCCTTTCAACCTTCTCTACTTTTATAGTCGACCATATAATATGCTTAGAACCACGTGCACAAAATGTTGACCAGAACTGCTACCTTAATGAAATCCGACAATCTCCGCTGTTGAAAATACTTTCTTCAGAGGTGCTGTTCCACCTCCCATCGAAATTTCGATTGGAATATGTTTTACGATCACCCATCCAAAAACTTATTAATGCCAACCTAGGCTTACCACAAAACATCAACATCGGGAATCCTCCCTGACCCTATAACAGGCGCACTACAATACCATCAAAACCATGAACAAATAAAAGATCATTTACTTCACATATCTTCTGAATCAAAGAGAAAAGACTTATACCGTTGAATCCTTAAGAGTCAGAGAGCCAGCACTCAAAATACAAAGAATTTTAAATCTTGACCGCGAAGTTTTCAAATTCAAACCGTTCGCCAAACAAAAAATAATCTCACATCTCGACCTAACATACATTCCCCACGATATGAGATTCATCGGTCCTCTACGACTTTAAAGTAGAGCTAGAGCAAAACCATTAATTTTGGTGTCCGCTCGCGTTTCGTGCTCTACGGTTTTGGTACCTCAATTCATGCATAAAACATACATATTATACAAAAATATCAACCCTAAACAACTCCCCTCCATCGCCTTCTGTGAACACCGAATTCTGACACGGTTATGCAGACTACCGCGCAGATACCTTAACAACCTCACGTAAATATACCACCTATTACTGATCGAAGAGAAACCATTCAACGAAACTGTGCACACAGAAGAATTTTCGACGACGCAGTCGTACCAGAGAGATCCTTACCACACCTTACTATAGCTTTCCTCCATTCCACGCAAAAAACCGAAACTTTAATTCAAACACCCTTACACCATCCTAAGACTGCTCCTAAACGACCTCCATGATGATATAGTTTTGGTTGCTCAATCCGCGAACGGCACCGCACCGCCTTGCGCGACCAATTGGAAAAGCGAGATAGCCAAGCCTCTATTCTTTCAACAGGTCCATGATTTTACAACTGGCCCAACCGGTGGAGAGTTACTATTAAGCCCAACAAAACACATACCATACTATTCCATCACCTAAACCTAACAAGATAACCAATCCATAACTCTTAGTTCAAGAATACCAAAGCTTACATATGAAAATATAAGCTTTCACGACTTAAACTCATTAATAGCAATATAACAAATGTTTATCTTTAGGGTTAAAAACTGAATTAATTTTTATATACCCTATTAGTACTAACGACAGTAACTGTAATTGTTATCTAAAAATGTAAATTTTTTTATAGTTTAACTTCAAATACATGATCTATCCGTCCAAAAACTTATCTTTAACTAAGGTGTCACCTTTCACAAAACCTTTAACTGCCGTCCCGACTTAAAAAAACCCTTCACAAGGTACGTAACGGCTAAGTGAATTAATTTGATGCAATACTATTTGCGAATAGCTAATGTTATATAACATTGGTGTTTAATCGTGACTGAAACTGAACCCAAACGTAATTCAATTTACAGGTGCGTATTCCTAGGTACATATCAGCATACTAGGTATCATATACATATAAAGTTAATAAAGTCTAAAAGCTAGAGCAGGATAAGCTATCCGTAAACCATATTTATTTGATCAATACTTGGGGCCTCCTGCGGAGCAGCGCCAGACTTGCGGTCTACCCTCATCTAATCAATATACAAAACACTATATAATTTACTGTTTTACCGTGGCCGAATCTCATACCTGACTGCCTTGCTTACTATGAATCTATAACTATGTTATATATATTTATTACAAATTATTTGTTTTATTTCTACCACTAATAAATATGTCTAAATATAAATATCTATACCCGTTCATTCTAATAAATATTTCATAAGTGTAATCGTAAACTTTAACATGCCAAATGAAAATATGTTTTATAACTATTACAAAAAATTTTAAATAATTTTTGATTATACTTGAATTATTACCCTAATTTGCGTCTCATACTGAGTAACTCGGTTTTCGATCAACGCCATAAATTTTCTATTACTAGGCTATTTTCAGTTTTAATTAATTTTTTTTGTAGTTTAATGAAAAGTTTCCTTTATCAATACTTCACAACCCTTTCTCATTTTCACTCGTGTCTTACTTATTTGTGTACATCGAGAAATTATATCATTGTAAATTGTAAATTGTAAACTATTGAAAACATTAAACATTGTTAAATTTCTTTTGATATTAAAAAAAAACGTAGTTACATTGACACCAAAGAATTATAGACAGGGTAGTCCAATAAACGCGCGTTAGTCAATAGTTACTAAACTGTTGTACTTATGGAAAAATTTCCTTAATGAAACTTATAATATGCCATCTTTGCTACAACCCAAAATGAATGTCAAGAATACAGGGTGTACCAGAAGAGAGTTGCCAAAAATTATATTTTTCTTAAATGGAATACCCTAGTTCTGTTATGTGGCAAATGAAGCATCTGTAGGTTCCATACTCAGCTACAAACTTGTAGGATTGTGTTGTCGAGTTATGAAATGTTCTTTAAAAGTTTGGTCAAAAGCGTACTCTTTCCAAACTGTTGGTTAATTTCCTGAAGAATTTACGTGTGCTCTAATATTGGTCTAGGATACCCTGAACTATCTTTCCTTTTTAATTCTCTCGGACAGGGTGTCCAAAATTTCTCGTCGAACTACAATCACTTCCATTTTATTTGAATTTCTTAAACCTCTACATATTGTTTTGCGGTTGAAAAACTTAAAGTGCGCTCATAGGGTTTGTAAATCCGCTATGGTCATATTGTTATCAAAACTGTATTCTAACACTGGAAAGTGTAGTTGTTTATCAAAACCTTCATCCGCTGGATGCTTCCTTCTGTTCACATAAAATCTGTCCTTTTCAAGACAGACATACTTCATTGATTTATCTGGTAAGTAAATAAATACAGAGCTTTGTTTAGAATGCGAAAAATGCTTAGGTTATAAAAATAATTGTTATTGTCATGTTTTCGGATGGACACAGTAAATTGATCTTGAAAGCTTGGTGGTGTCCGGAAATATTCGCAAGTTTCTTGCTTTGAGAAATTCCAACAACTGTTCGCCAACATTGACGTTACCTACGAAACATTCAAGCAGCATGTTCGTCGAATTGTTCAACGTTTTCGTGACGCCGGGTCGATATCCAAAGGTAAATCTCCTAGCAGAAGACCTGTACGTGACGAAGAAGGGTTAGAATATGTTCGGGGGCGATTGTAAGCTAGTCCCAATAAATCTTTAAGATGATTGTCTTCTCAAAGTGGTAATTGAGTAAAATTTGTTTTTATTGCTAAATGTTGATTATTTGTTAATTGTAATTGTAGGCGTTTCGTAAGGAACATGCCAGAGGGCTTGTAAAAAACTGAAAGTGCACCCGTACAAAATGTCTGTATTACAAGAATTGGTACCAACTGATTTTGAAAAGCATCGAATGTACTGTACCTGGTTTAACGAAAATCTAATTAACAATGGTGTTTTGAATATAACATTTTTCAGTCACGAGGTATAGTTTCATCTAAGCGGCTATATAAATTTATGTATTTATTATATATTTATGTATTTATGTATTTATTGAAACTCCATTACATCCAGTTAAAACTGGAGTTTGGATTGCCATGTCGAGAAGGCGAATAATTGGACCAATTTATTTTAATGAAAATATAAATTCCGCACAAGTTGCATTTAGTAAATTCTATGATAAATTGTTTGGACATGTAGAAGCATCCCCAGTGGGATGCTCCTGTAACAATTGTCATATAGATGAGTTTTGAATTTTTGGGTATAAAAGTAAGCTTATAAACTAGATCTTAAAACTAGAATAAAACTAAAGCAAGACTTAATATTGATTAAGTAAGGAATCTAGAGGGCAGGTTATTTGGTGTATATTTTTGGAGTCTTCGATTGTGATTTTGGGGAACTATAAGGTTCATTACTAATGTGTTGGGGTATGCACTAAGACGGTCACTGTATTTAACACTGAAACGGCTGACTTCTTCTTTCACTGTTGGGATTTGAAGATCGTTACGGATAGCCGCGTTGGAGACAAACCATGGCGCGTTCACAATTATGCGCAGCACTTTAGATTGGAAGCGTTCTGGGATTTCTAAGTTAGAATTTGCAGAAGTACCCCAGAGTTGAATCCCGTAGCTCCATACGGGTTTGAGAATTACCTTGTATAAAAGGAGTTGATTGCTTAATGACAACTTCGACTTACGTCCCAGTAGCCAGTAAATTTTGGATAAAATTGATCCCAGCTGCTTTCGCTTACTGAAGATATGCTTGCGCCATGTTAGCCTTCTGTCAAGGTGTAACCCAAGGTACTTTACTTCTTCTTTTTGCGGTAGAGTATTGTTCTTTATTTGAACCGGGGGACACGTATCTCTGCCCATTGTAAAAGTTACTTGAGTAGACTTAGACTCGTTTATTTTGATTTTCCAGCTCGTTAACCATTTGTCAATTGCAGTTAGATTGGCTTGTAGCTTTGTGAGGCTGCGATTTGGTCTCTGTCAGTGCCCAGAACCGCCGTGTCATCTGCAAATGTGGCTGTTGTGTGTCACAATTTTTCGGTGATAGAATAATAAGCAAAAATCAATGGGTACCACAGTTTCCCGACTTGAATCCACTCGATTATTTTTGGTCATCTTAAAAATGTTGTGTATGCAAATCGTTTGCATACGGTTAAGGAGTTACAGAATGCCATAGTGAATGCCGTTAATGCAATAACCCCACAACAGTTAGCAGCCGTCTTCGAGAATATTAAACATAGAGTAAATTTATGCTTAGAAAATAATGAACAACATTTTGAGCACATATTATGACCTTTCGGATACTATAATCTATCTCGGTTATCCGTCAAATTAAAACTAAATTTAAATAAAAACATTAGATTTACTTAAAGGAGATTTTTAACAATAACATCAAGATGGAGGTAGTTCAACAATCAAGAAAGACAGACTATTTATGTCATTTAAAATTTTGCTGTATTTATTGTTGATATATCATTAGCTTTTGATTTTCCCGCCTAAAATACAAAAAAAAAATTTTTCTTGTATTATGCAATGTAAACTAATTAATGCTTCCTTTTCAGCTCTAATATTCTACAACTTCATAGGTGAAAGGCATGTATACCCCATGACGCCCGGTACAATACCACCACCTTTACTATGGGCTCCTTAATATTGGTGCTCCAATTTTCTGAGTTCGGTAAGAGCTGACGGCCACTTTCTCCTTTATTCCTTATGTACTCGCCAACACGCACTTGCCAAGCGTGGCGTTTTAACTGCTAAACCCTTAAAAGGACGAGTTCTAAAACAGATGCTATACCCCAGATGAGTAGGGCAAGACGCCCACACTCTCACATCGATTCGTCAATCCATCCCAAGGATTTGGGGGGGGGGGGGGCAAAAATTCTTTAATGCCAAAATCAAGAGTAAAAAGAGCAAGATCTGCCAGGAATAAAATTCTGTCCATTCGGATGCCCGGGAGGGTAGGACTCAAGTGACCTCGGTCATCAAAAGCACCAACATTCGAATTCATTACTACAACATACGTGGTATCAGATCGAATCTTAATACTGTTCACCAACACCTTAAACAAGTGCAACCAGACATTTTGTTTCTATCAGAAACACAAGTCTCCCCTGGAAGCACTGATTCGCCTGACCTGAAATTTTCTAGATACAACCTCTACTCTAGCTTTCGCCGTAAAGGCGGAGTATGTCCTTATACCAAGGACAACATAGGTTGTAAGAGGATGTCCACTTTGGAAAACAACAAATTTGACGCGATTTGGTTCAAACATTCTAGGCCCCAGTTTGTGAAATTCTGCTGTTGTTTGTATAGGTCTCCAAATGATAATAACTGCCAAAATCTGTTTGATTACCTTAGTCTGAAAATAGACTACCTCTTATCAAAGTTTTCATCGTGCGATATCTCAATTCTGGGAGATTTTAATGTCCATAACCCAAATTGGCTTGAATTTTATCTACTACTAATCCCGCAGGTCATAATTCGGAAGCATTTGTTGTATCCTGTGATCTCACACAAATCATTTCCGAACCAACCAGAATCCCTGAGAACCCTAACCATACTCCACATCTCCTGGACCTATTCCGTACAACTAACCCACTTGTTTATAAAACAAGAGTCCTTTCCCCACTTGGTCAATCAGACCACTGCCTAATCGAAATAACTTCCTCTGTACCCAATCTCACTGTTACGCGAAAAACAGATAGAACTATGTGGTGTTTTAAATCAGCTAACTAGAGCGAACTGCGAGATTTTTGCAACCTTCCCCTGGCGTGAGTATTGCTTTAAACGGCCCTCCTCTTCAAACATTGCTCTTTCAGTAACTGAAGTTATCTTGCTGGGTATGGAGTTATACATTCCCATGAAACATAATCGTGTAGGTCATTCCCGTTCCCAACCCTGGTTTAATGCGTTATCACAAAAGTATAAATTCTATATCAAATGGAAGTCAACTAAATCTATCGAAAATCACGCGGACTATATTACCGCAAGGAATAATTGCAAAAGCATCATCACCAAGGCCAAAAAGATGTTTGAAGAACGTAAATGCAAAGAAAGTCTCGTGTCCTTTGGGTGGTCGTAAATTTTTTGTCATTAGCTAAAGCCATCAGTGAAAACTTAGCACATCTTCCTTTCCTCCCATGACGTCTCGCGATGGAACTGTAGTAGTTGATCCTGCTGAAAAAGCCAACCTCTTTGTCGATTACTTTGCATCAAATTCATGTGTCAATGTTTCGGCTAAAACTGCGCCGTCGCCCAAATCTACTCCATATGCTGTTAAACCAATTCACTTTCGTTACAAGCTCCTAGAATCAATTATCAATAAACTTGTATCAAACAATTATTATAAGTTTTTTGTTATGAACGAATAATATTGCAGGCTCTCATTCCATTAAAATAAGTAATTTGACTGTAATCTCATTATATTTAGAATTTACATCATTTCTACATACATAAAGACAAAATCTGCATCGATTGGGGCTTGAACCTTGGTGGCGCAGTTGGTAGCGCGGTACTCTAGCAAAGTACAGGTCGTAGGTTCGAATCCTACTCGAGGTAAACTTTTATTTATGTATTTAATAAAATTAATAATAATTTTTAATTGTCTCAAACAAGGTGACTGGTCCTGACGGTATACCAGCTATCGTTCTTGAAAAATGCTACCCCGAGCTAGTACCTGTATTTTCCAAACTCTTTTCGATCTCCATGTCATCTGCTGAGTTTCCCTCATTGTGGAAGTTGGCAATGTCCAACGTATTTCTAAAAATGGCGATAAAACCGATCCCTCAAACTATCGACCAATAACTATCACTTCCATTCTGGCGAAAATCATGGAGAAGGCCATCGACCACGAACTACTTTCGTTTCTCAAGTCCAATAAGCTCCTGAACGGCCACCAGTATGGGTTCAGACAGAGTCTTTCAACGGGTGATCTTCTTTCATATGTCACCCAATTCTGGATAACACATTAAAGGGGTCCGGTGGAACAGTCGTAGTAGCTTTAGATATTTCAAGAGCGTTTGAGCAGGTTTGTCCCTACTTGCCAAGCTCACTTCGTTCAGCTTATCAGATACGCTCATCAATTGGATATCCAGCTTTCTTGACAAAATACGTATACGGGTTGCCGTTGATGGCTTCTTTTCGAAAGAAACTACTATTAACGCGGGAATACCCCCCCACCCTTTTCTTGCTAAACATAAATGACCTCATTTCCTCAACAACTAGCCCGATCCATCGCTTTGCAGACGACAGCACTCTCACTGTAGTTCTTCTCAGTCTTCCCACAACAATAAGTCTAGTCAGGACGTTAAGGTGAAAATGGCAGCCTCAATCAACAGTGACTTAGAACGTCTCCTTGAATGGGGAAGAAATAATCTATTCACTTTCAACGCCGATAAAACGCAGTGTTGCCTTGTGTCCGCCAAGGAAGACCGATCATTTCCTGCTGTAAATATGAATGGCTTAGAGCTCACATTTTTAAAGCTCTATTTCTATGTTAGGGATGTCCGTATCGTCGAACCTTTGATGGGTTGACCACCTTTTGTCAGCCAGCACAACAGCTCCCCGTAAACTAGGCTTTCTATATAAGCTGCAGGCCACTCGAACTTACACATAGTGATTTTTAGGCAAAAATTTAAAGTTAAATATGTTCAATAGGAATGCAAATTTTTTAACGCGGCTTGCAAATTTTAAGAGCTAATTTTTTTCGGATTAAGCTGCATGACGTATATTTATCGTAGGACCATAGGTTTATTATATACGGGGTGATCAATGAAGTCATGCAATCAATCAAAAAGCTTGTATGAGTAAAATTTCCGCAAAAAATTTTTTTGGTCGTTGAAATATAGTTCGTTACTAAGGTAACATCAATATCTCTAGACATTTTTGTCAGTTTTTGGATTAAGGCCCTTAGGCCTTGCATACACTACTCAACATAAAATTTGGGTAGCAAAATTTTTAAAATGCTATAACTTGACATTGCATTAACGGTTCTTGATGATTTTTCCGGATTTGGAATCCTTGTTTCACGTAGGATACGACGCCCTCTAAGGTTTGGCATTATTTAAATTTTTGTAAAAATAAATTCTCACCTCAAGTTGTTTTTATAGTACACAGCATTAATGTAAGAAAGTATTCCTGCAGCTGAAATGTTTATAAAGTTACGTTCTTCAACCAGTGATGCCGAAATAAGGAAACAATCAACCACAATTAAGCGCAAAAGATGTAATTTTTGTCCCGCTTGTAACGTAATGTTGTAAATAGTGTAAAATTTAATAATAAATAAATTGGTTATTATTTGTTCTCATAAACAAATCGTTAAACTAACTCGAGATACAACCCATTCACCAAAAATAATGCCTTTGTCCCAGTCGGTTGATTAAAGTAGGATGGTTCAATCCTTTGTTTTGCTTAATTACCACAATTTATGCTGCTATTTACACTTAACATCAGTAGAAAAAAAAACTGCAATGTAACACTGATAAAAATGATCTCGGACGCTAAGTTATTTTTTAATTATGCTCGGAATAACTAAACCGAGGTTTACAATAAAAATTTACCAAAATGTAAAAAATAAAAAAATATACAGACTATGTTTATCAACAGTTAAATTTAGGGTTATATAACATATATCTTAAAAACTAATTGTAATAGCCTTAAATTACTAAATTATGGATATAAATACCTGTTCGTTAAATTTCGGTACACAAACTTTTCAATAACCTCTGGTATCTAAACGATTGCGGAAACGTAAACCAAAGGTGATGTCATCTTTGCACCAATATTGCGCAATAACTCGAAATAACAATGCTGTATGTTGTAAACCACCAAAATGGAATTTTACTTCTTATAAATTTTTTTTCAAGAATCCGATGTTTATTGCATTATCTTGAAGGTTCAAATAAAAAATTGTGATCAAAATTTAGATCTGCATTGAATGCAAAATTGTAATCATAAAATGAAAGCGTACGTAAAAGTAGATGTGCAAAAAAATAAAATAAAAGTGTAAATCAAAGTGTCAATGAAAGTGCCTGCAAAGGGCAAATGTTTTAATTTTAATATAAAACCAGTTAAATATTTCTTACCATTAAATCAATGCACTTTTCACAAAATTGAGGGGGAAACCCAAAAATGGATTCCTGCATCAGACATCGTACCACCAGAAATGAAAAAATGGACGCTTAGGAAGTTGGATGATCACGCGTTGCGCGAAAATATGAGCAGAAAAAAATAATTTAAAGAAGTGGGAGTATAAACCATTAAGAAGTATATACAGTTAAGTTACACCAAAATGCAAATTAAGTTGCCTAACACATGCCTATAAATCACTAATAATTAAAATTTTTTCTTATACTAACAACTAAATGAACGAGAAACATAAATTACGGTATATTTTAATACAACCCAAAATGGGTTGTTACACGCTTCAAATGATAATAAAACTAATATGGAATGTTGTAATTGCTCAAAATACCTATATAAAGCGTGCTTCAGATGTTGCTTACATAACATTTATAATAATATGTAATAAAAATAAAATAATGTAATAAAATGTAATAAATAATAAATACTACATCTTATTTCTTATTACTATTTACTGTTATACCAATTTAATGACAATAAAACGACAACTATAGGCTCCCGGGTCATAATGACCGGAACATAATAGTGAAACCAAAATGTTAACATAATAGGAGGATTAAGAAAAATATCATTTTTCGTATTATTTGTTTTGGTACACCCTGTATTATTGACAATAATTTTCGGTCGTAGCAACGATCACATATTATCACTTTCATTAAGAAAATTTTTCCATAGGTTCAACGGTTTAGTAAATTATTGACCAACGCGCACTTATTGGACTACCCTGTATACAGTATCTCACATAAAGATCGTACCAGATGGGATTTTTTTTGTTAATTACTCTGGATAAATTTTGACTTTGTCTTCAGTTTTTGCTTCAAAAATAATAACAAATGACATGCAAATGGTCAATCACGTGACTTTTTGTATATGTCAAATTCCAAAAATTACGAAAAATTTGATTGGTTTTCAGAATATCGAAAAATACCAACTTTTGTTTTTTTCGTTTTTTTACCAATTCGTTTTTAAGTTACTCGAATTTAAACAAACCTCAGATATTTTTTTTAGAAACTAAAAAATATACAACTAATAAACAATGCAAATTTGATTTCCTTCATTAAATAGGTACAAATGTGGAATATTAGAAAGTAAAATAACAAAATTAAATTTTTGTGTCATGACAATAAACAAATACGAAGAAAAACCTCTTAATAATCGATAGCTACCACACTACACATTGTAAACAAAAAACCCTTATCCTAATAACGATTAATTATTACTACGCAATAAAAATGATGCTATCTCTTCAATAGAAAGTTTAAATTGTGCTGATATGTGACGAAAATACGTCGCACTGAAATATAACTATAGTACGTCCCAGAATATCAGAGAGTAAAAAATCATCGATAGGTCAGTGGCGTACTTATCAAACGCATATACTATAAGGACTGCAAAATATATGATTTTTTCTGTTTCTTATGTTGTATAAAATATTTTAAAACCTGTAATTGTAATTGTAATTATCACCTAATAGTACATACAGAAAAAAAAATTAAGTGATTTAATATATATCTTTCTCTAAGTAACCTGCAAGTTTTTATTACCAAACCAAATATTTGTTAACGTGCATTTAACCTGTTTCAAGTTTCATCAGAGAAACCGGTTGTGACGTCATTATCATGTTTTTGTTTTAAATTTAGGTAAATCAATTTAAGCGACACCTCTATCTTTGTTAGTTACGTACAAATTGTTTGATATTGAATTGCTACAAACGTCATGTTTACTGAAGCAGATAATACATTATTGTACAGAATAGCGAGGATCGTCCGAAATTTCAAGAAAATTTAGAAAAGTTTAGAAAGTACCCAGTACACTATTATCTAATTATATATAAATTAGAAATACTACTCACTTAATCAAATAAACATTGCATTAAGTTTGATGTTAAGTTAAATTATTATTATATTTTTTAGTTTCCAAAAAATGTATCTGAATAAACATTTAATAACAAAAACACATTTAAAAGGAGCGTTTCGCGTAAAAAAAATAATTTTATACAGTTTTGCTTAAATTCGAGTAGACTAAAAATGATTTAGTAAAAAAATGGGAAAAAACAAAAATTCCGCGAGTATCTTGAAAATTGGTATACGAGTAAAAAATAAAAGAATAAGCAACTGTTTCCTGGCTTCCGGAATGTTAACCCAAAACAACTCGTCGAAGGAACAATTCATCGAATCACATTCACCGAATCACAATTGCCGAAACTCACCTTTTAAAAACACATTTTTTATTTGTCAGCAGGTCACAAAATGTGAACTAAAAAGTAAAACAATTTTTTTCAATGAGGGAAGAATAAACTTCAGAAACGCCGATGTTAAAATTTATTTCTTAATTAATGGCGTTTCTCCCTCATTAAAAAAATATTTTTTAATTTGTAGTTCACATTTTGTGATCTGCTGAGGAATAAAAAGTGTATTTTTTTAAAAGTTTTTTAAATTTTTTTATACTTTACACTCTCAATAAAGGGTTTGATTATACAGCTGTGTAACTATGTGATTGATATAGCTAAACTGGATGTTGCAAACAAGCGACAGTTAACTCATACCAAATCGATCGATAACATTCACACTTAATATTCATTTGCAGAATTAATAATATACCACATATTGGTACTTTTTAAATTTTTTTTTTTACTGTTTATTTTTATTTATAGTTTTTAAGATTTATTATTTTTTTTTATTTGAAAATTTGTATTCTGTGTTCTATTTTACTTACTTGAGGTGTGGGTTGAGGTTAGGTCGCGTAAAACGCACATTTTCTAGGTTGTAATTTCTAGCTAGGCGCTCTATGCTTTTTGTACAATGTCGGTACTTTTTTTGGGTGAGTAGGGACCCTCGAAACCTCCTGCGTATTGCTCCATCTGAAGTTCGTTTGCTCCCTCTGAATGGCTTCGATAAATTTCTACATAGTAGGGTGATGGCGGTGCCATCCTTTAATGGAATTTTTAGTTTTAATTAGGCCTTCGTTTATTCCATCAAAATCGTTCCACATCTCAATAGAAAAATTAAGTGCTTGACGACCTTCACATCTCTGGAGGTGTCCAGTCAAAGTGCCTTCGAAGTAATCAACCACAGTTTGTGCTTCAGAGGCTGTTTGTGTCATATTGTTTTAAAGGCGTCGACTACAAAAATGAAAGAAACATCCTCAGTGTCTAGATTCCGGAAATTTCTCTGCAAACGTATTTACCGTAGAAGTATTAAAATCCTGATACAAGGTCTTTTATCTTCGTAGCAGTCGAACGTTCGTACGTGAAGTTTTATCGAATAGCATTGAATAAAGTAATGGAATAGCTTTGTTGTCCCTTAACTCATGTATTGTATACAGTTTATAAAATAGGTGGGGTACGGTTTTGAAGGTACCGCCTGTATACCTGTGGTCAATCTGAGCCAAGAGTTGAAGATTCCTTCTAGTATGTAACATTAAAACTCTATCTTCAGTCGAGTCCGAATTAAACATTAGCTAAAAATTTTCCCCCATTTTTTGTTCTTTACATTTCTCTGGTAAAAATATCGCTGCGGTGAACCGGCAACGCTGGGGCAGTTTCTTGTTTAGTTCGTATATGTCGAATGGTCCTTTTTAGTCCTGTTAGCAGAGTATTCTCTGCTGCTTTGGTAACTCCAATAGATACGGTTGATTTTTTTTTAATAGTTGTGGACCTAAACAGGCTAAATTTGGCCTATCGCGCTAAAATACTCAGAAGGATGGATAGAGGGATATTTAATTTACCCTAAATTTTTTCATATTATAAGAGAAGAGGAAAACAGGAACTAGGGAGATCATTATTGAGTTTAGACGCCGCGTAGAAGAATGTGGATTACGCCCGTTTGGTACGACAAGTGGAGATTTGTATTGCATACTTATGATGTGATTGAGCAAACCGAGTATTCCTAGCAAAGGTAGTCGGAGATGGTCTCAAAGAATGTAATTCGGCAGCGTAATAGCCATTGCAATATCGATAATACGAAGAAAGAACTGAAACGATTCTTCTATGCTCAAGGGGCTGTGTGTTAGAAGTTAAGGACGGGTCGTTTATCAGCACCAACCCAGAGGTGAGAATTGTATTCTAGATGAAGTCGGTCGAATTTGGCCCTTGCACAGCAGAAAGAGTTGTCGGGAAGTAGAGTACTGCTTAGATTTTTACAAAAAGCGGTCTATTTTACGAGCAGCTGTTCGGTAGCTAACAAAAGATGGTCAACCCATGATAGATTTGAAGATACTGTCATTCCGAACAGAGTAATGGGGTCTGAAAACTTATGATCTGAGCCATTCATACTTACAACAGGAAATGATCGATCTTTTTTGGCGGACACTTAGTTTTGGTAGCATTAAATTTCACTAGGTTATTGCTTCCCCATTCGATAATAGATTAAAGGTCTTTGTTGACTGAATTTTCCTGAGATGAACTACAATGAAGTGGAGCGGGTTAGTTTTTGAAAAAACAAGGTCAACTACGACACGTATTCGTCTCTTATCAAGGAAACTAAGAACCCAGTTGATGAGCGTATCATTTAATCATTTAACCCAAACGAGGTGAGTTTATCAAGTAAATACTTATGTCTTTGAGATATCTAAAGCGACTACTGTTGCACCGGATTGTTCCAATGTATTGTTTCAAACTTGGGTCACATATAAAATAAGATCACCTGTTGAACGACTCTGCCTAAACCCAAATTCATGGTCACTAGCGAGTTTGTTAGTTATCGTCTTTTTTTGGAAATAGGTTGAACATTCGCTAACTTACATGATAAAAGAAATTCCCTTGAAGACATAGAGGTCGAATGGAGGTTAGATAGGTCTGGTACTAGTTCGAGGAACATTTTCTTAGTTACCCATTATGCGTTTAAACCAAAGAATGTTTAAGTAATAATAAGTATATATACTCTTTGACGATCGCGTGGTCTAAACATTTCGACCGATGATTAAAACCTAATTCGATGTCGTTAACTCCAGTACCATATATCACAGTGATTTATATAAAATTGGGGAAAGTAGTTAATCATTAATTATCCATTATGCCATTTCAACCAAAGGATATTCCAGTAAAATGCCATATAATGCGGACTTGTGTGACACGGTATATGTTAAGCGAAAGAATGTTGCATGATCAGTTACTTTTGTAAAATATCCACAATCTGATGACTAGTGTTTACATACTCTACATCAAATTATTACACGTCTATGTGCTTTATTCGTTTACGATACACAAGGTGTTGACTAACTGAATTGCACCTTTTGTCTTGTAGATGCCCGAGTTATAATAACCCCACCTAACGTGGCATAATCACTCGTTGACCGCATCGGTTTTATTATTACCTCCGTAATCAGCATCCTTAAAATCAATTAAATCTAAATTTAGACTACTTTCGTAAAGGATACCAATGTCGGATATTCCTTTAATGTATTTAAAAGTTCATCGAACTGGACTGAGATGTTCCAAATAATGACTAACAACAGAAACAGACAAATTTAGATCTGGTCGTAAACCGAATGCCCAATACATTAATCTTCTCACAGCTTATCGATAAGGAAAGTCGGTTTCGGATTATTCCGGGATAAAATCGATAAGATATTGATTTGGATCACTTGGAGTTCCTACAGTTTTGCACTCGGATATATTGAATCTACTCAATATTTTTTTCGCATAAGCAGTTTGATGATTACGTGTAGAACTATCTGAAAATTGTTCCATCTGAATGCCGACAAAACATTCAGCATCAAACACTTTAACATTGAGTCGTTCATACAAATAGGAAAGAAAATGGGAAATTTGCTACAATATAACCCATCTTAAACGTACAGGAGGAAAGCAAAGCATCCTGTTTCATTTCCTCCTCAAAGGGGAGGGCGGGCTGCTAGAGTTTTTCATGGTCCTTTAGCCGCAGCGATGGATTCCCTGTGTATATACAAGGTGGGATTAAGGATGATGTGGTCAGGATAGGATCGGAATGAATGGAGTTAGGATTCTGAGGGGAAAGATACTACCCCATCATTCGTCTAAATAACCGCACATGATGTACGTAAACGCAGTGATCATGCTGCTACATGTGTATGAAAAACAGCATACAAGATAGACTGGAAAAGGGATCGAATCCATTACCTCCCGAACGCTAAGCAGATTGGGTCACCACAGATCCAACTAGTTCGGTAACGTAAAGGGCTACGATTACGAGGATGGATCAGAATTGCACGGTTTGAAACTAAAATCACGAATAAATGCGTACATTTTTATTCTAGTAACGTGAAACTTGGTTGAGTCCGTACAAGTTTTTAACTAATTTACAAACACGGTCACTATTGTCATCATACCCGACCAGTTGATTCATTGCTGCAAACAACAAACTTTCACGAACTGAATTATATTTCGCAACCGGGCTAAACGCTACACAAAGTTACTAATCACTTGGTATGATTTATATCGATCAATTGTTTTGTCTGCATTTACCTTTACTTAAAACCCAATGGCTATCGATTACCTTTTGATTGTCCATTGAATTCAATGTTACACGATCAAACCGCTTTACGCGTCGTGAAGGCTGACCAAGGTTAGCTGCTTACCAAACTAACCGCAACAGAGTTGAACGGGTTCGATGTTAGACGTAAATGGCTGAAATTTAAATTTAACACCTTACACTTACCATAAAACAACAACTAACATTCAACCCGGGAAAATAGTATTTTGGTGCCAACATAATTTAGAATTTCTTTGAGTTCTTAAGTTAATCCTATCTGAGAAGAAATTTAACGTATTCTTTTAAAATGAAGGAGTGTTGTATGAATTGAATGTTTGAACTTGAATTGTGTATCATGTCATTGAGTAGGCTACAATTCTATCTTCCACAGTCAGACAGGATTAACTTAAGAACTCAGAGAAATTCTAAATTGTGTTAGCACCTAAATACTATTTTCTTGGGTTGAATGTTATTTGTTGTTTTATGGTAAGTGTAAGAATTTAATTTTCAGCTATTCTACATGTAACATCGAACCCGATCATCTCTATTGCGGTTAAATTCATCTTAATTGAGAACAACAAACACACACATCAATGTAGTTCTGAAAATCTTTAATTTCAATTAATATTAGTAACAAAATTAACCAAAACTTAAAAAAGTTTTGAATCATATACGTTATCGTAAAATTATTGATCACACCCTGTATATTCATAAAGTTAAAGTCGTAAGACTTTATCTGGATACTTTCGAAGTTAATTTGGAAAAATAATAATTAAGGCTATTAATGTTTAAACACAAAATCATTAACTCCTATCTTAAAATTGAAACAAACATAACGATCAGTGAATCCTTTATGAATTATACAGGGTGAGTTTTAAACTAATGCTGATAGGAAGACTGTTAAAAGGGGAAAGATTTGCAGTTTTATGAGGCCAATTCAATGCACCTTTTTTTTTTCTTCAAAAAGTTCAAAGCTATTAAGATACGTCCATTTTAAGAAAACAAGTTCAAAAGAAGAAGTTCAATCGATTTTTTGACGTAAGCTTTTTGTCTTTGAGTTACTACATAAACACTATTAAAAATCAAACAATAGTTGGCTATCACCTTTAAAAGGGTTTTTTCCGCCCTTTCTAATAATATAACCTGTGATGATTATTTTGAAAAACGAAAGAGATACGACCGTTTTTTCCGGTTTAATTTCAGAATTATTAGTATGCTAGGTTATAATTAAAGCACAGGTTACATCTTTTTAGAACATAATTTGCAGTTTTTCTTAAATAACTCTTATTAATACTAGCAAAAGCTTATAGTAAGGCATCTCTACGATCTTCCACAGCTTCATACGACTTTCGATACACCTTATGCTTTATCGATCCCCACAAGTCGGGAAAAGTTGTATATAAATAATTTCGCATCGTGAACTGATCATACGGCGGTGTTCTGTTGTGCTGAGACCATTCTAGCATAGCGCGAGTCTCCTAATTTACTTCATCTATCATATCTTAGAAATCATTTTGTAGGAAATTAAAGTAACGCTTACAGGTTAAGGTCTCATCAAAAACGTATGGACCAAGAGGTATTAATCCGATAACACCACACCGAACATTAAGATTAAACCGAAATTTAATTTGTGGTCTTCTTTGCTCGACATGATGCGTATTTTTTTGTGAAAAAGTGATGCTCGTTTTGCAATTTGTAAATTGTCCAATGTACCTTAAATGTAACCTGTGGATTGATTGCACACATTTCTAATCCACGTACAAAACTACATATGCCGTAAATTAACACCACGGTGTACCGTTTGTGAAGTTAGCCACCTATAGAGGTAGAATTGCTTTTTTAACACTCGTACACCAGTACGTTGTGAAATTCCCGCTTACATACCATTTTCACGTGTTAAAGTTGATGCATTCTGTATAACAGATGATAGCGTGTTCAGTTCAGTAGCTTCATTAATGTGCTCTATATCATTTCTAGGTTTACAAAAAGATCCATATTCAGCCAAAGCATCATATAGCCTTCGTGCGCTGAGTAGGCTGACGGCGTTCAAAATGGAGCACTTCATTTTTTGACACCGAAAATAACATTCAACCATAACACATTTATTTTGATTGGAAAAATGCATTGCAGCGATTCAAACCCTAACCAAACTGAAAATTACTTTCAAACTAAACGTCAAAGTAATATAAGTAGCATTTGTCAATCAACAACGGCTTCCATTGCCTACCTAACAAATAATTCTGAGATTAAAACTTTAGTTTTTCAAAATAACCAAGTCATATGTTATATCATTAAAAACTCCAAAAAAACCCATTCTTAACGGCCATAACCAACTATTGTTCCCATTCAAAAAAATGTATGTTTATGTCGTAACTCAAAAACCTTTGTTCTTAAAAAGGAAATAACGGAAGTATACGCGTTTAAAGAAATTACAGAAAAATCATTTTTTTAAGTATCTACTTAGCTTTGGATTTTTTGAAGAAAACAAAGGGTGCGCTCAATTAGTCTCATAAGACTGCAAATCTTTCAATTCCTTCTTTGTACTGTCGGAGTAGTGCCGGGGCACCTTGGTCGCCATCTTGGATTTTGACGTCACTTCCGGTTTTACACGCCCACGTGGGAGAGCGCATTTTCCACCCTTATTTTTACTCGCTTACGTGTAGGACGTATTTTTTCACCCCTATTTTTACACATCCACGTGTGAGACCGTGTTTTCAATCCTTATTTTTTTATACGCTTAAGTATGAGACCGTATTTTTTACCCTTATTTTGAGATGGTGATCTTTTAATTATTTTTATTAATATAAGATAATGATCTTTAATTATTTTTATTAATTAGTTATCCTAGGGAAATTCTCAATCTGATAGTTTATAAGATGATGATGATCTTTAATTATTTGTATTAATTAATTAATTTTATCCTAGGAAAATTCTTAATCTGATAGCTTTTAAGATGATGATGATCTTTAATTATTTTTATTAATTAATTATTTTTAACCTGAGGGAAATTCTTAATCTGATAGCTTTAAGATGATGATGATCTTTATTTATTTTTATTAATTAATTATTTTTACTCGCTTACGTATAGAACGTGTATTTTCACCCCTATTTTTTACACACCCACATGTAGGGCGCGTTTTTTCACCCCTATTTTATGACAGCTTACGTATAGGATGCGTATTTTCAACCCTCATGGTTTCTTTTCGAGGTCAACCCTAATTAGAGCCTTTTTGCACATGCTCACGTGAGGGACTGGTTTTGGTGCTGGGGGGCTGGATCTGGACCTAGGTCTTGGACTTGGAGCTGGTCTTAGGGTTATTTTTGATGGTATTAAGGTCCTTCTGACTATATTAATAGCAGTACCTCTGGAGGTTAGGCAAATGCACACACATACAATGTTGGAAATTGCATAATTAATAAGATATTATTATTAAAATTATCGGTCCTATTGCTTTAAAATGGCCAAATGCTATTGGATGATCTTTTACCTAAACGTTGTATTTCTAATAAGGAGGTTCTTGTGCGACACGTGTAGGGCTTCGCAACCTTATAAGACAAGTGTAGAGCTTAGCCCCTATCGTGGCCCCCTTGGTGCAATTGTATGTTGTTCTAACTTAAGCTTACAGCTGTAGGCCTTCGATCCGTCATACAAAATTGTATTATAATAAGGAGGTTCTTGTAAGGCAGGACTTGTATCAGGGTCTGCGCCCAAGCCCCTTTGAGTAAAAATTGATTTTAGCGCCATCTAGGGGGCGTATAGACTAATGAACATTTTCCATAATAGAAGCTGATAATGCACACCTCTCTCCTGCTCTATGCTGTTTCTTCCTCCCCCTCTCTCTTTCTCACACACGCACAAACAAATCAATTAATTAATCAATCTCAAACAAATCACGTTCGACCATCAGATAAAACTCAATCAACCGAAATTATGTCTTACAGTTTGCGGAAACCTGATTACAGTTCAAACTGAATGCATTAAAGTGTAATTAAATATGCAAATAAATCAGATATGATGTTCCTAATGCAATGATGCTTTATGTATAGGCAGGTCCTCTAAACAGCCACCACCTATACATTAGGAACATCATATCTGATTTATTTGCATGTTTAATTACATACACACAAAACTATTTCATTGTAACGTGTTCATTAACAGTTGTAAAACCCATTAAAAAGTAATAATTACTTATATATAACAGAGTTAAATTAAAATTAACATGTTTTTAAGAATATCAAGTTGATATAACGGAAATAAAAGGCAAAAGGTTTTAATGGTTTATTATTATACATGAATTAACAATAACTACAAGTTTAAAAACCGTGCGCACCTACGATTTTGTAGAGCTGATCTTATGACGTTAACCTGTGTAATAATACATTTAAAAAATCTTTATCGGCATTTTTGTTAGCAATATCAGGTAAAAAACATATATTAAAAATAATACGCTTACCTTTAGAAGTTTTTCCTTCAACGCTACCATATGTTAAACTGAAATTTTTTATACAACGTGTCGCACTAAAACACGCTTTGTGAATGGCTGAATATAAACACTCGATTACATACCTGTCATTAACTATTTAGAAAGTAATACAGAAAAACCTGAATTCGTATTTAACAAACATGTACTTACAAAAAAATTTACATTCAAAACACAAATATTTTAAAAATTTTGCTAACGCGGAAATTACTTTTTAAATAATTGAATATTCAGGTTACGTAAAAATTCATTAAACAGTGATTACACATTAAATACATTTAAAATATGTAACTTTTATACTACGTCGATTATTACATAGAGATGGGATTATTCTTAAATTTGATTGATTTCGATAGAGCTCTGGAAATACTATAACCGTTCGAAATCTTGCTTCTTCTCTCGATATCAAAAAAGCTATACTAGTGATACATTAAGTAAGCATAATAGCGGATACAGCTACATTGCTAACGATTATTGATGTTTTTTTGCATTAGATTTTTTGAATGAGACAGCCTCGCAGGTATTTTTTTAAGAAAATCTATACACATCTCATGAGATCAAACGAGATTTTTTGAGATACAATCTCCTCATCGTCTGCACCTTGAACGATTATATTTGTAACAACCTATAAAAAGTAGCTAATAACCCTAATAGTTTTATCAGACATTATTACATGGACACGAGGTTAGCCCTAAATTAACTGGTTTCAACACGGCTCTGGAAATGCTGCACACGCTTCAAATCTTTTAGCTCGTACGCACAAGTTGTACCGTATTCACTTCCTTCAATTTTTATCTGTATTCTGTTTCGAGGCTGTAGTACGTTTTCTAATACATAAACAGAATCTTCAATACTGTGATACGTGTAGCAGCAAAACACATTAGCTAGTTAGCTTCACTCTATATTACTTTACATGAAAGCCTGATCTTATCATAAATAAACTACATCTGTCAAAAAAAGCTAATTAAACATAACTCCGAGGCCTGGGTATAGCAAGCAACGCTTCCAATTATAGCTTTTAGTCAACACAATAGCGCCTACAATTACATACATACAATCGACTAGCACTGCTTTAGCACGAGGATCAAACGAAAAACACGCATGCACGCACGCACGTACACACGTACGAGCGCACGCAAGCTCGCACGCTCGCACGTACGCACGCACGTAAGCACGCACGCACGCACGCAGTTCGCACGCACGTTCGCACGTACGCACGCAAGCTCGTACGCACGTACGCACGCACGCTCGCACGTGACACGCACGCAAGCTCGTACGCTCGCTACGACGCACGCACGCTCGCACGCACGCTCGCACACACGCAAGCTCGCACGCACGTACACGCACGACGCTCCACACACACACACACACACACAACACACACACACACACACACACACACACACACACACACACACACACACACACACACACACACACACACACAACACACACACAACAAAAACACACTAACACAAACACACAACACGCTAACACAAAACACGCAAACGAAAACGCTACCACGAAAACACGCTAACACAAAATACGCAAACGCAAAGACATACAAATGCGAAAACACGTAAAAACGAAAACACGCAAATACAAAAATACACAAACGAAAACACCCCAACATAAAAAACACGCAAAACAAAAACACGCTAAAGCGAAAAAACTTGCAAACATGAATCAAGACGGTGGAGCACCGTTAAAAGATCACCATCTCACAATAAGGGTAAAAAATACGGTCTCATACGTAAGCGTATAAAAAAATAAGGGTTGAAAACACGGTCTCATACGTGGATGTGTAATAATAGGGGCGAAAAAATACCTCCTACACGTAAGCGAGTAAAAATAAGGGTGGAAATGCGCTCTCCCACGTGGGCGTGTAAAACCGGAAGTGATGTCAAAATCCAAGATGGCGGCCAAGGTGCCCCGGTACTACTTGTCGGTATTACAATGGCTATTGTGCTGCTAATTTACGTTTTTTGATCTCGGGTCCCCTTTACTAGGAATGCTTGGTTCGCGCATACATATCATCAATATGCGGTATAAATCTCAAGTTATCGTGCCAAACGTGCGCAATCTACATTCTTCTACATGGGTTTAAAGCTTTGGAATGATCTTCCTAGTTACTGTTTTTCTCTCACTTATGTTATGAAAAAATTTAAGGTAGCAGTTTATAGACATTTATTAGCAACTTAATATCCCCCTATTCCGTTCTCTTAGGTGTTTCTGAGTGCTTTAGTGCGTTAAGCTAAGCTTTAGCCTTTTCACGACTACAATTACTAAAAAAACTTTCGGTGTTGAAATTGAGCAGAATTAGGGTTTTGAGGTGGAAGTTACTGCCTTAAAATTCGTACGATATGTGTATTCGCAGTGATTATGACGGTATATGAGTCTGAAGGAACCTCTCTTTAGTTACCATAAGAAGTAAATAAACCTTCACATTGACAAACATTAATCGCTCGTTTGGAAACCTTGCGAATGTGTAAATACCTCTGGGTGCAAAGTCCAGTAAATTATTTTGCTCATTTTGTTACACAATTAGTAAAACGCTGTGTATTGCTTCCTGAATAACTTAATCTCACAATTTTGGTATAAAATCAGATTTACACTGACTAACATAAACTCACAATACTGTTGCTATACGACACTAAAAGACTCATATTTAACTACAGTACACATATCGATGCATGAAGATTATTAGGTGCACGGAAGAACTAAGCTGCATTGGAATACATAATCGTGACCCAAATTGAAACTTAAACACGACCTTTTTCTGCATTAGAGAAACTTCTTAAAAGCAAATTAGTAGATAAAAATAGTTAATGAGTTTCTGTGTAAATAATAGTTCTTTTATCTTATCGTCTATCGAGTTTTACGTCCTGTTGTAAGACTGATTGCAACTGTCGTAACCACGCCTCATATATGTAAGTCAAGAGATACTAATCTTTCAGTACGTCGACTTACGTATTCCACGTATTACCTTCAATTGAATGACTCAATGTTATATAATAAAATTATTATCTACCCTTAATTGTACATTAATTCTAATTACTTATGCGACGTAGTGTGGGAAAAATCGATTTTTGTGTTTGATATTCAGTTGTTTAGTAGTTATGGATTTATTAGGAGAAATGAGTATCAACAAAGTTGTCAGAATTGGAAAGTCAATATTTATGGAACTGTTAATAATAAAAACTGTTTGTGAACTTATGTACATAATAAATTACTGTATAGTTTCTACGAATTTAATTGAAATGTATGCAGTATTGACTACCCACAATTTTACCATATTCACTAAATTTCAAATATAATTAATTTTACTTGGACACATCTAATATTGAATCTTTAAAAGTGTTTTATTGTGCAAGGTATACCAGATTTAGGATCTTTCAATATATGAGATACATATCACAAACCTACAATAAGTTAAAATATTTTTGCGTGTTTATCCACGTGAAATGTGCTATCTGCTTGTAGAGTCTTAAAGGTGCATACAGACTAGTCTGACGTGACGTGAGAACATGCCACGTCAGGCGTCGTGGGACCACGTCAGACATTGGCCTGACATAAAACAACAACTTCGTATGCATTGCATTTCCCGAGAGTTTGTTTTAAACCTCCAACCATGAATGTACTCCGTGTTTGTGACATGATGGAAAAAGAAGAAGAAATGGCTGCTCTGTGTATTGCACTAATTTGCTCGTCTAGAGAATGGGTGCATCCTATCAATACGGAGCGAGCCGAATTCCGGGAGTTCCAAAATTGAATGTCTCAACTAACAGAAGATGAAAAACGGTTATTACAGAATGACAAAAACTGAATTCTACCATTGCCTAAGCTTGGTTGGTCCGAAAATATAGAAACGCTCCACTCAACTCAGGGAAAGTATTTCGGCTGAGATACGACTTGCAGTTTGCTTGAAGTAAGTGCTAATACATTATTTTAAAAGCGGATATCTGGGTGGAAAATAAATTATCGCAGTGGCTTAAAACAATTTTACAAATTAGTAAGGTTTTCTTACTGTTTCTCTTGCCAAGCTGTGTTCAGATTGCTGAGGAGATGGTGTTGAGGAGTATTGCTGGAATGATGATGATGAGTTTTGTGGCAACCCAGGTTCTCCGTAAATGAGCTCCCACGTGCGGCTTGCCACGCTGCCCCCAACACAATGTTGCCCACTTCCATCTTCACTTTGATTTGCTCATCAGGACGCATTTTTTTAATTTTTCGCCATGCTGAGGAAAAAAGTTCACATTCATCGTCCACGTTGTTGCTTGATGCAGCGGGTGCACTTTGAAGAAGTACTCGGGAGCGCAAGCGTTGATTGTCTTTCATGATTGTAACCATTTCTTGTACGGATGACGACAAACTTTTTTCCAACACAAGGCCTTATTACGGGCCTCGCGGAAGGTTCACATTGGCCATGAGATTGCCGATGACTTCCGCCATTGTAGGGATTGCACTTTGTAATAGGTCGTTTCTTGGTGGGTTGGATTAGGAACTTTCTGGCGAGACCACTTGAAAGTCTGTTCCTTCAAGTGGACATAAGCCAATTTCTTCCTGTGTTCCATCATCATCTTCATTATTGGGGCCGTCTTCCTCATTTCCTGGAGTTTTTCTTGTTACACGAGTTGGATTCAAAAAAGCCATTTCATCTTGAAATTTCCATTTGCTCAAACTATTTTCTGCCTGACATGATTTTGTGGTTCTACGGTATTTAGGCTGCATGTACGCATTCCATAGTTTATTCCAATTTTTTTTTACATTCATTACCTGGAACAGAGAAATTAGTTTCGTCTTTAGTTATCAATTAGTTATTCATTTATTCTCCTTTGGCACCCAAAGACAATAAAAGGTTAATATAATTCAATAATTAGACTTTTTTTCACTGTTCACAACTGGAAATTCTTGCTGAACATTGGGTTTTTCTTTCGGGTTGGATTTTCCAGTGTTGTGAGGAAATTTGGAAAACTCTACAACCGATTTACATGCCAGAACCGAACAAAGACGAATGGAAACAGATTATGATGAGAAGTGGAATTATCAACACTGCATAGGAGCTTGGAACGGCAAACACATCCAAACTCGACGTCCAGCTGGTTCTTGTTCATTGTACTACAACTACAGAGGCACATATTCCATTGTTTTATTGGCTTTGGTAGATGCAAATTACAAATTCACCCTTGTTGACGTTGGAGCCTACGGCAAAAGCAGCGATGGAAGAAATTTTGAGAGATCTGAGATGGGGAAAAGATTTGAAAGCAACAAATACGCCATTCCAGAAGACAAAGAGCTAGTACCAGCAATGGCGAAGTTTTCTTATATAATTGTTCCAGATGAACCCTTCCCTCTTAAAACCTGTGTGATGCGTCCATACAGCAAAGCAGCCATTTCAAGAGACGAAGAGAAGGTATACAAATACCGCCATTCAAGAGCTCAACAGACCGTATCAAATGCGTTCGGAATTCTAGCCGGGCGCTGGAGAATATTTCTAAAGCGCATTGAAACTCAACCAGAAACTGCCGAAGTAACCATTTTAGCTGCCACTTGTCTACACAACATGCTTCGGAATACAGCAACCAATATTTCAGCTTTTGAGGAACAAATCCGAATAAAAAATGGACACATTCATGGTGTAGACAACCTCGAACCCATTCGTAAAAATTTCGTGAGACAAGCGGCCTTCACCCGATATAAGTTCAAAAAGTACTTCGTTTCTGAACATGATTCATCAAGTTGTCCTTGGCCATTCGAGACGGTAGAGTTGCTTCGTGACACCTCAAGTAATATTTATTTAATAGGCGCGTTCGGTTTCTAAAACCGGTCGTTTTAAGTTCAATATAACCTAGCTTCAATTTTAATTTTGGGTGTTATTTTCAGTTATGTACTCATATAACCTAATTTATAAAATACATATCTGTTACATTCATATCTGGTTATATTTGATATTGACAGGTACTTTTTTAGATTTAACATTTGGATATACCACCGGTTTTATTCCAATTTAAAACGGTCGGTTATAGATGAATAAATTGTACAAACCAATAATATACAATATATGTATTAATACAATATATGAAAAAATAACTGTTTTCACTAACCTTGGATGCTGAGTTTTTTTCCTATTTCTTCCTAAACGTCTTTTTTGAATGCTAGTTGCGATATTCCAGGTTTGTAGGGTCCAAAGCACCAGATTTAACCGAACATACTCAATCATCCAACGAGTTCTCACGTCACGTCAGCCCAATATAAACGTAAGCACACAAAAACCCTGTGTTGCATTTTTATATCATGCGCACTATGAAGTGGGCCCGCGTATTCCCACGTCACGTCAGAGTAATCTGTATTCACCTTTAAAATGTGATGGCTTGGTCTTACCACTACACAATCATAATAGTTTACAAACTCACTTCTACTCATCGATTTCTACCTTCCAACCTACATATGCTTGTGTGAGCACAGAAGGTTAGGCAGTTGATTTTTTTTTCACTATCGCTAAGTCGACCTATTACCTTATTTTACGAGTTTCGCCAAGATCGGCAGACACCACCTGTGTGTGTGTGTGTGTGTGTGTGTGTGTGTGTGTGTGTGCGTGTGTGCGTGTGTGCGTGTGTGCATGTGTGTGTGTGTGTGCGTGTGTGCGTGTGTGGGTGTGTGTGTGCGCGCGAGTGTGCGTGTGCGTGTGCGTGTGCATGGTGTGCGTGTGCGTGTGCGTGTGCGTGTGCATGTGCGTGTGCGTGTGCGTGTGCGTGTGCATGTGCATGTGCATGTGCGTGTGCGTGTGCGCGTGCGAGCGTGCGTGCGTGTGTGTACGTGCGGGTGCGTGCGTGCGGTGCGTGCGTGCGTGCGTGTGTGTTGTGTGTGCGTGTGTGTGTGTGGGTGGGTGGGTGCGTGCGTAGGTGTGGGTGTGGGTGCGGGTGCGGTGGGATGCGGGTGCGGGTGCGGGTGCGGTGTGTGTGTGGGTGGGTTCGTGCGTGTGTGCGTGCGTGGGAGTGGGTGTGGGTGTGGGTGTGGGTATGGGTGTGGGTGTGGGAGTGGGTGTGGGTGTGGTTGTGGGTGTGAATGTGGGTGTGCGTGTGCGTGTGCACGTGCGTGAGCGTGTGCGTATGCGTGTGCGTGTGCGTGTGCGTGTGCGTATGCGTGTGCGTGTGCGTGTGCGTGTGCGTATGCGTGTGCGTATGCGTGTGCGTGTGCGTGTGCGTGTGCATGTGCGTGTGCGGCTGCGTATGAGTGTGTGTGTGCGTGAGCGTGCGCGTGCGCGTGCGTGTGTGTGAGTAGTCGACAACGAAATAGTATATACAACTTTTATTGAACTAAAGAACTAAGGCAACCCCCAAAAAACTAAATGTGTAAATTAATATTCGTTTAAATCTAAACGTAGCACAAAGAAATTAGTAGTTCAGTGCATCAATTACGTACGTTAATGTATTGAGAGGTAAGTCTGTATGGTAAATGATAGAATGGAATAAATAAAATAAATACCTAATTTACCCCTCGGATAACCCAAAGTTAGATAGTGTTAAATAAGTCAGCTTAAAGAACAAGAATGAATTGAAAAATCTTACTGTGTAGGCCACCCATAATGCATGTATATCTATTGTACAGTGTACAGTGTTTCGCCAAAAATAAAATCGAGCAGTCAATAGTACTTCTTTTTACTTAAATTTGAATCTTCCCGTCGTCTGATTTGATTACAGATCTCCGGGCTATCCAGAATGATATCAGTAAGTATCGGCGTGATGCGATTTCCAGTTAATGTAATAGTTGACAAAAGCAACAAGTAGTTCAACAGTTTATAGAATAGTGTTTTTAGTTATCGGACCCCCAGGATAAATGTGTTTATGGTTGTCGAACTCCCAGGATAAATGTGTGTATGGTTGTCGGACTCCCCTCCAAAGTAGAAACCTCTTAACGGTGTATAACCACATTATCTTAATACCAATCCAAACAAAGTAAAATTTCGAAAGAAACGGATCGGTGGCAGTCAATGTCTATGTTTCTGAACTCGCAGTTAGTTCAAATGCTCGTGACGAGTTACAATAAGACCAATGAAAAGGATATTGTGTTCATATAACCATAGCATACATAAAGCGGTTACGTACATAAACCAAATTGATGAGAATTTCCTAGTCGGAATGTATGTATTTTTCTTAAACTTACTAATTATCATAAGATAACTGTTTTGTTGATGGCTGACATTTTAATCTTAAATCCGCTTGAGCGTAAGAAATAACCAATAACAATTAATTATTCCAAATAACGAGGAATAAATATAAAACCGACCCTAGTCGATGATTTAATTACATCCAGAAAATATTTGATATTCCCCAAGAATTGAAATGTCGTGGTGTGCAACCACTTGTAGAAGAAAAAAAAACGTACAAATTGAACTTAGTAACTTGACATTACCAACCATAATGCCAGTGCTTCTCAATCGTGAAAGTGCATGTTAAGTACGAGTGACCATCAACCATTTGAATAAGAATAATTTATTTAATTTAGCAAGATAGTATATTTAATAAAACGATACATGAGGAAATAATAGAAGCAGCGATAACCAAATGGTTTAACAGGTAGGTATATGCTCGAATAATATAACACCAGAAGTAATGGATGTAACAAACATTACAGTAAAGCATGATATCAAGGTAATTGATATATGATATTGAATTTGGTGCTAATTTGATGGTTTTTATAACCCCAAAATAAAATTTGTTGATTGAATTTTTTTTTTTTTATTATTGGGCTGATACGTTTTTTAATTTCCATTACGTTTTAGCCCCAAAATTTTATGAAAAGTACGGGCAACAGGTCTTAGTATGGGGCAGCAAAAAGGCACCAAATTAGCACCAAATTATAATATATCAGTCATCCTGATAGCATGCTTTGTTACAGGGTTTTCGTGATTTTCATGGGGTTTAAGACCCAAAATATTATAAAGAATACTTGCAACAAATTTCAGTGTAGGGTAGCAAAATAGTACCAAATTAGCGCCATATTATAACACACTGTAAGTTGGATGTGCTAACTTTATGTTAAGCAGACAGAGCCATTAGTTTTTTGTTAATGATAGGCACTCCAATTTTTTTTATGGTATCAAATTATCAGCAAGTTATGGTATAGGTTTTGGGCGGAGCTAACTTTATCTGCGTTTCACTTGCTGGTCCCAAGATAGATATGTGTAACCTGGAATATGGTCTGCAATAAATCAAAAGCATAAAATTACGCACTTCTGCCATTAAGAACTGATTATTTGGAGCGTCATAAAAAAATTGATGGATTTGGCCAGATTTTAGATTTCTTCGACGGTTAACCTTCATTTATTTTTTTCATTAAATATGTGAGTTTATTAAACTTACTATTGTTAACTTTATGGTTCACAATTAATATCGCCATTAACATTAAATTACTACGACCAAAGCGTAAATGCATGAATATTCCTAAATTTTTTGTGAAAGTATGCTAATAAATAGTCTCCACTTCTGCAGTCTTTTAGATTGTGCTCGTTGCATTTACATTCTAATAATTTTACTATTTTTACAAAGAAACTGGTACTAATTATTTAAGTCGTAACCATATTAGCGCTGATCTTTGAATTTCTATAAAGAATGCTGATTAAGAAAAAAGAGTGCATAAATAACGTATATGCATACGGATTATGGTGCTTATTAATTCATCCAGTTCTTGTTATGCTTAAATTCGTTTTTTTGTTAAAAACGAAAAAAAAAATTCATAGAAACACTAATATCGTTAATCTTGATGAAAATATGCCAATTTCTTCAGGTGATAAAGAATACAACACAAAAAAGTAAGTACTGGTCAAAAGTGTTTCTGGAAAAAAGTGTTTAACCTTTAAAATCATGTTACCGAAAAACCTACACATAAGGTACATATTTTTTATTCTTAAAAAATGTGCCAAAAAGAAATAGAAGAAAAAAATCATCTAAAATAGGTCTGTTAAAGTGTGAATAAAGTAAAAACAGGAACTGATGAAGGAAGAAAAATGTATTAAATCATTCGAAGTATAAAATGATTCGAGATTTGTATGTCCGATCGCTATTAAAGTTCAATATTTCAAAATTACAGAAATAGATTTAATGACATATAATCGTCAATTCACGATCTATCATAAATTTAAAGATTGAGAAAGCACAGTAGCATTTGTTGGTTAAATTACAAAACTGCCTTCGGTCTAATCATTAATAATAAATAAAAGAAACTAAATGCATATAACGGTCAAATAATTATTACTCATCGTTGAGAAAAAGATCTTTATCGTACTTATTGATGTTTTATAGAGATCAACCTAATGATTGTGTAACAGTAAGGATAATCATACCATTTTTTTTGTCTTAAACATGGTTATAAACACTAATACCAGCTTTAATGAACTTGATAATAATATTACATGAATTACATAATATTACAATCACGCGTATTTTAAGTGTGAAAAGTATGAAAAATAGATGAACAGCATTTCTAATAAGTGTCAAATTTTTCTATCAGATTTTGTGTTCTTTGTTTTTATGTAAATACTTGATACTCTAAGATGTATGTATTGCATATAAAATAGGTAAAAAGTATTACATTACTAAGACAATATATATGCATACAAACAAAATGTATGAACACAATTCCGATTCACTCATCTACCTCTTGACAAACAATTCTTACACTACTAGAAAATAGGAAGTAAATGACCCATGACCAACGCCACGAGATGATAATCCACTTAGAACTATCGCTTAGTAAGGTCAACCGTTTTTCATTTTACTATTTCGCAAGTACCTCGAACAATAGAATAGTGATACAATTTCATATTAAAGAAAAAAAACTAAGTAAATTCAAAATTTTGCTTTAGCCTTGGCATTTTTTATAGAACACTAAACGTTTTCCCGAAAAATTTAGAGCATAAAAATATTGTGAAGGTCAAAATTCCTAACTGGTTTCAGTTTTCAGGTTGCTTCCGTAACATCACAATCGAATGCGACCTTCAATTTTTCACTTGGTACTATTACCGGTTAGAAGGGCAACTGAATTTATTTCATGTATACTTCCTTGCTTGAAGATGGACTTTTAGGCCTCTCCTTATTTTTCCTGGTCTTACATTATACTATTTATTAAAAATTATAGATTATTATATACATGATTATCAGAGTGTTATCTATAATTACTTTTATTCTTATAAACAGGATTTATCAAAATTGAAGACTGGGAAGCTTTCCATTTGTTGAAAATTACCGATACACTTCTTTATCTTTTAAATACATTCAAGACAACTAAGATTTGGTTACGATAAAATAATCAAATTGCTATACTTAGATTTTGGTTAATCTCGCACTCAAATATTAATGATTTCTAATGTTGATTATCTGTGTACATAAATAAATGATTCTTTTTAAGGTTTTTGTATACAATAACTATTAAAATTTAGTTTTTGTATGCTTTTGTATATACTACTTGTGCAACTAATAACTACTGCGTCAAAATTTTTGCGCATAACAACTATACTTGTGCACAAACTCTGTCAGTCCTAGATTTTGATATTAGTTGCAGTAATTTGTGTGCTTAGAGATCCTTTTAAATACATGTATTTAAATCTCCCATAAAATTAATTTAAATCTTTGATCACCTATTCACTCACAAGGTTATACGATTGTCACTTCTGTACTGTTTTTAAAGGCGCCCAACGATTCAATGTAATAAGTAATTAGTGAAGAAACATATCCATTTATTTAAAGGCAAAAAATACAGTTGTTTGATCAGTATTAGGCAATAATTTTCACTGTTCAAAGCCTGAGCTATTTGTGTTACCGTGCCAAATGTTATTGAAAATATAACAAGCTAATCTATAAAAGTGTTACGACCGGCAACTCACTTGGTTTATCCAGGACAGTAGTTTTCTAACATCGAACCTGATTTGTTCGAAAAATTTGCCTAATATCTTAAAGAGTGTGGACCAATCACAAGCATTTTTTCAATTGTATTTTCCTGGAAAATAGTTTTCGGAACAATTTTTATGTGACATACACAAGGAAACGATCCTTTTTGATTATATATATATATATATATATATATATATATATATATATATATATATGCATAATAAAATTTTATTTTTTTATGAACGAACAGAAGTTCAATTTGATAATTATTAATTGTATTTTATTTAAAATTAACTTTTAAAGTACATACAGTAAAAGGATAACTCGAGTGGGATTTGTAACCACAACCTCCACTTTGCTAAAGTGGGGCTCTTCCATTTGAGCTGTTGAGGAGGCAAGTCACAATCGATTCAAACTTAAACTATATGTACTTCCCTGGTTACGGTGTATTATAATTTTTATACACACAATGAAGGAGCACAGTCAACTTTTAGTGAACGTGAGCCCGAAATTCGTTAAGGTTTCGCACGCACGTGACTGATTATTAATCTTTCTTTGTTGTATACAACACTAATAGATAAATATAATTTTAATGAACGAACAGAAGTTCAATTTAATAATCATTAATTGTCTTTTATTTAAAATTCACTTTTATAGTACATACAGTAAAAGATTAACTCGAGTGGGACTTGAAGCCACGACTTCCACTTTGCTAGAGTGGGGCTCTTCTATCTGACCTAAGTTTGAATCGATTGTGACTTGCCTCCTCGATTGCTCAGGTGTAGATCGTGGGTTCAAGTCCCACTCGAGTTAATCTTTTACTGTATGTACTTTAAAAGTTAATTTTAAATAAAGTACAATTAATGATAATATATATATATATATATATATATATATATATATATATATATATATATATATATATATTACATATATTTACATATACATATATAAATGAATGTGCGTCTGTAACAATAGATTAACGTTATTCTTATGGTCAACTTTAAGTTCATACAACATGCCGAAACCCAACATTTGCTACCCTTCTTTTTAACATCTTGATTGCTATCTCCTACAACTTCATTTTCACATCATTTAAGGTTTGTTCACTTGTGTATTTTCTTACTTCCAGTTCATTTACAAGATACTAATATATACGCGATCATGCATCGTTCTAGCAAAACCTTCCCTACCAGTTTAGGTTTAGCGTGTTAATCATGCTGATCATTACCAATTCTGTAATAGATATTACTCTGGTTGCATGTTAATATTACCTTCCTTTGATTGAGAAAAATCCATCAAAGAACAATAGACTTCAAGTGAGCCAAGACAGCTTCCCGCACTCATAACAACTGCCAGATACAATTCTCGTTGTAAGAGCTTGCGCCCAGTTTTTTATACAGAGACAAAGTTCTAAAGTTAGGACGGATTGTCGCTATTCTTTTACACGTTCCCTTCCACATTTCTTTATAACAGCACTTCTACAAAACCTGCAAGAAGACCAATTTCCAATGCTTTTATATACTGAAGTGCTGTCTGACGGTTCGGAATTCTATACAGATACAAAACCATGCAAAACTACTGAATGATTTGATTTAATTTGCAGTCTCCAGAATTATAAGTCATGTAGAACAATGAACCAGTAAGCAAATCATGTCATGTACTTCGTTCACCTTTATTTTAGAGGTTTTGATGCGCCTCCAACCTTGAACTAAATCAAACATATTGGGCAATAAATAGTCACATAAAAGAGTGATTGGTATGAAGATTTGCAGAAATAACTTTGGTACTTATGTTACTCGTGTAGCTACCTTCAATACCGCCTGGTTAGATAGAAGACAAGTTTTTCTTGGGCAAGAATTCAGAATTAAGGTTACGACATCAGAAGGCGAAATAACTTTGTTAAACCCTTGAGGTCTCGTTCAATCAAGGTCAACTACAACAGTGAATAAAGTTAGTGCAGTTAATACATAGTTTTAGTCATTAGCACTGGATATTCACTAAAAAAACTTTTTAACTGAACTATGGAATTACCAAACAAAATATATCCAAGCATAACAATAACTTCCTTGGCTAAATATAGAATATCAGTTCAAAAACTCGTGGGGTCCGCTTCACCATGTATTCCTAGGCCATCCCAACTTTATCACAAGGTCAATTTTATAAAAATTCATATTTTTAATAGAAATGCTAAACATGGAAAAGACAAAAAGATACACCATCAATTACAATCTAATTAATCTGTGTGTACTTACTCGGCATGACGAGATAATAGTTAAATTAAACCTAATTATGTAATTATCATTTTAAGACAAATGTTAGGTATTAATGGTACAGGCTATCAGGCATTGTAAATGTGAGGAACCGGATGTAATCACACGGTTTATTTCTTAACATCTAAATTTCAAAATAATCACATTAAGCAGAAAATAGTATATTAAAAAACAAGTTTCATAAGAGCAGTTGTGAAGTACGAATTCAAGTTTAAAAAGCGACTGTAATTTGCCCGTTTTTACACACAAATTTTTACTTTAGTTGATTTAGGGATTTTTGTGGCGGTTGGTAATGTCTTAATTTTAGAATTGAAAATTTGATCTAGTTTTCCACTGGACGCATCTTGCTTTTGACACGTTTTGTAGGAGTGACATGCATGACATAATTCGGGATCAAACTTTGCCAACCTAAAAGTATGCGTAATATGTTCCGTGACATCGGAGACGATGACGTCGGGTTTCTTAATATGTCTATCAAAGAATCAAAATGGAAGCAATTTACAAAAATTCTGTTCATGAAACCAAAGAAGTAACAGGTAGGTATACAACCCGCTGTACAAAAGCATATATACACTAAACTACCCTGTCTTTTTCATCGCTGCTTATGCTGTTTAAAAATTTTTGAACCTTATAAGAAGACCTTCAGTACCCATTATTGTTTTTGAGTTAAACTCAGTACAATTCACCTTCTTGAACCAATCAATCATCAAATTTAGTGTCGTGAGTTTTGCAATATACGCCATTAATAAAATAAAACAAAGCACAAAAGTAACTATTTAGTTTTTAGTAAAAATAAAGTAAATTCGCAATGTTGGTGTTGGCACTTTAAACCAATGATGCCAAAGCTCCTTTACTGTGTGTGCTGTGAACATTTAAGATTACCCTATGATGGTGCTGTCTTACATCAGTATTTGTCAATTTTGCTCTTATTAATTACGATTTTTGCGTTTAAATGTGTCCGTTTATCAACAAAACTGTTCTTTTCTGAACAAATTTGTAGCAAAGCGTTATGACTAATTTGAGTAGTACTGCGATCCATAACACCCTTAATCGAATATTTCTAAAAAGGTGTTAATGGAACTACAAACAGTTAGAGGGGCAATGAAAAATTTGCTTTTATTAATTTAATAGCTTATCTTTCAATTACTAATTATTGTAGGAGGCCGCGCAAGCATTAAGCATTAATCTTTCTACGATCAGTACAATACCGATGGCGGTGAAAAACGTTACAGTTCTAAAATCACCTTTAAAAAGGAAACTTAGACGTCGATTCCATCACAAATACCTTTGATGAAATGTATGTAAGTTTATACAGGTAGGTTTAGTTATAGTTACAGGAATATATGTAACGTCGATTCATGAACGGCTTTGTGAAAAGGCAATATCTTATAGTTTTCTGATTTTTATTGTTACCCATGCTGTAACAATAGTTAGATTCTAATAGCTGTTAAAAATCATATAACGTTTATTGCTGTTTCTCTAATATCGTCATTAGATATTTCCTTAAACATATTACTTTTCTGAATTAGATCAATTTCTTTTATCCAGATGTTAGATGACTATTCGTTCGTAGCATTTATTCGTATGATTTGGGGTCACCTGTTATGCAGTTGGTAACAACCGGTACAAAGTTCAATTGAGAGTGGTTTTTTTTTTAATTTTCTTTAAGATGGCAACATTTCAATTTCTGAAGAATTTTAAATATTTTCTGGATTGCTTTGAATCCATCGATTTGTGTCGGTTACATATTCATTCCTCATTAGATAAAGTGATTATTTAATTGTTTGGTACGGTTTAATCAGTTTTGTAAAGAAAAAAAAATGCACAGGTGAGCCATGAGGCATGCCTTTCCTTTACAAAACATTCTTTAATTTTAGCCATCAACTTAACAGTTATCTACGATATAATTAGAGACATGTATTTGCTATTGATGAACACAACGGATCGTATTTCACTTTACCAAATTCTGTGTTGCTTAGACTTTTTACCATTATATGTATGTTAAGTTTATTAAAAAGGGGAAGAATTGTTTTAGTTCCTTGAGTTGATTCGTAGTATTTCTTTTAGATACTGCCCAGACCCTGAGCAATATCTAAAAGAAACACTAATAATAATAATAATAATAATACTAATTATAATTATTATTATTATGATAATAATGATGATAATAATAATAATTATAATAGTAATAATAATAATAATAATAGTAATAATAATTATAATAATAATAATAATAATAATAATAATAATAATAATTAAAATAATAATAAAATAATTAAAACGGTTAAAAAACTATCCTACTCCGAAGCAAGAGAGGAATTAAAACTATCCCCAGTTGTGCCCTCTCGAAATTATGCGTCTGTAACAGCAACACCAAATAATAACACTAGTGAAAACGTCATAAGAACGTTATTACCGGAGTTAGAGAAAATTATAGATAGAAGTATCAAGAAATATATAGACAACCACGCCAATACCGCATCTCAACTCAAGGAAACTAGAGAAATACGTATGCCACTAGCAACAAGACCGAATGATGTTGCAATATCGGTAAATTCGGCTGAGTTTATGTCTATGAATGACAAAGAAGATAAGATCTCCGAGACCTCCGAAAGTACGTCTGTAAACGAAATGGACCTAACACAATTTGACGCAGATGAATTATTACAAAGGCCCACGTACGCTAAAATAAAAAAACCGGGAATAATCCAAAAAAAGAGAAAACCGGGTTGGATAAAGGGGCGACCTAGAAAGAGAAACCCTAATCCCGATGAAGGTCCAGACGAAAACCCGTCTACTTCCCAAACTAGTCACACTGGTACACAAAAGAAAGGGACTCAAAGCGAGTCCGAAAACAAACTGTGATAAATATAACCAACTGTGATAACTAACTGTGATACTCTGTGTAATTTGTTTATATTTATTTGTTCTACAAAACTTATTTATTAACCTATTTGTAAATAGTTGTGTTTGTTCTATATACAATTTATTTATTTATTTACTTACACATCTATTTATTTATTTATTTAGTTATTTATACATTTATTTATTTACTACTTAATACGCTTAAAACCTTTAAAGCAATTGGTTCCATTTATACTGATATCAAGATAAACATAAAAAAATGGCTACTGTACAATCGAACAAACATCGCATTATAGATTTGGAAAGCATACTACAATGGAACTGTAATGGTCTCAAGGCTCATTATTGTCAAATTAAGATTATTATGAGCGAATACGATCCTTTCTGCATTTGTATCCAGGAAACCCATTTGAAAGATAGTGAAAGGTTTCACTTTAGGGGATATACTGGTTACAACAAAAATTGTCTGACTAATACTAGAGCAAGTGGTGGAGTCGCTATCTATATTAAAAATAATATACCTCATAGACCACTTAAGGTACAGACCAATCTGCAAGCAATAGCCATTGAAGTTCAGTATCCAATAAAATCAGTAATTTGCAACGTTTATTTACCACCAATAAGTAACTGGACATTACATGAGTTAGAAAACGTAATTGATCAAATGCCAAAGCCTTACATAATAGTAGGAGATTTTAATGCACACTCTCCTATGTGGGGATCCAGTTCTATTGACACTAGAGGGAGAATAGTAGAAAGGTTTATAGATAACAACAACTTAGTAGTATTAAATACAGGGAAACCTACACACCTAAATACTAAAACCAAAAAATTTACTGCTATAGATCTAGCACTAAGTTCTGAAGCAGTGGCTTTAAAATTAGACTGGGAAACCCATATTGACTACTATGGTAGCGATCACTGCCCAATTTCTGTTTCAACTCAGATCAGGAAACAAGAACACATTATACCAAAGTCATGGAAAATTAAGAAAGCAGATTGGGAAAAATATTCGCAAATTCTGGATAATGCTCACCTAAATCAAAACCTAAGCGTTGAAGAAAAAGTACGTTCCTTCACACAAAGCATACTCGAGGCGGCATCATGCTCAGTTCCAGAAACAAGCGGAAAGATAAAAGCGAATTGTAATCCATGGTGGTCTAATGAAGTTAAAGACTCGATAAAAGAAAAAAGAAAAGCATTTAATACTTTCAGGCATAAGCCTACGATGGAAAACCTTATAGCTTTCAAAAGATCTAGAGCTAAAACACGTAAAACAATCTTAAATGCTAAGAGAAAGTCCTGGCAAGAATATGTGAGCAAACTCAATAAAGAAACAAGTAGCAGTGAAATATGGAAAAAAGCTAAAACAATAGCTGGTAAACGAGCTAAATGTAATCCACCACTACTAATAGCAAACAGCATGAGATTAACAGAAAATGCAGATATTGCAGAAGCTATGGCATCTCAATTTGAAAAAAATAGCGGCTCAGAGAATTATAGTGAACCTTTCTTAAAGATAAAACAAGAGCAAGAGAGCGATATTAATTTCACAACCGATAGAAGGCTAGACTACAATAGCCCTTTCACTGGCAATGAATTAAAGAGAGCTCTAGCAAACACAAAAGATACCGCTCCTGGTCCAGATAAGGTTGTATATGCTATGATTAGAAATTTATCTGAAACCAAAAAAGAACAACTATTAGGTATATACAATGAGATATATGCAAAAGGTACTTACCCCGTGGAATGGCAACACTCGGTCATAATTCCCATAGTCAAACCCGGATGCAATGAATTATCGACCTATATCTCTTACGTGTTGTTTAAGCAAGATTTTGGAGAAAATGATAAGCCGAAGATTAATGTGGTTATTGGAAAGCAGACAATTAATATCTGCATACCAAACCGGGTTCCGAAAATTCCACAGTACAACAGATAAACTAGTGTACCTAGAAAACTACATACTACACAGTTTTATAAAACGAAGTCATACGGTGGCTGTCAGTTTTGATCTCCATAAAGCATATGAACTGATGTGGCGGTATAGTATAATTAAACAAATGCAGGAATGGGACATTGAAGGTAACCTTCCACAAATTATCAAAAGTTTTTTATCATTTCGAAGTTTTGTGGTGCGAGTGGGAACAGCATCATCTAATGTACATGTCCAAGACAACGGCATACCACAAGGATCGGTCCTCAGCTGCACTCTATTTTTAATAGGGATTAATCAGATGTTGTCAGCAATTAAACCACCAATAAACAAGTGCATGTATGTAGACGATTTGATTATCTTTTATGAAGGAACGTCAATTGAAAATGTAGAAGAAGGACTACAGGTAGCGATTGATAACATTACGATGTACGCCACAAATAAAGGTTTAAGGTTCTCCTAAAGCAAAACCGCAGCAATACATTTCTGTAGGCTAAGAAAGGATCACAGAGAACCTAAATTGTTCCTAAATGGAACTCAACTACCAATAGCAGAGGACATAAAAGTGCTTGGTGTCACGTTCGACAACAAGTTGTATTTTAAGAAACACATACTTAATCTGACTTCAAAGTGTAATCGGAGACTGAACCTAATAAGATGCATAAGTAGCGTAAATTGGGGGGCAGAAAGACAAGTGCTTCTCCAATTATACAAAGCATTTGTATTATCTGTTATGGATTATGCATGTGTAGTGTATTCATCAGCCAGGCCCTCTACGTTAAGGTCCTTAGATACTATACACACAAGTGGTATAAGAATGGCTACAGGTGCATTTAGGACGAGCCCGCTAATGTCAATTTTAGTCGACGCCGGTATTCCATCGCTAAGTATACGTAGAAAAATCTTACTCTGCAATTATTGGCTACACATTATGTCAACACCAAAGCACATAAATTACAAAATATGGGAAAATAATGAAACCATGGATGACTTCAGATTAAGGCAAACGTGCAGTAAACCCGCAATAGTCAGAGTAAGAGAAGTCTTAAACACAATGGAGCTTGAAATACCACCAGTAATGGAAAACACGCACAAAGAACTTCCGCCTTGGAGAATACCTGAAATAGTATTAATTACAGAGCTAACAGAGACCAAGAAAGACAATACCTTACCTGCGATGTATCGGATGCAATTTAGAAAGCTATTATTCCAATATAAAGACCACATCTTCATATTTACCGACGGATAAAAAACTTCCTCAGGAACAGGAAGTGCTATCTACGCAGAACAACAATCTTACAGTTGGTCACACAATAATAGTGCAAGCGTGTATACGGCTGAATTGTACGCTATTTGGCAAGTCCTCCTTTTCTGCGAGAAACACAAAGGGTCGAACTTCATAATATGCAGTGATTCCATGAGCTCCTTACATACTATTCGAAATGGAAAAATCAATACATTGCTGAACTATATTTATACACAGCTAAACACTTTGACGATGAACAACAAACACATATTATTTGTGTGGATACCAGGGCACATCGGAATACACGGAAATGTAAACGCGGATAATGCAGCGAAAGAAGCAACAACTAAAGACGCCATTGATAATGTATATTCAACACAAAGCGATGTACGAAACTACATCAAAAACATGCAACTATGGGATACTATATGGAACAAGTCAGACAACAAACTGCAGAAACTTAAAAAATACACAACGCCATGGAAAACTAAACATTATTTATCAAGGAGAGAAGAAGTAACAATTACGAGACTAAGAATAGGGCATACTAATATAACCCACTCCTACTTACTTGGCAGAACTGGTCAAACGATCTGCACAATATGTAACACATCATTAACGGTCAACCACATTTTTATTCATTGTCCATTATATAGCCACGTTAGGGAACAGTTAGGTCTTATGGACAGGGTAGTTGACGTATTCAAAGACAATAAAGCAAGCATCCTAAGAGTAATTGAATTTCTTAAAAGGATAAACATATATAACAGAATTTAGGAATAAATTAAAGTAACAGTGCCTTAAATTAAAAAAAATAATAATAATAATAATAATAATGGAGTTGCGCCCCCACGTACCTGAGCATTTCCTTACCTACCTCATCCTGTATCCTACGTAATATCCACTCTCAAACTGAGCACACAGTATAAAATGCCGCAATCCAAGGTGTAAGTCCATTGTGCCGAGGGATGCATGGCTGTGCGGAGTCAGTCATGAACGATGTCTTCCAGATACCGGGCAAACTCTGGTTGTATACTGCCTTCTACTGCTAAGGGCGCACTGGTAGTAGTGACCGATTATTTCGTCCCGACTCGTGGGAACTTTATGTCAAATCCAGTTGTTTTATGTGAGGACCTATCCTCTGAAATAGGCGTTGCTGGCGATCAACGTAAAAAGGTTACCGCTGGAGAGAGTGGGAACTTCCCCTCGCTCCCCGAAATAAGCAGAGAAAAGGAGGAGAACTTTCCCCGGTTCCTGCTTATAGAAAGAAAAGAAGGAGATTTCTCCAAAATAAGTCCGTTTTAAATATCGAAATCATTGTTCGGGATCATAGGTAAGGCTGAGGAACTGAAAAAGGTAAAAGGCATGCTGTTAATTAAGACCATTAGTAATAAACAGTCAAAACGTCTAATGCAGTTTAAGAGGCTCTGTGAGTTTGACGTCCAGGTCAAACCATATGAAACACTCAATATTTCTAAAGGCGTGATTTTCTGTCGGGATTTGTTGAATTGCGATGAAGAGGAAATTCTTGAAGGGTTAAGGGAGGAAAATGTAGTGGCAGTTAAAAGAATAAGAAGGAAAGTTGATGGAAAACTTATAGATACACCCAATCTTATAGTTACTTTTAATTCAATACAACTTCCTAAGAAAATTAACGCTGCTTTCTACAACTTAAGCGTGAGGCCCTACATCCCTGCGCCAATGCGATGCTATCGATGTCAAAAGTACGGTCACACAACCGTTAGATGTGAGAGTCCGCAGGTATGCATATGTGGAAAACCTCTACACGAGGGTAACCGGTGTGATACTCCGGTGGTATGCCTGAACTGCGGGGAAATCATCCGGCAAATTCTAGATCTTGTGACACCTATAAACAAGAAATAAAAGTCCAAGAAATTAAAGTCATAAGGAGAGTTACTTACCCGGAAGCGAGACGATTGGCAGGAAGTGCGGTGACATCGGGAAACCTATACTCGAGCGTGGCCGCACATAACACAGATACTAGTCAACTAAACATCGTTCCTGAAATTAAAGAAATAGTTAAAGAAGAGATGAAACAGCTTACCGCTGTGTTTATGAGATTGATAAAAGAGTCGCCTCCAGAGCCAGTAGTCAATCCTGGAAGCTTTAGAACTCCTCCAAGCAGGGATAGTGCCAACTTAGAACAAACACCTATGGAGGATGAATCTAGAGGCGCCAAAAGGAAAACGAAGTTAGAGCGAAGCCTATCTACGGACTCCAGCGTGACGTCCATAGACGATAAAACACTAGAGGAGGCTGAACAACCGAAAAAGAAAAAAGGATGGCCTAAGGGCAAACCCAGAGGCACTAGTGCCTCACGGGAAGGAATCGTACTCGATAAATAGCCTGTGATAAATCTGTGATATTCTGAAACCTTGTGATATTCGTGTTTGTGTGGTCCATATACACGACTTTATTTAAATTTTTATTTATGTGCTTGAGCATTTTCTGTGATATTTATGTTTGTATTGTCCATATATACCATTTTATTTACAATTTTGTTTATGTGCTCGTGAGCATTTTATATGTATAATTTTAACTTCTGTGATATTTTTCTTATGCAAATTGTTTTAATGGATAATAAAATCATCCAATGGAACTGCAGAGGTATAATAACTCACTACTGTGATCTCAAAATGCTACTGCATGAGCATAACCCGATGTGCTTTTGCGTACAAGAAACCCACCTCGGCCATAATCAGCAATATTCGCTAAGTGGCTTCACTGTTGAACGTCGAGATGGTACTAACGAACAAAGAAGTAGTGGAGGAGTATTGATACTTTTACGTAGGAATGTTATATACGAAAAAATTAATACACGTCTGCAAGCAATTGCTGTAAAGATAATTCTACCATGGCCAGTAACTATTTGTAACATATATTTGCCGGATGCTAATTGGACAATTGAAGAATTTAATGAACTTGTAAATCAACTACCAAGACCTTTTATTATCACGGGAGACTTCAACGCCCATAACCCCATTTGGGGATCCGAAAACAGAAATAATAAAGGAAGACTTTTGGAAGATTGGATGGATAGAGATGATGTGATTTTACTAAACACTGGTTCACCTACACATCACATCGCTAGGTCAAATAAGTTCTCGGCCATTGATCTTACCTTAGTGTCTACTAGTTTAAATCCCCATCTCAAGTGGGAGGTAATAAATGATTTACATAACAGCGACCATTTTCCGATCTTAATTCATACGGATGTAGCAGAAACAGAAAGGACAACGTACAGGAGATGGATTGCGGCAAGGGCAGACTGGAATTCATTCTCTAACCACCTTGTCGCACCCTACCCTATAAATGTTGAAAATATAACAAAATGCATAAAGCAAGCAGCCGAAATTAGTATACCCAAAACCGGTGATAAACAGATTAAACGACCCTTGCCGTGGTGGAGTTAAAAATGCCCTCAAAAATAAAAAAGCGGCGTTTAGAAGATATCAGAGGGAACCATCTGTTGCTAACCACATTGAGTTTAAAAGAGTAAGAGCCGTAAGCAGACGTGTAGTGCTGGAGAGTAAAAGAAATAGCTGGAATCAGTATACCTCAACAATAACATCAGCGCAAGATACACAACGGGAGTGGCGTAAGATCAAGGCTATATCGGGAAGCGCTGGCTGCCAGCAAATAAGTTGCCTTAAATCAGAAAACGGCAATATCCTTGAGTGTGAAAATGAGATCTCTGATCTACTCGCGTGCCATTTTGGTACCATGAGCAGCAACAATAACTACGATCGACATTCTGCGCTGCATAAAAGTGAACGTGAAGTGCCTCTCCACTTTGATACGGACTTGGATCTCAAGTATAATGTCCCATTCAGCATGACTGAGTTAAACGTAGCCTTCGGGGAGCTTAAGAATACCGCTCCAGGTCCCGATGAAGTATCTAACGAAATGCTAATCCACCTTACAGATCAAATAAGGTCATCTGTACTAGAGCTGTTTAACGACCTATGGCGACGAGGCATATATCCAGAACAATGGAAGATGGCAACTATAATTCCAATTCACAAGGCGGGAAAGAATCCACTATACGCCGCAAGCTATCGACCAATAAGCCTCACATGTTGCTTAGGCAAACTCCTCGAAAAAATGGTAAACAAAAGGCTTCAGTTTTACCTTGAAAAAAACAATTTCATAGCGCCACAGCAAGCAGGTTTCAGAAATGGTCGATCGACACTAGACCATCTAGTAGAATTGGAGAACTCGATAAGAGAAGCCCATAGGAGAAGACAACATCTTAAAGCGGTGTTCTTTGATATAACAGGAGCCTATGACATGACCTGGAGGTATGGAATGCCAGAAAAATTACACAAGTACGGTGCGAGAGGCAACTTACCTAAATTTATCGAATCCTTTGTGATCAATAGATATTTTCGGGTACGCATAGGAAACACGCTGTCAAGCCTTCAAACTTTGGAAAATGGTGTCCCTCAAGGCTCAACGCTAAGTTGCGCGCTATTTATGATAGCGATTAATGAGATTGCCTGCGGAGTGGAGCCGTGTGTTTTCCGGGCTCTCTATGTAGACGACTTGGCAATATACTGCGCCGGTGCTACTGTAGGGCAGATAAGCGTTAAGTTGCAAAAGTCGATCAACAAGATTGTGCACAATGGAAGTGAAATTAGTTACCAATTTTCTAAGGAAAAAACCAAATGCATACATTTTTGTAAATTACGCAGGCCTCACTATGATCCGCTACTCTACATCCAGAATAGGCCAATTGCGTGTGTGGCATCGACAAAATTTCTGGGACTGACGTTTGATAGCAAACTCACATGGGATGCGCATATTGAACAGCTGAAAGTGAAATGTATGCAAACCATGAACATCTTCAAGGTATTATCACGTACCAAATGGGGCGCACAGGTTCAAATGTTGTTAAACGTTTATCGGGCCTTAATCATGTCGCAAATTGACTATGGAGCTATTGTTTATGCATCAGCCCGCAAATCAAGGCTATTACTATTAGATAGGGTGCATAATACGGGAATAAGGATTTGTTTGGGGGCGTTTCCTACCAGCCCTGTCTACAGCCTTTACTGTGAATCGGGCCTGCCTCCATTGGACACTAGGAGGCAACATCTGATAAGCAATTACATGGTCAAGATGAAATTGAATCCCACCCACCCAAACAATCATTTCCTATTTCCTGCCGAAAATATTTTTGCCTACTATCCCACGACCGCTCAGTATACGGTTTAAGGAGCTGCTAGAGGTGCTACATGAATCAATACCTGACCTAGTGTACGAACACCTGTATGAGTATTTCCCATGGTTGATGCCCGAAATTAAAGTAAGGTTAGATCTTAAAAAACTAAACCGTAACTTAGCAACAAAACTAGAATATTCACGTTTATTTGAGGAGATTACTGATAGTTACAACAACAAATCGCTGGTTTATACTGACGGCTCGAGAAACGAACAAGGGACGGGATCCGCGATTATAATAGATGGCGTGGTACATACCTGGTCCTTAAGTTCTATAGGCTCGGCGTATGCTGCGGAACAGTTTGCGTTATGGAAGGCTCTGATGCACATCCCCGTAGAACCTGCAAATAAAACTTATTTAATAATTACAGATTCACTAAATGCAATAAACGCCGTAAAGGATATGTTCACGAGGGATCCTCTGGTTCGGTTATGCCAGAGGTGCCTGATCGGCCTCAATGAGCATGGCATCAGACCTGTTTTTGTTTGGGTACCTGGGCACTCTGGTACTCCAGGAAATGAGAAAGCTGATAATGCAGCGAAACATGCAATCACTGGTCCACAAATAAATGAGGGGCATGTCAAAGCGTCGGATATGCAGTGCCACCTGAAACTAAAAAACATAGAGTCCTGGCAAAATAGGTGGGAAATGCAAAATACCTACCTGTCACGCATTAAACCATCTGTAAAAGAAAAAATGTACCTGCATAATTTGCACAGAGGGGACCAAATAAAACTACATAGGTTAAGAATAGGACACACGAATTTCACACATCAATATCTTTTGAAGGATGAGCCTAGACCGCGATGCTATACATGTAACGTCGATCTCTCTATAGAGCATGTGATATGTGACTGTGTAGACTATATAAATCATCGCAAACTGTTTAACTTAAAGGAGGACATTAGATACAACCTTTCCGACGCATCGAATTCGAAAAACGTCTTAAAATTCCTAAAATCGATAGGGATGTACAGTAATGTATAAAAATATAGAACCATACTTACTTTTCCTTCGGACTAAATGGCGAGAAGACCAGGGCAGTCGAAGCCATACGAAATTAAAAAAAAAAAATAATAATAATACTAAAAATTGACAGTAGTTGGTTGGATATTAGAATTTGTTATTTTGGTTTATTATTAATTATAAATTTCTGTGAGAACTAATGGTGTTTTATACAGCGTATAATTGATGAAATTGTTGCAAATATAAAAGATTTTGAACTATAAATTTTGATTGAAAAATTGACAGCACTTGATTGGATAATAAAATTTACTATTTTGACTTAATTTTAATAGAATGGTTTTCAATAGAAATTAATGATTAATTTGAATAATAAATATTAATAAAAAGGTTGACACTGCCTGATTAGATATTCAAATTGGTTATTGTGGTTTGCTATTAATTATAAAATGGTTTTCGATGAGAATTAATGACGTTTAATACGAATTTGGGGTACAGTTCATAACATTTTAGCAAACATAGAGGATTTAATATAGTTTTATGTGGAAATCTTTTTGGTGTCTTTTTTTAGAATTTCGACACAGTTGCAATTTTTAGTTAAACAATTGCACATTTTGATTAAAAATTTAATAAGTCATGGTTTTATTTATTTTTATTTTTTTTTTTGGTTTAACGCGCTTCGACTGCAGAGGTCCTTAGCGCTTTTCTGTTTTTTTTTTTTTGTTTAACTCATCTGTTTAGTTCATGCATTTTTTTTTTTTGTTTTTGTAGCCCCTTAGTCCATTTATATCCTATCATATAAGTTTATTGTCTTTAGGTATTGTATTGTGTTCTTTATAGTATCTGGTGTAGTTAGGTTTTCATTCAGTATGGTTGATATTGAAAAAGTATTTCTTAATATATCGTACTCAGGACAAATGCATATTAGATGTTCTACTGTAATAGACTCATTGCACGTTGTGCATATATTTCGCGGTTTATTTTGAAGAATGGTTTCATGAGTTATTGATGTATGTCCTAGTCTGAGGCGATGGATGATGCTAGAATCCTTTCGGTCTGCTAGTGTTAGTTTCCATTTCTTGATGGTAGGTTTTATGTTCCTTAGGTGGGTGTCGCTTCTGTCCCATTTTTCTTGCCATAGACCGTTTATTTTGGCTTTCATAAATTTCGCCACGTTGGGGTACGTTGTGATATTGGTTTTAGGTTGTGTTATGTCGTTGGCTGCTGAGCCGGCAGCTGAATCTGCTCTTTCATTACCAACAATTTTTACATGCCCTGGTATCCATACAAATTTGATTATATATTGTTGATCTGTAAGGTGTTTGATCGTACATACGATCATTTGCACTAATGCGTTTTCGTCCAATGGGTTTGTAATGCTCTCTAGAGCGCTTTGTGAATCGCTAGCTATTAAAATCTTTTTATCATTTGTGGCTAATTCACAAAAGCGAAGAGCTTGCCATAAGGCATATAGTTCGGCTTCGTAGATTGAAGCATGTGTCGGCATCGACCAGCTATGCTGTATACCATTTACGGAGAAAGCCGCCCCCACACCTATAGCGGTTTTAGATCCGTCTGTATAAATTGTTAGATAGTCTCGGTGTTCGTTCAATATTTTATTAAATTCGACTTGATATACAGATGGAGGTGTATTTTCTTTTGGGAATCGAGATAGAATATTAATTATAATCGTTGGTGGTATTAGCCACGGCGGGACTTCTAGTGATCCTACATTAATTATTTGGGGGATTTCGTAGTTGATCGTACTGAGTATTTGTGAGATATTTACAGAAAATAGGATATCATGGTTTGGGTGGTTTTCCTGAGCTTTAATTTTGCACGCATATCGTAAGATTTTAGTTTGTCGATGTAATTCAATGGGTTCTAGGCCAGATTCGCAACAAAGGCTCTCACTTGGACTTGTATAGAAAGCTCCTAGTGCATATCTAATTGCCGCATTTTGGATTGCTTGCAGTGGTTTTAGTATGCTTGGGGCAGCTGAGGAGTATGCTTCACAACCGTAGTCCATCTTGCTTCGTATTAAGGCTGTATATATCTGTAATAGGGTCTCTGTATCTGCTCCCCAATGTAGATGAGACAGAATCTTTATTACATTCAAGCTTTTTTTACAACGCGTAACTAAATCTGTAATGTGATCTCTCCAGGAAAGTTTGGAGTCCAGCGTTAACCCAAGGAAGATACCAGCATTCTTGCATAGAATGGGACGATTGTTTAACGTTAATCGTGGTCCATAATGTGGTTTTGCAGAAATGCATCGTATAGGTTTTTTCCAGTGATAATGTGAAACCTATATCTCTAGAGTTTAGCGCTATTTGATCTATGGCCTGTTGCATCTTTTTATTTATTTCTCCGACCGTAGGCGCAGAGTATAGGATCGTCAGGTCGTCCACATACAGGTATTTATGGATGTCTCTAGGTATAGAGGATACTAGGGAATTTATTGCTATTGCAAATAACGTGACACTTAGTGTAGATCCTTGAGGGATACCGTTTTCTAGAACTCTGGCAGTTGAAAGGCAGTTGCCTACACGCACTCGAAATATCCGTTCCTCGAGGAAAGATGCTACAAATTTTGGTAAATTTCCCCTTAGGCCCCAGTCATAGAGCCTCTTCATTACCCCATACCTCCACGGAATGTCGAATGCCTTCTCGACATCGAAGAAAACTGCAACGGCATGATGTCTCTGCGCAAAGGCCTTTAGTACAACATCCTGCAGGTGAACTAGCTGATCTGTTGTGGATCTATGCTTCCTGAATCCCGCCTGGCAGTTTGTTAAGTATTTGTTTTTTCAAGAATCCACATTCGCCTATTACTTATCATCCTCTCGAGTAGCTTTGCCATACAGGATGTCAGGCTTATAGGTCGATAACTGGTAGCTAAGTACGGGTTTTTACCATTTTTAAGGATGGGTATAATAGTTGCTACCTTCCATTTTCGCGGATAAACGCCTTCCGCCCAGATTTTGTTAAATGTCTTTAGGAGGAGTTCTTTGTATCCAGTTGTTAGGTTATGTAGCATTTCATATGAGACTAGGTCGGGCCCGTAAGCGGATGATTTCTTACATTTGAGGGCGCCCTTAAGCTCTTTAATCGAAAATGGCGAATTATACTCATATTCGTTGCTGTCTAAGAAATTCAGCATTACCTCCTGATTTCCTTTGGTTCTCAGGAAGGAAGGATTATAATTACTTGAACTACTAGAATATTCAAATCGGTCTGCCAAAAGTTCTGTTATATCATTTGCATTGCTGGTAATGTTGTTTCTGCTGGTTTCTAACTGTATAGAGGGTGTGGTGTGTTTGCCTGTTATTGCTTTTATTTTTCTCCATACTTCTGTGTTTGGAGTATTGCGGTTAATCTTTGTAACATAGTTATGCCAGGAGTCTCTTTTACTCTGAAGAGTAACTCGCCGCGATAATGCTCTAGCCTTTTGAATAAGATCAGATTTTCACATGTCGGATGTTTTCGAAAGATATTTAATGCTCGCTTTTTGGCTTTTATAGAATCTTGAACTGTTTGGTTCCACCATGGCACTTTGCGATTAGTTAGTTTTCCACCAATTTTCGGAATTGACGCAGTAGCTGCATTAATTATATCTTTTGTAACTTCTTCTATAGATAGAGTTGTTGAGTTTTTTGCAATGCATGTGCCTAAGTGTGCTTGGAAGATATCCCATTTAGCCTTATCAATATTCCACTTAATGGGACTTATTATAGGCGCGTCTTGATGTTCTGTCTTTATAATAATTGGAAAATGGTCGCTAAAATTTAGATCATCTAATACTGCCCAAGAAAATAATGTAGCGATACAGGGGGATACAATTGTTAGATCTACTGCAGAAAAAGATCCTGATCTGGCACATAGATGGGTGTCTTCTCCTGTGTTCATGAGAACTAATTGATATATATCTAATATGTTTTCAAGCTTTTTTCCATCCGCATCTGAGCGAGAGGAGTCCCATAGGGGGCTGTGGGCGTTAAAGTCCCCGGTTAGCATAAAAGGAACTGGTAGCTGATTAATGACGTCTTCAATGTCTTGCTGCTTCCAATTTGTACTTGGTAAATATATATTACATATTGTAATATTTAGTGGCGCAGATATTGTTGCAGCAACAGCTTGCAGTTCCGTTTTGATAGGCAATACAATAAATTGAACATCTTCTCTGATTACTATTGCAACTCCACCTTTCGCTCTAAGTGTAGATAAGGCATCTTTTCTGATGATATGGTGTCTGCGTAGGAGAAATTGTTTTTCCGGTTTGAAGTGAGTTTCTTGCAGACACAAAATCAACGGGTTGAAATCGTTAATGATATTTTTTAATTCACAATAGTGGTGAGCAAATCCATTACAATTCCACTGGATAACAATTCCCATGATTAAATTAGTATATATAAAAAAAAGGGAATAAATAAATTTTGTGGACAATTAACGAAATCCTTAGATTTAGCAAGGTATAAATAAAATTTGTAATAAAAAATACAAAAATACTTGTTTAAGTAAAAACAATAATTTAAACGAGACAATTATAAATTAACGTAGAATGTATAAATAAAACAATCACAAACAGAACAGTAATAAATTAACGATAAACAACAACAAAAAATTGCTTTATATCACAGTTCGAATATCACAAATATATCACAGTAATTATTAAAATGTATCGTCTTCGACGGCAGCGGGTACCTTTCTTGGTCTACCTCTTCTCCGACCCCCTTCTTTCTTTTTTTTGGTTTGAGGGTCTTGTTCAGTAATCTCAGAAGTTCCTGAGTCATCTTCAGATACAGATATGCTGTCAATAGACTCGCGCTTTCTCTTCTCCAAGCTAGGGGAAGAGGTACGAGAAGGAGGAAGGGGTTTTACAAAATTTTCACTAACTTCAGGTTGAATGTTGGTATTCAGTAGGGGCTTGAGTGCTCCAATTAAAAGTGGGAGCAATTCTTTTGCGAGAGATTTTACATCAGGTCCGGGTTCGGTGACCATCGGTGATGAGGTAGCTTTCGCGTAGCTGATTTTAGGGACAGGTGTGGAAATTACTATCTTTCTTTTTGCTTCTAAGTAGGTTATTTTTTCTTTTACTCGGACTTCCTGAATTGCTTGTTCCTGCTGAAGAGCAGGGCATTTGCTAAATCTAGCAGAATGTGAACCACCACAGTTAACACATGTTAGTGGTACCTCACAAGGGTTGCCGATATGTAGGACTTTTCCACAAACACACAGTTGTTCTTCAACGGTACATTTAGACGAAATATGACCGAATTTGTGACATTTAAAACACTTCATAGGCGGAGGGATGTACAAACGAACACTTAAGGAGTAGAAAGCAACTTTTATGCTTTTGGCAATACCGGGCTATTAAAAGTTAAAACATGTACGGGGAATCTTGTAGCTCGCCATTTATTTTAGTTTTTAGTCTTCGTACATCAATAACACCTTGATTGCCCAATTCCGAACATATATCGTCGATAGTGCAATTTAATAGGTCACGACAAGAGATGACACCTTTACACGTGTTCATCGTTCTATGAGCAATTACTTCAATTTCAAATATGTGAAACTTGGTTATTTTTTGAGCTTTACCACTTTGGGCATTTGAACCGGTTTCAATCAGTAATCCTTCCTTAATCTTTCTAGTCATTTTCAAATTACCTAGAATTCCATATAAAACCTTTTGAATAACAAAGGGGCTGATTTTGTCGAAATTCAAGCCATCCTTCCTTTTCAGAATAAGGAACCGGGGTTGTACCTCCTTCTCCATATTCCTTGATTTCGAGGGAATATTAAGTAGGCCCTCATCCACTGCCATGTTTAAAGAGTTGGCACTCGAAGATTTATTTGACGCAACATACATATTGTTCCCACGAGAACGGGAAGAAACAAGAAATGTCGACCACCGCAGTGCTCCCATACTGTGGTAAGGAGCGAAATACTGTGGAGAGGCTCCAATTTCCCCACAGGCGTTTCATCGCTATGGACCAGGCTTCCCCCTGGCCACGCTCAGGCTTTCCCTCGCGCAATCCCTTCGGCACCTAAAACTGCCAAACGACCTTGGGATTGGGGGATTTTTTATAGAGGTTACCTTCCTCGTAGTACGGGCGGTAAAGCCAAGACCACCGACCGCTAGCTGTACAACGTTCCCTAGCCACGCCCTGCTAGAGTCTCTGAAGTACAGTTTGCGGTTGCGGTATTAGGACACGGCTAGCGCTCAGCCGTCCCCAGCAAGGACATCCCGGGCTTGCCACACCCGCATACGCTTTTGACGGCGCATGTCCTGGGAAGAATAGAATGAAAAGGGAAGAGGTCTCTCAGATTTCGCTGGGAGCCTGAAGAGAACAAGAGTTAGAGCGAGGGTGCTCTGACAGAAAAGAGTTAAAGTTAGGGAAGCCACTCAAGACAAGTATAAGAAAAGTGAACTTCCAGCAAAGGGGACGCAGGGTTGCCGGCCCTGTCCTTGTTAGTTACAAGGCCCCACGTGAACTGGTCCGCGACACCGTATTATGTAGAGCTAACAGTGGCGGGTTGACGCCACGAGCTCATATTTCGGTGTTGGCCTTGCATCACTTACGATCATTTGCAAGGTCGTTCCCCTATCCGCCACCTGGGGACGCGCCTAGTAGGTGGTTCAACCCCTAGGTCATGGTTTTATTATCGAAATTTATGATAATAGTAAAATATCAAACAAAATAATAACGACCTTGTTGCATTAATGTGGTTCAGAAGGCACTACTACGAGAAGTAGTTTCTCCTGAAAACCCAACCCTGTGTACGAAATAATATATATATATATATATATATATATATATATATATATATATATATATATATAAAATTGGTGTTTTGACGGAAAACACAATGAGCTAAAAAAGTTCAAAAATGTCCGACTAGTTCCGGAGATATTTAACAAAATCCGAAAATGGTCAATGTCGTTTTTTTTGGTATTATTTTAAAAGATATAAAAAAAAGGTATCTAAACTTTTTTTTATTAAATGGAATCACCCGTGCCAAAAATTTCATTGCGACGTTTTGTCTTTCCAGGGCTACCTTCAACTTATTTTTTGTAAATACGCACCTGGATTTTTTCTGCAATTTTTCGTAGATTATGTATAGATAAACACATTGGTATGACATACTTGACCATTCCACTAAGTGTCGTCTATGAAAAATCAATGGATTGTTTCGCAATATTTCTACTAAACCAACGACAAAAGTGGAATCGTCTGTCAGAATCGCCTACCTGCAATTTTTGAACTTTTCGAAACTTAAAAGGGCAGTACTATCTCTTATGAACTGAACAACGAGCCCCTTCCATCTTTGGCGCGTTTGATCCAGCACCTTTTAAGTACCAAAACGCGCCAGCGCCGGTCTCTTTGTACAAATGTCGTCGGCCACTTTGTATATTTGTCGGCAACACAGATACATCTTACGATGAGTTATTCAATTCAAAAATAGACAGTACCCACTTATGTTTGCATAATACCTTACTCACTGTTTTTAAGTTTTTAATTGTTACTAAAAGCAAAGATTACTAATAATTTAATTTTAAAATTGCGTAGTTAACATTCTTTACCAAACTCTATATAAATTATGTTGTCCTATGTGGGTATTAGAAAGCAATTTCGTATAGTAAGGTTTGCGTTTGACAGTTTGACAACTATTGTCGGATCTAGTTTTATTATCAATATACATTTTCAATATGGTTCGCTACACTATTAGCGAAAAAAGGATATGTACGATTTGTACATGACAAGTTATAGAAATAGCGCACACGCAGCCCAAAGGTATCTTGAGTTATATCCTTTGAGGCGGCAACCGTCAAAAAAGACATTTTTTAATATTTCGCAGAGAATGACTGAATCGGGTATGTTGAAATGCAATAGAAATATGCAACCCACAGTTAATGAAATTAACATTCTCGTCAGAGAATTCAACTACAAAAATTGGTCATTATTGAGGTGTAGATTGCACTTTTGTAGTTGGTTTAATTAAAAATTGCGAAGTAATCCATTATTTGCCCAACAGATATTATGGTCAGACGAAACGAACAGTGGGATTTTCAATTAAAAAATCGGCATTTTTTACGATATTAACAACTCGCATCTTAAAACAGATGTTAGACCACAAGTGCGCTTCAGTCAAAATTTATAGTGTGGGGTCATTGATAATAAACTAGTTGGCCCAACAGACATATCTACAATTACTTGATGATGTTTTAGATGCAATGCTCCTACCCACAAGGCGTAAAATAAAGTTTTTTATGCAAGACGGATGTGCTGTCTATAACGCTAGAAGAGTATCTCAATATTTAGACATGTTATTTCCCAACACATGGATTGGTACTCACGGATCAATACGCTGGCCAGCTAGATGGCCATGTTTAAATCCTATGGATTACTGCTTCTGTGATATTATAAAAAATTGAAGTTTATACCAAAACTATACTTCGTCAGATAATAGTTCAGGCATTTTAAAAGATTACTCCAGAAATTATTAACAGGGCTGTGACTAATACGTCAAAACGAGTTAACCTATACATTCCTTCGAATTCCATAGCCATATTTCATCTTTCGTTTTCCTTTTTTTATTCATTGCCTTCGTTTTTCATATTCCATTTCCATTTCCATTTCCCAATATTCTTTTTTTTTTGGTTCTATACCATGCGTTGCCATTTACGTATTCCATACATTTGTTGTCTATATCTTTACATTCCGTACAGTCGTTATGCATACTTTTCAATCGCACATTCGGATTACATAGAAATATTTCATTTTTCGCTTTCCATTTTTCGTTACTTTCGTTTTTCTTATACATTTTATTAATTTTTTTTTCCATACCAGTTACTACCATTTTCTTACTCCAGATATCGCTGTCTGTACCTTCATACTCCATGCTTCCATTTTTCTTCTATACAATGGAATTCAATTTTTTGTTCATTGTTTTTCGTTTTTTCATATTGATTCCAATATTCTTTTTCGTATTTCGTATTCCCATTTTTTTTATTCATTGTTTTCAGTTTTCATTTAGATTCCAGTATTCTTTCATTGGACATTTACGTAATTTTGTTTTAAATACGCTGATACGTTCTAATTCCCGTGTTTCTGTAGGTAAAGAATTATATAATAGCGGTACTGCACATTTCATCGTACGCTTTCCATATTTGTTAAAATAAAAGGCACCGCATAAGTAGTTCTTCTCATTGAACAATTGTGGTCTAGTGTGATTTTGTATTAATAGTTGCCATAGCAGATTAGCATATTCAGGTATTTATAGAATCAGTTTGGTGTTAGAGTTTTGGTCTTTTCTAGTAATGTTTGTGTACTTGGTTTGCTATTACCTTGGATTAGTCTTAGTATTTTTAGCTGTAGAATTTCAAGCACCTTCAAGTGAGTAGAGTCAGCACAACCCCAAACATTTACCGCATATTTTATAATGGATTCAACCAAATGCTGCATACAATTTCCATTGTTTTTGAATTTGGAAGTCTATTTAGTAAGTAGAAACAACATGTGATGAGCTTAGATATAGTGTGTTTGGAAATATTTATGTTATTTTTGATATCTACGACTCTTATGTTGCCTGGCGATTTATTGGGATTCATGCTCTTTACAATCTTCTCAATTACAATATACCATTATTTAGAGGAATGTAAAAGTTACAATTTGTGTTAGATTTGCTGCAGTTGGAGTGTTGACATGTTTGTAACAAACCCTCTATTTGTTTATCAAATATTTTTGCAAATTTATTTGGAATATTAATTTTTTGATACAATGGCATCGTGGCGGACAATATTTTTTCGTTCACATTCTTCGATTTCTTCTTTGCTAATAATAATAATAATCATAATTACAATGATAATAATAATAATAATAATAATAATAATAACAGAAGAGGGAAACTAATCGAGGAATTACTAGAAATTACCAACATGGTTATTTTAAATAATGGCGAGTATACCCACCTGAACAGTAAAATCAACAACTTTACGGCTATAGACCTCACGATAGCTCATACAACTGTAGCTTTAAATTTCTCCTGGCACGCTCTAAACGAATACTACAACAGTGACCACTGCCCCATAGTAATAACTACGGATGTCCGGAAAACAAATATTGTAACCCCAAAGAAATGGTTGACCAAGAGAGCTAACTGGACACTATACAAAGAAACTCTAGAAGACATAAGACGTTTTACATCAAACGACATTGATCAAAATGTCGAGGAGTTATCAAACGACATAATTAATGCCGCTGAAAAAAGTATCCCTCGCACATCTGGCATAATAAGAAGAAGGCCAGTGCCATGGCGGACACCAGAAATAAAAGAAAAGATTAAAGCAAAAAGAATAGCGTTTAACAAATTTAAAACAGCTCCAACACTGCAAAACTTAATCCAATTCAAAAAAGCACGTGCAGTTGCGAGGAGAGCAACTTTAGACAGCAAAAGAACCACGTGGCATACATACGTGTCATCTATAAATACAAATACAGACCCCTCAGATGTATGGAAGAAAGCTAAATGCTTAAAAGGAAATTCGACATACACATTCCCTGAACTCCTTATAGTAAATGATCAGAGAGTTACAGACTTAAAAGATAGAGCAGAGCTTTTTGCGGCTCATTTTGAAAACGTAAGCAGTATGAAATCAAACTCAAACACTCAAATTGAACAAAATCAAAACGAAATCGATGCTAATTTTCATACAGACGAGGAGCTAGAATACAACAAACCTTTTTCTATGCAAGAACTTGAAAAAGCATTAAAATACAAAAAAGACAAAGCGACTGGACCGGATAACATAACATATTCTATGATAAAAAACCTCCCTCTGGCCCAGAAAGAAAAACTTCTTTCACTGTACAATAAAATGTACAAAGAGGGCATATATCCATCAAATTGGTGTCAAGCTATTGTTATTCCGGTAGCAAAACCTAATAAAGACACAACAAACCCGTGCAGCTATCGACCTATTTCGCTAACAAGCCACGTTAGCAAAATACTGGAGACTATTATAAACAATAGGCTCATAAAACATCTTGAGGATAACCAACTAATCTCAGCGAATCAAACTGGCTTTAGAAAATTTCATTCGACTGTAGATGAACTGGTTTACCTAGAAAATACAGTTATTGAAGGTTTCCGTAACCAGAAAGATACGGTAGTTGTGTCATTTGACATAGAAAAGGCATATGACACGATGTGGAGATGTAACGTCACAAAACAACTACAGGATTGGGAAACCTACCCGAATTCCTAAAAAGATTTATGTCTAACAGAACGTTTGCGGTTAGATTAGGAAATGAGGAATCCAGTTCACACCCACTTGAAACCGGAATCCCACAAGGTTCGGTGTTAAGTGTAACATTATTTCTCATCGGTATCAACCACATAATAAATGCTATACCAGAACCGGTTCAAAAGTGCATGTATGCAGATGATCTGATAATACTGAATCAAAGTAAATATATTAAAAAAAATAGAGGAGCAATTACAAAAAGCCATAAATGACGTAGTTGCCATAGCAGAAAAGAAAAGTTCTAAATTCTCTAGAGAAAAAACTATAGCTATGCATTTTTGCCGCTTAAGGACTAGCCATAGCCATCCCACATTAACAATGAAAAACGGACAGATTCCCTTTGTCAAAAACTTAAAACTATTGGGAGTAACTCTCGACGAAAAATTATACTTTAAAGAACAAATAAAAAATGTGATAGTATCGTGTAAAAAGAGATTAAATATTGTTCGATGTCTTTCTGATATAAATTGGGGATCTACAAGAAAAACATTAATACTGATGTACAAAGCATTAGTTTTACCAGTATTGGACTATGCATGCATCGTATACTCTAGTGCCCGTCCATCAACACTGAAAGCTCTAAATAGTATACATGCATACGGTGTCAGAGTCGCTACTGGCGCTTTCCGCACTAGCCCCCACTCTGCTATCCTTGTAGACGCTGGAATACCCCCCTTACATATTAGACGCAACAATTGCTACTAAACTACTTCCTCAAGATCCTACTGCTTCCTAACCACATAAACAATTTCATAATAAACAATGACACTTACGAAAAGTATCAAGAAAAACCCACTATAACAAGACCAGCCCTAATTAGAGCCATAGAAATTATTAGAAAAAACGAACTAGAGGAACATTTTACGCAAGATACAATTGACAAAACACAGGTAGCCAACACACTAAAGAAAAGTAAACATAAAATTAAAACAATATTATATAGTTTATGGGAAAATGAATGGAAGGAAGCGACAACACAATTGCAAAAAATAAAGAAATCTGTAAAACCATGGAAAGATGAAAATATATTAACTAGACAAGAACAAGTAGCTTTGACAAGAGTCCGAATTGGCCACACAAATCTAACCCACCTAAGCCTATTAGGTAAATCCAGAAAAAATATGTGTGATACATGTAAAGAGACAATAACGGTGGACCATATTCTAAGAAACTGTACCAAATACAGTAATGTACGAAAAAACTTGGGAGTAAAATGCACACTTGAAGAAATCCTATCAGACGATACAGAAAACGTACAGCAATTAATAAACTTTCTACATGAAACAGACCTCATCACGAAGCTGTAAAATAAGCAACACGAGAAAATAATTGAGTGATTGTTAAGGGATAACCAAGGCAAATGACCTAAGAAGTCGAGCCGGGAAAAAAAAAAAAAAATAATAATAATAATAATGCACATAGATCCAGATTTTACAAAATAAACAGAGAGAAAATAAGAAAAATACAATTACTAACAAATATAAGATTAACTAATGGTAAAGTTAGACACAGAGCGAAAATCATGTTTCAACTAATGTTTAAAGTTTAAAGGGATCAAAGTAAAGTTCCATGTTTACAGGCTTCTAAGAAATGAAAAGAAAAGATACGTTCAAACATTGCTGTGGAATGTATAGGAGGTATTAAGCCTTTGCATTTGAGATTTAAGTTATGAACGCTTGTCTTGAATAAAATGCGATTGTAACGGGGACAAAAGAGCTAAGTACTATGACTATGCGTACATTTTATTTAATGAATGAGTATAAAGATAATCCACTCTCAGTTTGGAGATTTAAGCTTTATACAGAGTTTACAAAACTTTGTCTTGAGCTGCGAATATCCGAACAAAACGTTGCTGATAAAAAATGTGATTGTAAGAAAATGTTACCTTTCAGAATTTGAATCTTTATGTAGAAAAGTAGGTAAACCTCTATATCAGCAAGCTATTACTGCAGAAATAAGTGAGGATAATGTTCCATATGCTTCAGTAAACACACCTATGGTTTCCCAATTTCAAAACAATTTAGAAAATGTATTTTTGAACACTCTTAACTGTTATGAAAGCTCAAACCCTTTAATAAGACCTAAACTTCCAAAAGTAGATTTCAAGCCTCCAGCGAATGAACTCATTTAACAAACAAAGAATGTTTTAAAAAAACATCTTTCAAACCACAACGGCTTTAATGACGATCCTCCAAAAGCTACGGCTAAAGGTTCCAGACTCCGTAGATATAGTGAACGCTAAAAAAATTGACTCTCAAGCTTGTCTTCAATATTGGGAATGTATTTGGTCACATCCAGAAGAATCTGACATGGATCCTGTAGAATTCTCTACTGATGATATACTAACTGCTATTAAGAAAACCTTTAATTGGCGAGCACCTGGCCGTGATCGGTTACAAAATTTTTGGTTAAAACATTTTTTTAAAAACTTGTAAAAGTTGTACAATTGATGCTGATGCTGAAACACGCTCTTCGGAAGAAACGTAATTTATTTACCTGCTGCATAGACTATGCCAAAGCTTTTGATTCCGTTCCTCATAATTGGCTTATTAAAATACTAAAAATCTATAAAGTCAACAGTAATATAGCAATATAGCAATGAGATTTGAATTAGATAAATGTTCTACGGTCCATACAACTAAAGATATTCTACTTCAATCTGAAGATATGATTCATTGTTTTTGGAAGAAACATACAAATACGTTGGTATGCAACAAATTAAAGGTAGTTAATAAATATATCTTGTCAGATCTCCAAAATGCGCAACTACTTTTATTCCCTAACCAATCCTAAAATTAGAAAAATTCTTTCGGCTGATGTTTGTTTTACTCCCTTCAATTTGAGCAAAAATAAAGCAGAAATATTTCCATGGTGAGTCATGCAATGAAAAAGCCCTACATGGAAGATATCCTAATCAACTATATTTCGAAGGAATTGATAAAATTAATTTTTTAACTTATTTAATGAAAAGATACTTATATCCTGTTACGGAAGGATTTATTTCGGCAATACATATTAAAGTTGTAAGAACTAGAAGTTATCAAAAGTACGTTCTCAAACTAACCGTTAATGGTAGATGTAGGAGATGTTGTTTATCAGGCGAAATAATTCAACATATTACTGGAGGATGTTATGCTTTAGCAGATAATGATTATTTATTTCGTCATGATCAAGTTGCAAAAATATCTCATATACAAATTGCATTAAAACGTAATTTAATCTCTAACCCTGAACCGTACTACAGATATTTCCCTGATGCAGTTCTGGAATCTCAAGTTTATATTAGGATCCACTGATGACAGAATGGTAGATTGTAATCACCCGGATCTAGTCTTTATAGAGAACAAAAATAGAAAAGCACAAATCTTAAAGTTGGAGTCATAATTTATGTAAAACTAAGAGAGAAAGATCAATTAAGTACCAAAGAGTTACTGAATATGTGGAAATTAACGGAAGTTAAAATAATCCCTATAGTTGTACTACAAATCTAAAACAAAATATTGAAAATTTAGGATGGGGAAGCGGTTTATGTATGGTTACACAGAAGGTCTTTAGCTTAAAAACTTGTAATGCAGTTAGGAAGTTCTTATCGTTGTAAATACTTGGATGAAGTGAATTCTTCCTCAACGTATTTAAAATCCGATTAGTAGTCGAGATAAAACAAAAAAAATATAAACAAAAAGAATAATTTCTTCCCTGCAGGGATGTGTATAGCACATTTGGGGAGTTGCGACCCTACAGATCCAAGCACTCTCCAGTGGATCAGGGTACCACTAAGAGTATACCCCCCCCACTTCAGCACTACCACGAATAAGTAATGGTACGGAAGGGCTCTGTTGAAGTGTGCTATTGAACACCCTGCAAGCTATCAGCAGCTTAAAAATGCAAAACCCATCTAAAAATGAAGCAAGAGCAGACAATATTACCCTCGCACCAGCGACGTAACGGTCGACAACGTTGAGGGACCAATATGCTTAACCAAAAAGATAACGACCAGGCAAATTTAAACGGACCAGCCAAACGTGTTTTGCCCAGGCGACCCGCAACCACCAAAGCTGGAAAACCCCGGCAGCGCTTACCATGGGATACTGAGATGAACCGCTACTACCATAAAGCTACCAAACTAAAGACCATACAAACCGGGTATAGAGTAGAATTTCATAAATTTTTTACGGAAATATTTCCAGAGCTAGCTAGTCAATAATAAAATTGCAAAATAAGCAGAAGAAAATAATACAGCATGTAATGCAGCTATAACACTAAACAAACAAAACATATCAAACCAACCAATCCAAAAAAGACACAACACTAAACGCTAATGGAAAATTACACTCGGAAACAAGGTCGATATAATAAGAAAGAATTTAGGGAGAATGACTCAAAAAAGAAATACCAGCTGAGGCACTACATACACTTAAACAACAACTAGTAGTGTTCACCACAAGACTCTGAAGATACAAGGAATCATAAGACAAAAGAATACAAAACATACAATTCAATAGAAGTGAAAAACAATTCTACCAAAACCTAGAGGAAAAAGAAAAGCTACAAATTACACCTCCAGGCTCAGGGAAAATTAAGACATTCCAGGAGAACATATGGTCACAACCGAAAACACACATAATACAGCTACGTGGATAGACACAGAACAAGAGATAAATATAATACAACAAACAGACCACACAACGACAGCAGAAGAACCCACAAAAACTACCCAAGACTCAAATCTGGAAAGCACCGGGAATAGACTATATACATAACTTTTGGTACAAAAAATTTACTACACTACATACACACCTAACAGAGCTAATCAACAAAATCTTACTGGAGCCACACAAAATCCCACAGTTCCCAACACAAGGGAAAACATACATCAAACCAAAAAACCAAGAAACCCTAATACAGCCAACTATAGACTACTCTACTATAGCCTACTCACGCTGTACAAAATAATTAATTATTATCATACAGAGAATATGTAAACACCTCACACAACACAACATATAACGGAAGAACAAAAAGAGTGCAGAAAAAACAGCTAAGGATGTAAAGAACAAGTCGGAATAGACAGTACTGTTATGGAACAAACGGAAAAACCACAACAAAACCTAGTCATATGCTACATCGATTATAAAAAAGCGTTTGATTCCATACCACACAGCTGGTTACTCAAAACACTAGAAAACGTGCAAAATCGATCAACATGCAAAACTTTCGGTTTGTAATAATGTAAACCTGGAGAACAACCATACATCTGACTTCGAAGCTTATACTTCAGCACCTAATGACGTCGACACTAGATGCTCAATTATTCCGTTATTTCGTCCCAATCAAACATCTTTAAATCTTAATTCGTGCCGAATTATAAAATCCTGGATCATTAAGAGCAATTTTTAATGTTATTGTTACAGTAATTTCCTTTATAATGGTACATGTAGTAATTGGAGGATTTGGATAAACAATAAACAATATAATTTTTTGACTGTTATCATCTTCAAATACTCCCCTTTTACTAAGAAGAGCAGTTGAAAGAGGAGCTGAAACTGGATGTACTGCTTAACCTGCTCTTTCAGGAAGGAAAAAGGAAAAGGCCACGTATTTCATTCCCTTCTCAAGGAGGGGGGCGTGCTGCTGGAGCTTTCCGAGCTCCTTCAGCCACAATCATGGATTCCCAGCATACATACATACATTACGTATATATGCATGGTGGGATTAAGGATGCGTGTGGTCAGGCTAGGATCGTAGGGAACGGAGTTAGGGTTCTGAGGGAGAAAATACTACCCCAGCATTCGCCTAAGCAGCCGCACATGGTGCGCATATACGCAGTGACCATGCCGCTACATTAGTATGAGGAAAACCCCTTGAAAAAACCTCATACAAGGTAGACGGTAACGGGAATCGAACCCATTTCCTCAAGAATTCTAAACAGGTCGTGTCACCACTACGCTACTAGCTCGCTGTATAGAGCGTGATTCACTCGCCTTGTTTCTGAGCTTAACGGTGGAACATAGGTTCGTTCGATTATTAATGAGAATTGATTCCCCAATTTTTAGATCTCCAACTGCCCCGGTTTACGAAAGGCCTATTTTTCGACCCATAGTTTCTACCCCTTATGTGTTGAGTTCCTCCCTTTGTGTACGCCTACATGGTAAGGGGTGCCCAACCGTCTCACGATTCAGTCAGTGAGTGAGTAAGTCAGTGAGGACAAAGCCTTTTGTTAATTGATTGCATTATTAGGATTTGTAGTTTGAGCTCATAACATATTTACTCTTGGAAAGGAAAATTTCAAGTACTTACGTAGTATGGTTTTCGAGTTAGCGTGGATACTAGCACGCGCGCGCGCACACATACACACACACGCACACACGCATACGACACGTACACACGCACACACACGCACACACACACACACACCACACGCACACACGCACACACACGACACACACCACACACACACACGACACACACCACACACACACACACCACACACCACACACCACACACCACACACACAGCACACACACACACACAGCACACACGCACACACACACCACACACACGACACACACGCACACACGCACACACACACACACACAGCACACACGCACACACCACACAGCACACACGCACACACGCACACACACACGCACACACACACACACACAGCACACACACACACACCACACGACACACGCCACACACGCACACACCACACCACACGCCACACGCACACGCACAGCACACACGCACACACGCACACGCGCACACGCACACGACGCACACGACACGCACACGCCACCAGCACACTACACACACGACAGCACGCACGCACCACACGCACACACACACATATATATATATATATATATATATATATATATATATATTTCTAAGTGTGTTTGTGTGTGTGTGTGTGTGTGTGTGTGTGTGTGTGTGTGTATGGATTATTACGTGGTAAAGGTTCCTAGTTCCAATCAGAGAGTAGTCAAGTACTTGAGAAAAATCAGAGATTAATAAAGTCTACTCAATTAGAGGGACTAATCCTGATCACGGAAGCAGAATGCGCTTCCGAAAAGTCCCTCTATTAAGACACAGATTGTGGAAATTGCTGGATCAACTCAAATATTGCACAGTTACCAAACACATGTAATACAGACTTGTTAGGTTTGTTACGAATAACCTAAATATTTAATTGGCATGTTAAGTTTTTAGCTGTTTTTACCACTTACAAATTAAAGTTTTCCATAACTTCCGTAGTTGACCCATATACGTTCTCTAACTATTACAGCAGGCTTATATTTGCTTATATTTCAAGTGTTATTGCTTATTTAATTTTTTTAATGTAATTACTATTTACTGAGGAAGACCTGTAAGTAATCACGTGTTTGTGAATAAATCTGTCTGTCTGCGTTGTCATCTGTCTGTCTGTCTGTCTGTCTGTCTGTCCGTCCGTCCGTCCGTCCGTCCGTTTGTCCGTTCGTCCGTCCGTCCGTCCGTCCGTCCGTCCGTCCGTCCGTCCGTCCGTCCGTCCGTCCGTCCGTCCGTCCGTCCGTCCGTCCGTCCGTCCGTCTCACGTCCGTCGTCCATCCGCACGTCCGTCCGTCCGTCCATCCGCACGTCCGTCCGTCCGTCCGTCCGTCCGTCCGTCCGTCCGTCTCGTCCGTCCGTCCGTCCGTCCGTCCGTCCGTCCGTCCGTCCGTCCGTCCGTCTACATTTTCTTGAACTCTTCAAACCCTCTCACTTTATTGAAAAAATTAATTTAATGAATTGAACAGTCTGATGCATTAATCTGTTTAATATATACGTCCTATTGTTTAATAATTTAACATAGTTTGGTCTTATTCCACCTTAAATTATCAAATTATATTACAGTAAGAGTGAAAATTTTGTCTTGTTTATTTATATAATATTTATTACTTTTCACAGTCAAAAAATTATCAAGGTTATATTTTTGGAATTTTTAAAATGCTTAGTTAGGTATAAGTAAAAAAGATTTTTTCCTGTTATTGTAAATTTGATATAAGAGGAAATAGTTAGCAAAACATATCTAATAAAAAAGTTAGAAAAAATAAGATAAATTAGTGTATAATATACAGGGCGCGTGCCTAACCAGTGAATAATAAAAGGGTGCGATGCCTTACTTAACTAAATAATAAACACCTGCCATAGAAAAATCACTGCTCCATTAACTAGTTTATTGAATAGACTAGTTAAATATATGACAAGTTGCAATATCATCATGACTAGAACTTGTATTAAAACGGCAATGATTTTTATTACCAACTTAATCTACAATCTCAATTAGTTAATTTTGTTACGTGTGTGCGCATGCAATTGTAATTTATATTCCTCTTTCAAGTTTTTAGCGCCGGGTTGTTGGAAAAGCAGCTGCAGTATTCTGAAGCAAAGTGTTACTGTGTTATATAACATCTGCGCTAATTTTTAGTAAATTGTTTTTAAACCTTATAAACCGGGGGTTACCTTCTAATTAAAATTATACCTTTAGACAGTTTAGCTCATAAATATTAGATTTGAGTTACCTACTAAACAGTATTCTGAAAGAGAAATCAATAAAGCTTCTGCAATGTTTATTGTAGGTATATGTTTTATGTCCTTTAACGTTTTGCTCTATTATTAAGTTTTACTTTAAAAGTAAGCAGTAAAATAAATGTTGTTAATGCTCGTACTGGGTGAAAAATAAATGGAGGCTTAAGTAAACCTGGCCTATTTAAAGTGTTTATAAATTCATAAGTTTGTTGCTAAAACGATTTCTCTTTTCGCAAAGTGCTTTCTTTGACCTAGTCTACCTGCAGCTTTTCCGTTTAGGTTTCAATTTAGGTACTGCAGAAGAATCGATTGTACGAACAGAAGATTGGCATGTTGTTGTACATATACCGCAAAGGTGTAAATTTGATTATTAATTAAATACAAAAAAAACTATTACATTTGTATCATAAGCATTGCGGTCTCTTATTAGTTAGGTTGATCGACCTATTTGCACAGTTTGTTTTTACAGCTCAACGTTTCGGAAGCCTATCCTGCTTCCGTCATCACATTAGATCTAAAAAGAAATGTTTTCGCACTTAAATCGAATTCATTTAACTCTGATTTTTTCTCAGAGTACTTGACTACTCTGACACCTTTGTTACTAAGCCAATGAGTAATATATCTTTTTTAGAACCAAGCAACTTGTTTCGAAAATTATATTGTCATCATCAGGTTACTAAGAATTATGCAAAAATTGGATAATAAATTTCAAAGGTTACCGCCCTTATACAACATATAGAATATTTAATTTTCTGATTTCAACTTCAGTTTTTAATTAAGTAATTAATTTGTAATTTTCATCAAGTAATTATGTTTAATTAATTAATTTTTTTAATTTTACTTCATCTAATTTTCAATGTTTTTCTTTATCTTTCAACTGTAACAACTCAATATTTTTCTAAATTCTGATACTATTATTACCATTGCATTATTTTTAATCGTATGTCAGCTTTTAAGTTTTTAGTCTGACTTTTGTATAGCTTGTACGAGGGTAAAAAAAGATTATACGCAATGTTCAGATAACAGTTCTTACTAGTTCATCCATTTGTCTTCTTTTTATTACAGGTAGAGGTTTATTACAAATGTGCACCAAAGTGGAACAACGAGCAGTGAACCGGTTTTAGTGGTCGGAATGTGTACCAGGGGCTACAATCCATCGAAGACTTTTGTCACAATACGGGAACAGTGTCTTGCCGCAACGAGTTTCCATAAATGGATTGAAAAATTAATAAATGGTTGCATGAGGAAAGAGCCGGATGACCATCTTGGGTCACAAATGATGAGAATATTGAGCGTACACGTCACATGTTCTGTTGGACAGAAGAGTGCACATTAGTCATGGTTCTGCCTATGAAATTGCGTTACATGCGTGGTTCGCTGCTCAGCCGAAAACCTTCTTTTCTGAGGGTATCAGGAAGCCTGTGCAACGATGAACCAAGTGCGTTAAAAAGCAAGAGGCTATATTGAAAAATGATGTTAAGTTCAGCTTCCTATTTGTATTCCAACAAAGGTTACAGCTAGATTGCGGATAATTTTTGACTTACCCTGATGACGATATAATTGTCAAAGCATGTCGCAATGTAAAACAAAAATTATATAATTACGGCTAACTTCACAGAGCTGCAAACTTTAGGATAAAGATTAATTTCTTATTTAGTAGTAAGGCTCCAACTAAGTCCCATTTTGCTCCGTTAAAATTAAGTTTTGAGCTTCCACAGGAAATTAGTTATTCTAAAAATTACATTGAGAACGATAATCTCATAACCTTATGAATAAATTAATTTTTTCTTGATAATTAGGCATCCATTATGTGCTGTTTCGGCCCTTAAAATAAAATGTTGCGCCCTTATAGGATAGAAGTTATTGTAAATTTACATTGACACGGCTAACTACATAGCCGTGAACTTCCGCATAAATCAATTTTGTCTTACGCGCTAATTAGGCGCTAACTATGAGGGAAATGGGTTATTGCAAAAATTTTATCGGAAAGGCTAAACTCATAGCTAAATAAATTATTTTTTTCTTGCGCGATAGTTAAACACTCAGTATGCGCTGTTTTACGCAGTTAGGTTAAATTTTGCGCCCGTATTTTGAAACTCACAACAGTGATGAATAAAGAAAGTGTAAGTTTACACAACAGTTTAGCTCATCGGTTACATAAATTAGGATACTTCTGCAAATTGAGAGCTGCTTTCTATATCAACAGGTCATGAGGGAGTCCAGAGATAGTATCCATAGATATGGATAAGTTAGGCATCACACTTGTTTTCGTTAAATAATTGAAATACAAAAAACGCGAAATGTGTACTTTAATACCATGTGTAAACTGCTAAACAACACAAGAACTGTATTTATTTGTATATTCAATAAATCAAAAAGTATCTGCTGATTAGTATTCAGTATAAATGCAAACAAAATTGAATTCAAACTTTTCGCTTTTTACAATAGTAAACTAATTCTTAGTCAACATTATTTCAAAATTAGTTGAGATTCAAACACTAAGTTGTAATAACTCAAATTTATGACCTAGATCAAAAAAATACTGAGACAGTGTCATTTATCCTGTTTTTATCTTAGAAAACACTAGATAACTGAAGTGAGCTGTTTTCTTTTCATTAACACTGTATTAATCTTTTAGAAATAATATTAGACTGGATTTAATTCATTCATTTAATGTGTCCACTTAATTGCACAAGAAAGGATATATACTTACGGTTGTTGCACATTCAACATAAAGGTAATACATAATACCGAGAATATCTTGCTACAGAAAAGTACCAGATGTATAATTTTCCAAAACTTATTATTATTATTATATTAAGGTTTAGTAATATCAACAGATAAAAAGGTAAGCTTGCACCACAGTTTAGCTCATCGGTGACATAAATTAGGATACTTATGTAAGTTGAGGATTCCTTTCTTTATCAACATGTCATAAGGGAGTTCAAAGATAATATCCATAGATGTGAATGGGTTAGGCGTCACTATTTTTTACGGTTAAATAATTAAAATACAAAAAATGAGAAAATTGTACTTTAATATCATGTGTAAACTTACTAAGCAACACAAGAGCTGTATCTATTTGTATATTCAATAAATCAAAAATATCTACTGATTAGTTTCAGCATAAATTCAAATAAAATTGTACTCAAATTATTCGCAAATTTTTGCAATAGTAAACTAATTCTTAATCAACACATGAAAACTATACATAAAATGTAACCCATATTTACGCAAATTATTCCAAAATTTAAAGTTGAGATTCAAACAATAAGTTCAATGTAATAACTAAAATTTATGACCTATGCCAAGAAAATAACACAGAATCATATATTCCTGTTTTTATCTTAGAAAACACTAAATAACTAAAGTCGGCTGTTTTCTTTTTTTTTTTCATTAACACTGTGTTAATTTTTTCGAAGTAATATTAGACTAGGCTTACCTTAATATTTACAAAGCAATTTATTTAGTGCGTCCAATTACCTGCACAACAAAGGATATGTACTTACGGTTTTTTTTGCACATTCATAAGAATAATGTTACGATACGATAACATCAATACATACATACGGTAACATTCAAATGTCATGTTGCACAAGTGGCGTACTTCTCACACGCTTGCTTCAATGCGAAATCAAACCATCAATATTCAGTTTTCAAGCTGTACGAAGTTTCAATCTGTACGAGTTTATCTATTAGATGTAATACATTAATACAAAAAAGTGTAATGGGAACTAAACTTAACATACGGGGTGCATTCTAACACAATGCAGACGGAAATGAAGCTCTTTCATCTCATCGTGACAATACGAAAAATGGATTGGTTAAATACCAATAACATCGGCACTTTAACTGTAGCTGCTCTCTACCCAGCATCGTGTGAACAATGCTGGAATAGACATGTTAAACAGTAAATTCTTCCGTTTTCGCAATTTCGATCACAAACAGTGAAGTAAGCTATGAAATCTCTTTAAAATAATATGAATATATTGAAACCGGTGTAGTAATATTAAAATAAATTGTTTATGTGGTAAGTTAATCCTTTTCTTCCTTTTATAAATTACGTTGTCGAAAGAATTGAAAGCATATTAATGCTTCAAATCCATCGTCAACTTCCTAAGTATGTAAGTTATCAAGAAAATGTGAGGTTACACAGATTGAATGAACATTCCAGTAGCTATACATTTCAAAAGGAATTTGATAGTATGGCAAGGTAAACTTATTACTATATTCGTTAATAACGAAGTGCTATTGAAATGTGTAAATATCGAAATAACTTTAATTAGTAGAAAATCTCTGATGGGCAGGTTTTGGCGCTTTCAAGTAGATACCAACCGCATTTGTATAATAATCACAGCGTTGCATTCTGTGTTTAATATATCATAACACAATTGCACTGAATTTAAGTAGCAACAAACTTTATTATTATTATTCTATGTTCTTTGTTCGACCAGATAGACAATTTTATCACTGTAAATCTTTCTTTACTATTCTGATTAAAAATTTTAATTTACAGTCCATAGTGTGTTTTCACATGCATATAATTATCATTACACGCTTAGATTTTGCGTTTTAACATATAACTGTTTTGACATTAAAAATTATTAATGACGTTTCAACTGTACAACAGCTGCAGTTACTGTTGAAAGCATACACTTTATAAATATTTGCATTACACGATTACCCCATAAAAACCTAAGCATGTTTATGACTAAGTAGCAACTAGTAATGTGCGTATGACGCTGAATTTTAAGAGATTTTCATTTATATAATATATGCGGACTAAATATAAAAAAAACCTTTTACCAATAAGATATATTTTTTTATTTTTAAAGACTTACGAGAAAATCTATTTAAAGACACTTTTAATTCTCTTCACATTGGTGTTCATTTAATCTTATCACATTAGCAAATCATACTATATGTACATGCATAATTTAGTTACATACTGTTATTAAAATATAATTAATCTTTGCAAGCATATGAATGCATCCATGATAGTTCTTATGACTGATTTTCTACGTTATAATCATAAAAAAATGTATAATAGGTCATTATATAGTTTATTGTAAGAGATATCACAGATTTTCTTATTGAGTGCAATTCTTTTATGCTAAAATAAACAATATGAAAATATGTGTAGTTATAATCATTTAACGATTAACATACTTTTCCGCTATTCTATTATGCTGTTATTCAACGCATCGCGAATTTAATATTTAGTCAGGTCAAGAACATTTTCTTATTTGTATTCTTAATCCGTTAACCAAGATTAATCAAGAAAGATAAAACATCTAGTTTCTTCTCTTTATTTACAACAAAAAGTAATACAACTACTTTATGGCCCATATATTAACTTTAAATTTTTGTTACAGTGGTTATGCACAAGGACAAAGATGATGGTGGGGGACTTCATCGTTCTAGAGATCTAACAGCTTTTGATCACACGCCTATGGATGGAGAAATGTTCTTACAGGTAAATTCTTCTGCACATATTTCAAAAACGTACCCTTCACTTCGCCACTGGAATGACGTCAATAACATTTCTTACTAACTGGACGTCTGAAAAGAATATAACACTACATAATACAAAAATACAGTTAGCTTGATGGTCGTGGCACAAGAATTATGTGCCGAAATATTTATTGCAAGAAAAAAAGATTTTAGTCCGCCAACTTTCCTACCTTAGATAGGAAACGGTTCACGAACTGAAAAATGAAATATGAAAACCCTTTTGTATATTTACTAGGTTTACTTAATATACAGAATGTGTACAGATTGACGTGAAAACTCCAGGTACCGATATTTCTGGTACAACTCTGAGTCGAAAACTTGATACAGAAATGTTGTACCATACTTCTCCAAACTTCACGAACCACTTGAGAAAAACATGCACTTGACATTATTGAATCCATCTTATACACACATAATGTAAGCATGGTAACCTAGGATACAGCGTTGGGGTTGTGAAAACTAAATTTTCGTCATTTTACTCGATAATGGCAGATGGGTACGCCTAAGACCTTCAATTATAGATGCCACTGGAGAGACCAAATCAAGTTCAGAAGTTATTTACTTTAAACGTAATACATAGGATTTTGTCTTGTGATTCAATTTTGGGCATTTTTTGCGTAGTTGATCAACAGTGTCATTTTCTAACCTAAGATACTAATTTACACTAACTGTTCCAAATCAAAAACATCTTTTTCCAAAGATAGCCGTAATACTTCTCGTGTCGCTAGTTCATCGAGTAAATGAACCAGTTTCACGAACACGCTCAGTCTGTCTTCGAAACACGTTTGCAGTATGATGTCCCCGACTAGGACATGGCCGCGCGATATTCTCGTTGTGACAGGTTGCAGTTTCCTTCACAAAACCCACGTATCATGTACATATCAGCATACTCATTAAAACAGAAATCCGTCCTTTAGGTAAAAAAAAACGCCAAAACTTATTGACACGAGGTTATAAAGCCGAAATAGAAACAATTTCGTCATCAACACACTTTGACAATATGAGAACGTTTGGTGAACAGTGCTGTGATACGTGTTGTTTAACGCACAGATCTAAATGAAGTAATATTAAGATAAAAACTTCAGGATTATTGCTGTGGGCTCATAATAGTTGAGTTGATTTCCACAGTTTGTGTTTTTAGAGCGCGACGTTTCGAACTCGGACTTTGCTGTCATCATCAGGACTAGTCCTGTGAAGAAATGTTTTTGCTCTGTAGTCGAATTCATTTATTTTTGGTTTTTTCCCAACCACTGAACTACTCTCTGATTAGAACTTGGAAATCTGATCCACTGAGTAATGCAATATATACAGGGTTATTACAAATGATTATTATTTTTTTAAGACCATTTCAGTTGGTAACACTTGAAAGAAAAGCTCATATAGTTTTGTCTACATTGGTTTAGGTACATATCAGCTGTTTGTTAAAGTAAATTGTTGTCAATTGTATAATTAATTTATAAACAGGAAAACACTTTGTGTGTTGCATTATCACATCAAACAATCAGTTATTTGTGTGCAACGTCACTTTAGAACCAAATTTAATGAAGATCCTCGTAGCAATCACTCTATTATTGCAAGTAGTTCTTGAATTTTATAGAGAAATGGGTGCATCTGTAAAAAGAAATCAATTTGTAAGGCGGTCAGTGAGTAATGAAGTTGTAGAGCAGGTAAGCGATGATTTTACGCGTAGTCTACAGAGAGCAGAGAGTTTGGAAAATTTTACGTAAACGTATAAATTTAAACCGTTACAATCTTCAGCTTATTCAAGCATTAAAACCAAATGACAAAGTTCTAAGACTTTCTTTTTGTGAGAACATGCAGGCCTTGATGGAAAATGAAAACTTTGCAAAAGGTTTAGTCTTTAGTGATGGAGCCACATTCCACTTGTGTGGTAAAGTGAACAGACATAATGTCAGAATATGGTGCTCGGAGAACACACACAACTACATCGAGCACTTGCGCGATTCTCCGAAAGCTAATGTGTTTTGTGCTATCACTTGCAACAAAGTGTACGAGCCTTTTGTCAAACAATACGTGGAGCAATTTTCCTGGACAAGATCTCCGGACATCACCCCCTGTGATTTTTTTCTTGTGGGGTTACATCAAAGACAAAGTGTATACACCACCATTACCAGAAAGCACAGTCTTAACAAAGTATGCCAAGAGCTTGACTACAGGCCTGACATCTGTCGTATCGCAAGGGGTTCCCATATGGAACATTTATAATTCTTGGCACCTGGGATGCAACTTTTTGGGTTTTTCTTGAAATGTAACCATTTTACTTTTTTGTATGATAAATAAAACCATATTTATGTACACTTGAAGTCATGAACATCATTTGTAATAACCCTGTACTTTGAGAACTTGTACATATTAAATATGTTTGTGGTTGCTGCGTAACATATTGCGCAGGTGTATTGCGCTTAAGCGCAATAAATTCTATCATAAAAATCAAACTTATTTTATCCCAATGATATATTTTAATCATATCTCATATCATATTAACGAGATCAAGTCAGCAACTCCACTAAGTTTCCTAGAAGGCGAAAATTAATTCCAACAAAAAGATAATAGTAATAAATGTGATCTCACCGATGATCGCCTGATCAATCAATCTACCTTTCCGGAAATTTCAATTCGGTTGGGACCAAGAAATTAGACGACGTAGTGAAAAAAACAATAATTAGCTAAATTCCTAGGTGCCAGTGCAAGTTATTGAACATTTATTAAGAAAAAGAGAGGTGGGGAAAGGACGAAGAATAGATTTTGAGTGACGAGCTTTTTAAATGTAAAAGTTAGTTGATGTAGCACGTTATTTTTTTTAAATTGAAGGTATATTCATAAAGTAAAGTCTTATCGTGGATATATTTAAGCAAATGTATAGATTGAGCCAACTCTGGTAGGAAAAGTTTGAATATTAAGTGTGAAGGAATTGCAAAATAAATTAATCATACATCGTTGATTCATCCTGATGTGAAATACAATGTGCGATTAACCTTGTAAATGAAAAAATAAATTTAGAGATGTTTGTAATGCTTATGGTAAAAATGCAGTAAGTGATAAGATAAGAAGATGGTGAAGACAGTGAAACGAAGGCAGAACAAAAAGGGCGAAGTGGAAAACCATCGGTAGTCTCTGGGAATTTGGTTTAGCAATTAAACAAAATCCGCGAAAAAAAGGGTTTGTAATTTCTGATTTGCCTACTGGTTTTTCTCAAATTCCAATTTTGGTGCATGAAATTGCCCGACCTCACATAGCTGCTTCGGCACTTAACCAAACTAAAATTGGACATATTTTACCACCTTTCTTATAGCCACGACCTTGCACCAAAATGTTTCGTTTTCTTTAAGTTGAGGAATTTGTAGCACGAGAGCAACACAACAACGTTGCTGACGTGTGGGCTTGAGTACAGGATTACGAGAAAATGTCACAAGATGCTATTAATTCCATCAAAATGGGACCACACTGTATATAAGTGATACTGATTTTTTAATAATTATGGTCCAAAAGAAGCCAAGTTTAGCCTACCGTGCCATACACTCAGGAATACTTAGGAGGATGGACGGTGAGATAGTGAATTGTAAGAGATGCCTATGAATGACTGCCTTAAATGTTTCATATCATAAGTGAGAGGAAAACTGGAACTAGGAAAATCCTTCTAGAGTTTAGAATCCTTGTAGAAGAACGTGGTTTGCCTCCAATTGGTACAAGTTGAGATGTGTACTGCATACTGATAATGTAAATGAGAGAACCAAGTATAACAAAGATGACCCGATATGGTATCACAGAATGTAAATTTATTAAACTTATTTTACGAACAGTTACTTTAGTAGCTGACAGAAAATGGGCACAAGACAACACTGAGTTTTGGATGCATTAAATTTAACTAGGTTATTACTTCCCCACTCAAGAATAGGTCGAATGATTTCGTTGATCGAAATGACCATTTCAGATGTATTTTTATGATCAGACTGAGATGAACTACAATAAAGTGTGCTGTTATTAGCAAAGCAAAGGACCGGGTTAGTTGTTAAAGTGTAGGTGCTATAACTGGTCCCTGTGGCCCGCCCGAGTTAATTCCAACTTATTTTGAAAAGAAGCCACCCACTATTTTATTTTTAATATTTACAACTGTTTCACCAGATTGTTCTAATGTCTTGTTCCAAACTTGGGTCACATATGACAGAAGATCACCGGTTGAACGACTTTGCCTAAAACCATATTGGTGGCCACTAAGGAGTTTGGTAGGTTCACGGAAAGAAAGTAGTTGCTGATTGATGCCTTTCTCCATGACTCGGTCGGTAGTTAGAGGAATCGTCCTGGTCGCCTTTCTTAGGAATAGGTTGAACATTTTCTAACTTTCATAATAAAGGAAATTCGCCAGAAGATTTACGGATCGAATAGAGCTTAGACAGGACTGGTACTAGTTCAGGGAACCATTTCACAATAGCTGGGATACCGTCTGAGACAGTCCTTGAGTTTAGGAGCTTGAATCGAAAATAATTGGTTTTATGGCGTATGAAAGAGATATGGCTAGGCGTACATCTTTTTAAGAATTAAGACACGAGTTTGATGCAAATAAATCCACAAAAAGATTGGCTTTGCCAAATTATTGGCTTTGATAAAAGAATTGGCTTTAACGAAAAGATTGGTTTTGACAAAAAGACTAGCTTTGACAAAAAGATTGGTTTTGGGAAAAAAGGTTGGCTTTGACAAAAAGAGTGGTTTGGACGGAACGATTGGCTTTGACAAAAGCATTGGCTTTGACAAAAAGATTGGATTTAATAAAAACTTTGGCTTTGAAAAAGAGTGACTTTGATGAAAATATTCGCTTTGGCAAAGATATTGGTATTGACAAAAGATTTGATAATCTCAAATATATATATATATATATATATATATATATATATATATATATATATATATATATATATACATACATACATACATACATATTTCCTGGTGTCCTTAAAATTTCAAAATCACGTATTACGCTAAAACGTATTGATTAATTGTCAGTATATTGTAATGAGTTTTGATCGACTATAATAATAATAATAATGCCTTTTATTAGTTTGATGCACACAGTTACAGTTACATGAAATTGTATAAAATTACCTATATAAGTATGCATGTGCATGTAACCAACTGGGCGAAGTCCAGTTAGTAGTTACATACGTCACTACTTCTGCTCTTCCACTTATCCCATTTTATTTAGCATAAATTTTGAACGGGAGATTACAATTTAGAGAGAAGTTTATGTGTATAAATGTAAATGTAAAAGTACATAGTGATGGTGGACACAGTGTAAATGAATTTAACATAATTGACAAATCTAGAATTTGCTAGGATTAGAATAAGTAAAGAAGGATGACTGATTAACTATGAATTAGTAGTTTACTATTTTCAACATTATTTTACTGCAACATTTGACGGTCAAGTATGAATTGATGGACATGCTTTTTAAACTGGTTTGTAGTTAGTTTTTTGCAATAGTCAGGTAGTGAATTATAAACATTGACGATATTATAACTAAAAGAGCGTTCAAAATGTGAGGTTATATGCCGAGGAGGAGTAATTAAGGAACAAAATCTGGTGTTTGCACTGAACTTTATCTTTTCATAGAGGTACGGTGGTATTTTGCCAGTAATGATTTTATGATACAGAGTAGCAGAGTGCACAAATCTTCTGTTTTTCATATTTAACCACTGTATATGAATTAATTTGTGTGAGATGTGTTCATACTTCCTTACACCATTAAACTGCAAGAGGACATGTGACTCACATAGGATAATTTTTAAATCTTGACCAATGCTGTATCGATTTTGAAAAATCAGTTTTAAATTTAAAAATGCTTTCTTTATCATCTCCAAGATTTTTAACTTGCTCCTGAACAAGTAATATAGTCTCCTTAACACAAATTTGTACGGCACATTTATGTCGGTCCCTTGCCTTACTTTTACCAAATAGCATCATAGATGATATTGATGCATTGATATGCAACCCGTGCTCCTCAGACGTTTTAATAAGACTGCAGATATCACTATTTAAGCACTCTACCGCTTGTGTTGTACTACGTTCCTCAAAATCGTAGAATAGTTGAGTGTCATCTGCATATTGATGAAACTTAACATACTTTAGACATTTGTAAAAAATCGAAGTATACAAGACGAAAAGCAAGGGGCCCAAAATCGATCCCTGAGGAACCCCACAGGTTACAGGCAGTGCATCAGACTTTTTATTGTTGAGTACTACTAGTTGTGTTCTATACTTATGATAATTTCCAACTAAGGTACAAGCGTCTAAACTGATGCCAACATAATGCAGTATGCTCACTAATAGATCATGACTAATAGTGTCAAAGGCCTTCGAAAAATCAAGCGAAACTAAAATTAATAATTTTCCCGAATCCGTTGCAGCAAAGATGTCATCATCTATATTTAACAGAGCAGTTGCACAACTGTATCCTTTTCTAAAACCTGATTGGGTTTTAGGTAAAATAGAATATTTATTAATATGATCCATCATTTGATTAGATAACACCTTTTCTAGGACCTTCGACAGTACTGGGAGAATACTAATTGGACGCAGGTCTGTGTAGTTCGTTGGACTGCAATTTTTATTGACAGGAATTACATTTGCAACTTTCCATACTTCGGGTACAGAGTTAGACTGTATGCATACATTTATAATATGAGTGATGTACGGAATTAAAAAAGGACAGCATAGCAAGAGCATATACACACTTATTCCATCCTCACCCACAGCCTTAGACTTAATATTGTAAAGTATACTCATTACATCGATATCAGTAACTTCTTGAAATTTTAACTTATTTTGGAAGTCAGACATAAGGTGTTCCATGTAAAACTTTATTAGATCATTGTTGACGCTATTTTTAGATGTGGAAACAAAAGCTTCATTTATTTTATTGGGATTGTTCAAATGAGATGGAATTTCTACAGTTCTATAGTTGCAGTCATATATCGCACTTGATCTTTCTCGCAATAACTAAACGGGTTTAGACCAAAAACGTACAGTTTATCCTACAAGTTATGTACCAAAAGACTAATGTACTAGCATACACCTTACAAAATGCACAAAAAGCATCTCACAATAGTAAGACTTTCTTACATAATCAGCACTTTCTGCCGCCTCCACAGCTGGAACGTCAATGCTTCTCTTAGATTTTCGGACGTTTTTCCGACTGATTTAAATAACTCTAGTATCATTACTTTGTTTACATTGCTGTTTGCCAAAAAACTACACCTATAGTGTGTGGTAGAAGTCTACAAGTCCTTTACACGACACAAACGGTGTGACAAATCATTATTTGTGAGCAAAAGATTTAAGCCACACAGAGATTACTCGTGTTAATTTAAAGAAAAGTATATAAGATTTGGTGGTGACGTTTATAACCCGCAATTTAATTCTGTGCCAAGAGACTGTTACGTACAAATCTCTACACTGTACCAAAACTTATAGTACTACAGGACTAACTAGTAGCGTCGAAGATAGTCCAAGGTCTGGCACGTAACTCAGTCATAGTAGAGGTGGTGCGGGTCCTTAACAATGACCAACTTAAAGCTAAAAGTTAGGAGCAATGAGGCGCCAGGTAGAGGTAATAAAAAAGAGCCTTAAATATCTAGTATGGACGGTATTTGAAAGAATCTACGAGTCAACTGAAAAATGTAATATTTTTTCTGTTTTAATAAATTTAAAAAAAATTAAAAATATAATTATATATGACGCGAAGCAACCCCAAAATTCTATAAATTAAATTAGTTAATTAATTGTAATACCTATTTTAGAGAAAAGAACAAATACTCAACATACCCTGTATAACGGTAATTAAATTAAAAATATCAATGTTTGAAATCAAAGCTAACTAGTTGTCTTAATTAAGAAGTGTAAATATTTAATTTAAAAAATAGTTTTATCTTATAACATAAATATACCCTATTGCCTAGGCCACACACAAAGCACAGTAATAGAGTTCTCAAAAAGTAAACTTTAAGCATGAAAGTGACAAGTACACTGCAATGTCTAAGAGCTAGACAAACGCTTCTAATACATCAAATTAATTAATATGTAATAATAGTAAAACAATTTAAATGCATTCACCTGTATAGATTTTTCTTTTTACAGAAGCAAAAACAGCCAAGTTAAATGCAAAATTGTCATTTTCCGAAAGATAATTATACTAGTGAGTACTTATAGACGTATGAATTAAATAACAACTTAAATTTGAACACATTATTATAGGATGTATCTGAACATTAGCATAGAGATTTAGCTTTATTGCGTTTGAATTAATTAACCATTGAAAGTAAAAGCAATCACAACAGAAATAATTTTTCACTTAGCTTTGGCTCTCCAAATGTTATTTTCGTGATCATAAATCTCAGAGGATATCCCAAATGATATGCCAAATGGTATAGGTGTTTTTGTGCTATATCTAATCCATTAAATGTAAAAGTTCAAAAAGTAAACAAATAGTAACTGTAATTAGAAATTATTATTGATTTTATTAAATACATAAATAAAAAGTTTACCTCGAGCAGGATTTGAACCTACAACATGTACTTTGCTAGTGTACCGCTCTAACCAACTAAACTATCGAGATACAAGCCCCAATCAATGTAAATTTTGTGTTCAGGTACGTAGAAGTGATGGAAATTCTAAATATAATAAGATTACAGTCAAATTACTTATATTAATGGAATGTGAGCTTCCACAAGGATTCACACATACCAAAGCAACTTGTAATAAAATAATAAAATAGTAGCTGTGCTTACAATTATCTGCCCAGAGCTCTGTAAATATTTAGATATAACAAAAGCGAAAGCCATGAAATAAATCCTACCTTGCTGAGGTAAAATTATATTATATTAATAACAACTTCAGTCAATTAAAAAAGTAGAACCCCGGCACCTTGGCCGCCATCTTGGATTTTGACGTCACAAGCGCGCCCACGTGGGGGGCCGGTTTTTCCACCCTTATTTTTACACGCTTACGTGTAGGACGTGTTTTTCACCCCTATTTTTGCACGCTCACGTGTGAGACTGGATTTTCCACCCTTATTTTTACCCGCGTACTTGTGAGACCGGATTTTTCACCCCTATTTTTACTCGCTTACGTGTAGGACGTATTTTTTCACCCCTATTTTTACACATCCACGTGTGAGACCGGATTTTTCACCCCTATTTTTGCACGCTTACGTGTGAGACCGGATTTTCCACCCTTATTTTATATACCCTCGTGTAGGACATATTTTTTCATCCCTATTTTTACACACCCACGTGTGAGACCGTATCCTTTCTTCTCGAAGGCCCGTTTTCAACCCTAATTATTTTTTAATGGTATACGTGAAGGATCGTATTACCGTTATTTTTATGATTTCTTAGGGGTTAAACCTTATGGTTGTATTAAGGACCTTTTGACAGCTAGGAATTTTGCTAACGTGAGGGCTGGAGCTTAGGGTTGGTCTAAGGATAAGTCTTAGAGTTTGGCCTTGGTGGTGGAGCTAGGGTTGGAGTCAGGTGTTGGTGGTGGAGCTAGGGCTGGAGTCAGGTCTTGGTGGTGGAGCTAGGGTTTAGAACTGTATTTAGGGGTGGGGCTGTATGTAGAGGTGAGGATAAGTCTTAGAGTTATTTCTAGTAATTATCTTCAGCTTTAATTAAGGTCCTTTTGGCTGTAACCCCGGAGGTTGCACGCGCATACAATGTTGGAAATTGTATAAAGATTATTATTTAGTATATTGCTTTAAAACGGCCATATGCTATTGGAGAAAACGTTTCTAATAATGATGTAAAATAGCAGTTGTATTAGGATTAATCATACATGGGAAAATTTGAATGACAGTAAAATTTAATTATAGAACACTTATTTTTTATAATTAAAAAAAACCCTCAGTGAGCTATAGAAAAATTACTGCCATTCCTAATGAAACAAAATTTTTGTTTATTAAGTTAATTACATAACAGTTTGTGTTTTCTTAAACGATTATTAAAAACATGGTTTTACCTGCATTGAAAATAATATACATACGTCCATTAAAAAAAATGTTGTACGCCTTAATATTGAAAGAAACTTAATGCTTGTGTTTATAACTGTAATTAAAAAATTCTGTAAATAAGTAAAGGATTAACACCACACGTACCAGATCTGTAACGTTTTTAAAGGCACTGAGTGATGGTCACCGCTTTGTGTTTACTTGTCAACTAAAACTTTCTAGTTGTGTGAAAACTAGCTATTAATCACTCATAATTAGAATGTAAAGTACACAAACAACCTTTATTATCTTTATCGCACTTACTGCAACGTATTAACCTTTCTCTTTAAAATAAATCGGTTTGAAAAATGTTCATATACGGATACACAAAATTGTTTTATAAAAACCATATTAAATGTTTGGAATGTTTTAAATTCCATAATATGTAGTAAGAAATCACTGTTCATGCTTACTAATTACCGTGTAATTATATAACTTTGTTAAATATAATAGTCTAAAAAACCAATATAATATAAATAATTTCTTTTAAAAACACTAAATAATAAATTTTACAACACGATATAAAAAACACACATGCCGAATTAAAAGAAAAAAACAGTATGTATTACGCAACTCTTAATTAAAAAAAGTAAGGTACTAAAAAAATATCTTTATTTATCAGAATAGAATCGTTGGATAACAGTCGTTAAACAATATTTTAATTATCTCATCATTTACAATTAAACATGTAGTGAAAAACTTATTTACAAAATCAATCATTGATAAACTATGTAATCTAAAATATAGAAACACTAAGACATAAAATCCACACACATCCGAATGATAATCCTGTAGTATTATTTTATTGTATACGAAACATCGGGAATTCTTCTCTAGGAAATGTAAATGATATCCTTGCGGTGCTCGTCCAAAGGAATCAAAATACTCCCCGTTACCATTCTCGTCAATGTAGATAGCGGTCCAATGCTGACCTGGCTTGTTTGCAGGATCCGTGTTTACGATAATTGCACACGGTCGAGGTGCGTGTTTCGGTAATTGATTAGAAGCACATACAAGCCGAAACACATTCTTCTTGTGGCTGGTGATCGATTTCAAGCATCTCAACACTTGTACCGCATACATCTTTGGAATTGGTATGTGTCCAGTCTTGTAGTAGTAATGCGTTTTCCAGCGCACACATAGGCTCAGTGATGTTATGACTTAAACAGCTATACGCTTTTGCTTCCTTTTTCAACTGTTTAATCGACGGACAACCAGTCTCCTCCAGGTTTACTATAGGTTTGTTAAGAAACCTTAAAAACTGTTGTTTTTCACTGCCCTTAACGTGAATTTTGTTAAATGGCCGCAGCACTCTCATCAACTCCTCACGGAAATTATTGTAATGTACATGACCCCACCACCATTTCAAGCCATGATAATTATCCTCCATAAATTTGATCTGTCGTGACATGGATCCTGATATAAAGTAGCCTCGCGGTGGTTTTATCAGCATCAACGATAAACGACCCTGATCTGTAACCACGGCAATTTCTTTCGGTATGAATTCGTTGTTAACACCACTAAACCCTTGCATGTCCAAGTATGCGTCCATCTTCTATCGGCTGCTGCTGTACACTGAAGCTTGCAGGTTAGAGCTACCACTTTTAACAGCTAAAATCCACAACGACATTCCGATGTTTATCGATCTCGACCACATTATCGAATTCTGCATACACCAAGCAGTTAACGGTTACGGTGAGCGCTTCTTCAAACCCGACTTCCAGCCGAAGGGACCCGTTTCTAACTAAATTCCAGTGCGTGCTAGCGTTTGCAGACAGGTCAGGTGTTAGGTCAAAGGCCATTAAACAGTAGCAGTTGGGATAATCACTTCTCGATATATCGTTACCTTCATTCAAAAATGAATACCCGTACCAGAGAATAAGGTGTGGTACGCTCTTACGTATAAACCATTAGCTGTAAAGTCCGGTTGTAAGGCCTTCGAAGGAATTTGTTGTCCGTCAATATATAATGACATGTAGTTAATATTGCTGTGATGAAAATTGAACGGATTTGAGGGGTAGTCACCGTTGAAGGCTTTATTTGCTACAAAGCCTACGATGCATCGTTTAGGTAACTGACCCAGGAAAACATTATCCAATGATTTTCGCTGTATGCCTGCAGGTATAGTTAACACTTTTACGTCGGTCCTTGTAACAGGATATTTTGCAGCTGTTGTTTCTAAAGCTTTAGCGTGCGCGATTAGAATAGTTGGATTGATCCGCATACGTCTCACCAGTAAACTAGCGTCTATAATTCGTGTCTTGTAATTTGAAGCGTGTGCCGCCATTAGACTAAAGGTATCTCTTGATCGTACAAATTTAGTCTTTAACTCAACACCGCTTATGAGAAACTTTTCTTGATTAAACAAATCCGAGTGCACGTGACCAATCATCTCTATCTGTTTCCCGGTAGCCGCAAGTGCCTGACGTTTCGAGAAACCGTTATTAGCGTTTCCCAGAGCATTCATCTGTCCGGCTGTATCATTGTGCCATAAGGTACATCCTAGATGTGAACTCTTGGCCTCCTTTCCATAATTTAGCAGCGTTTCGATATATGAACGGTAGGCGTAGGTGTTGTTTGGTTGTGACACCATCTTCTGATTTAAGTAAACCTCCACTTGTGAGAAAAGCGAATGCATCCAATTGTTTACCGGTGCTACAACATCGGCGTCTGTAAGTGCTGTATCATCATGCTTTAGAACTTTAGCTGTAATGTATAGCATAGTCTGGCTTAAATCTATATAATCGTTTCCATTTCCGGGGACTACAAATTCTATTGGGGCATCATCACTCAGAGCTGATAAGGGCTTGTAAAATATCCATTCACCACTCTCGATACTTGTCTGCGTCGCTGGTAAAGCGAACAAATCCAATTCGGATTTGACGCATTCACACGATTGGGCATGTAGAAAAGCCATTATCTTGAAAATATATCGTCGTAAGCAGGCTTCTTCTTAGCAACAACTCTCAGTTGAGACTGATTATTATCAGTCAGACGTACTCTTTTATAACCCGAACCCTCCATCATTTTATCGATTTTCTCGTCGGCTTTACGCTTAAGGTTTCTACCGGCCTCGTGAAATCTTTCTTGAAACGAATCCTTAATAGGTCGATCCTCTATGACGTCACCAAGAATATTAGCACCTGTCCTAAGAGCTTCTTTACCAATAGCCTTTGCGCCAGACTTAAATAACGGTATTATGCTTCTAAATATACCGCCTAACCAGCTCCCTATTCCATGACCGCGTTGATAGGGCACACCTCTGTAAATAGAGCCGATACCGTTACCGGCCTGATTCATGTAATATTGCTGGTAAGGGCAAACCATTATTGTACTTTCTTAAAGTGTAGCTTCAGGCACGACGTTCCAAACTCAAATGGCATTGCAGCACCCGTATCTGTTTTTATATTAATTTCGATGTTTTCAAATTCCCGCGTCATTACCGGTATGTAGTGTGCAGGCGAGAAAACCACATCTTTATGTCCCCATAAGCATAGTTTTCTGAAGTAATATTTATTATACGCATAAGCGGAGATAAAACATCACCCACAATTTGCGGTTCAACGATATCGCAATAAACAAACATCTGCGTTGGTAAGCCTATCCATATACTAGCGGGGTGAGGGGGTATCGCTTCCATAGCTATGTTCTGATACGGCCGATAACCCAATTGTAAGGCTAGACGTTGTGAGAATCCGAATAGCGAGAGCCGAGTTTTTAATTTCGTAGTGACGCGTTTAGTTAGATTATGATACTCGATTGTTAGCAATTTACCTATTAGTACATGGTCATTTAGCTCGCTGATAATTTCTTCTATGCTGGCGTAATTTCCCGAAGCGAATCGTATCACGTACCAGCCATCTTCAATATGAATGATCTTCTCGTTGTCGAGTTGAAAATATTCTGCGGCCTTTTTTAATATCGTTTCTAACATGTTCTCGTCGTCAGGTGGCTCTGTTCTATAATAAATTAAATTATCTGTTGCACTTACAGCGGCAAAAGAACATGGGTACTGAATTTCCGATATCCCTACAACCCACGAGCCCGTTAATCTTATTCGTTTTGGCAGTTGCGTAATAAAACCTGACGTCATATTACCCGGAAAATACGTCATAGAGCTATTACTCAATAAGGTGAGATAAAACTCCATTTTTATATATCTCTCAGCTGCGAAGCTAACACCCAGTTATTAAATTTGTCACTGTATCCGCGCCACTTGACCAGGTATTGTTTATTTCGCCCGCGGCCCTTCTCCGCTAGAATCTTATCGACTTTGAATAGAGTATCTTCATCAACCGTAACAACTTGCAATTCTTCTTCGTAAAAGGTGCCCTCAACAGGATCGTTATTAAGATCGATTATTCTATAAACTGGTGGTCTTCTTTTTATCACCGCACTAATTGTGAAAACTTCCTCGCTCCAATTCGTTTCATATCCCTTCTCAAAGGTGTACTTAGTTCTGGCGATTCTGACATGCTCACCGACTTTATATTTAGGATGGCGTACTGGACCTAAACCTCTCGCGTACAGGTTATCCCACACTTCCAAAATGTTTTTATCGTTTACTGCCGCTGGGGCCATCTTTATACTTGAATGAGGACTATTGTTGTAGGCAGTCACAAGTCTTTCGAGCACATCAATATATCTGTAGGAATTTTTGTAAGTGAAATAACGCCACATCCTTGTTTTCAATGTTTTATTAAATCTTTCAACTACAGATGCTTTTACATCAGGGTTATTTGTTACATAGAAATTGATATTTTGTTTCTTGAAAAAGTTTTGTACACTGCTCGCCACAAACTCTTTGCCTTTATCCGTCTGTAGATTTGCTGGAGTATTGTCGCAATCCTTAAGAATATCCGCGAATGCTTCAATTACAGATGAGGCTGTCTTCGTTTTAAGTGCTCTCGCCCATGCCCTCTTGCTAAATACATCAATTACCGTTAGTATGTAGTTGTATCCGCTATTGTGTTTACTTAAAGTCCGCATATCACAAAGATCCGCTTGCCACAATTCGTAGAGGTTACTCACAATATATTTATTTCGTGGAAACTTTTTTCTGACCGGTTTATGTACTGTATAAGCTTCCTGTGCCTGCAGCCATTTTTTTACTTCACCATATCTACCCTTTACAGCATTAGTTAAAGGTGTTATACCAGCGAACCCTGCTGGGTGGGAGGGATCATAGTATACAGCATCCATGTTATGAACGCCACGAATCCCAATCTAGTGAATAGTAATTCTCACCTATAGTTGTGAGGGTCCGTTCAACGTTGGGTAATACAGAAACATCATACCTTTGCGTATCTCCGATAAACGCTCGAGGTATATTTATCTCTTTAATGTACGTCGCAAACTGACGCCAACCGCGCGGATTTGTGGTTTTTCGTTTTCTTAACGTCTCGTGAACCAGATCGATAATGTTGGAATGTGGTATGATCTCGCCTTTTATTGTGACAGTACCCCTTTTATCCCAAAAAACATCGCTGTTCGTATTCAGTATATGTAACAAATTCGCGCCTTTTCTCTTATATGAAGGCGGAAGCGTTGATACTATCTCGTCGTCTGTCAGACCTTTGCGTTGCGGTAAATCTCTAATATCATCAGCAGCAGCGTCACCGCTAATTGTTATACTGGTGGGCTGACGTAACTGGTTGGAAAAGTGCAGATACCTTTGAAGAACTTGGTTGTACTGCTGCCATTTGTCATGATCGGTCATTTTAGTTTTTAAAACTTTATCCATATCGTTACCCAGCTGTGTTAAAATGTTGTTTTGTGTAACATCTGGTGCCTGTAAGCGCTGTATAAAATCCAACGGTAGAATAATCATCTTCTTCACAATGTGGTCCATGGTCATTGAAACAGATTACCCAGAATTCCACCAAGTAATGGTCCTAACAACAGTGGTAGAAATGCACCACCTTTCTGTACAAGAAACTGTTTCTTCTTTTTTATAGATTCGCCTCGCTGTGCCAGGCGTCTTAAAGTGTGCTTATGTTGAGAGAGTCGCTGCTTCTGATCAACTGACAGAGGTACACGACCTTTTAAAATGTTATGTGCACACTCACAAATACACTCCACCTGTTTACTATCCAAACACTTCAATAAAGCGTCACGTTGACTTTTACTTAATCGGGCTAATGCATGTAGGATATCAGTGTTTTCGATTAAAACGTCAGCCATCGTATATGATGTAATCTTTATGACTGTGAGACTTAAATCCTTTTTTCGCTATATATACCTGACAGATACCCTGAGGCCCGAATATGTTTGTTCTATAACGTAGCACATCCGGTGTATTCTGTTTTAAATCGAACAATAAATACCCGTGTGGGCTTGAAGTAGCATCTTGGTACGCGGCTTCTAAAAATTTTGGATTGTCCGGCGAAATCTGTCTTGCTAAATGCTGTATCTGTGCTCTGTCACGTGGGTTCTTAAACAAAATTATGTAATGTGCGTTGAGAGAAATATCTCGCTGTCCTCGTCCTTGGTGAAATATGTTCTGTGTTAAGAAAAACACACTTAGATTTCGATGATGACAGCCTTTTGTAAAAATATCAACCACGGAGCCGTTAGTTTCACGCATTAGATCGTCAATTATTATTAAGACAGGTTTTTCCCCGTCAAACTGATCCATATCAGGTAAACCCTTTTGAAACTCCACAGAGAGATCTTTGAATAAAGGCTGCCACTCACTGTAAAACCAGATAATTTTTTCAAAACCTGTATCGCAAGCTGTTTCGATATTTTTTAGAAAATCAACGATAAAATACGATTTCCCACACCCCGACGGACCTGCAACTATCGCCGAAAAGGGGTGCTTAAACTGACCTTCCATCTTGAATCGCTAAACGATACTAACAGATACTCCATCAGCAGTTTCGTTTAAATAGACTAAATAAAAATCTTTTTTCAGTCAGAACACGTGCAATTGCCTAACCTCCAGGGGTTACAGCCAAAAGGACCTTAATTAAAGCTGAAGATAATTACTAGAAATAACTCTAAGACCAAGTCCAAGTCCTGCCCCAGGTCCAACCCTAAATACAGTTCTAAACCCTAGCTCCACCACCAAGACCTGACTCCAACCCTAGCTCCACCACCAACACCTGACTCCAACCCTAGCTCCACCACCAAGGCCAAACTCTAAGACTTATCCTTAGACCAACCCTAAGCTCCAGCCCTCACGTTAGCAAAATTCCTAGCTGTCAAAAGGTCCTTAATACAACCATAAGGTTTAACCCCTAAGAAATCATAAAAATAACGGTAATACGATCCTTCACGTATACCATTAAAAAATAATTAGGGTTGAAAACGGGCCTTCGAGAAGAAAGGATACGGTCTCACACGTGGGTGTGTAAAAATAGGGATGAAAAAATATGTCCTACACGAGGGTATATAAAATAAGGGTGGAAAATCCGGTCTCACACGTAAGCGTGCAAAAATAGGGGTGAAAAATCCGGTCTCACACGTGGATGTGTAAAAATAGGGGTGAAAAAATACGTCCTACACGTAAGCGAGTAAAAATAGGGGTGAAAAATCCGGTCTCACAAGTACGCGGGTAAAAATAAGGGTGGAAAATCCAGTCTCACACGTGAGCGTGCAAAAATAGGGGTGAAAAAACACGTCCTACACGTAAGCGTGTAAAAATAAGGCCCCCCACGTGGGCGCGCTTGTGACGTCAAAATCCAAGATGGCGGCCAAGGTGCCGGGGTTCTACTTAAAAATTTCAGAAGGTAGGTTCGCCGGGAAATCATGTCTGTCGTGTTTCGAAACCTACTGTTAGCTTAAAACAGCTAAAATAGATGCATAGGAACTACCGCAAGCAGATGGTCATACTTTTATCTTGTCGAGGTTAGAATGAGATGGAGAAAAAGATATAAGATATTGCGTTCCTAAAGCAAAAGCATTAGTCGATACTTAGAATGTAGTTCATAGAGCAATTAGATAATACAAACTTTTACTACTCGGAGGGTACGTTTTTTCCTAAAGTTTTTAATTATATCAAAGATAGCTGTTAGCTTGTGTTGATGGTTAAAATTAAAGAACGTTTTATAAAAGAAAGTCAGACCACGGGGCTTATCTGTAACATTTTATCACTGACGAAACCGCTTAAAGCGTATGAAACAATTATCTGCAAATAATTACTTCATCTAATGAGGAATAAATATAAAATCGGCATAAATCGATTAAATAAAATTCAGAAAATATTTAAAATTTCTCAGGACAACTTAATATCGGTTATTACCAACTGCATAATCAGTGACCCTGAAACACACAAGCAATACTAAGAACTAATAAACATCATACACCTCCGTAGAAGAAATTGATGAAATTGACAATATCTAATGACGATATTAGAGAAACAGCACTAAACGACTAAATGATTTTTAAGAGTTATTAAACAAAACTAGCTAATATTACAGCCGCGTGAGTAACGAGTGTAACAGGACGGATAGTACTTAAATTACAAATAACGTGAAAATTTATAATTGTAAAAAAATGTTTTTTTTTGTTGCAGGCTCTAAATGGATTTCTAATGATATTAACATGTGAAGGAGAAGTATTTTTTGCTACGCACAGTATAGAAGGTTACTTAGGATTTCACCAGGTACAACAACTATAATGCTTAAAACTAACTTTACTCATAACGTCCCATTTCAGTCCGACATAGTTCACCAATCAGTTTATGAATTAGTACATTCCGAAGATCGTGAAGAATTACAAAGGCAATTAATGTGGAACTCATATTTACCACCAGAATCAGCAAATATAGGTCTTCAGGATGTTTTGTTACCAGAAAACTGCCACTTACTGGAACGTAGTTTTACTGTGCGCTTCCGATGTCTACTAGACAATACTTCCGGTTTCTTAGTGAGTGTCTGTTTATTTACTTTCATTAATGTATTAAATAACTGTTTTACAGCGTTTAGATATACGAGGACGTGTAAAGGTATTACACGGTCAAAATCGTAAATCTGAAGAACCTCCTTTAGCACTTTTTGCAATATGCACACCGTTTGGGCCTCCTTCATTATTAGAAATACCACAAAAAGAAGTTATGTTTAAAAGTAAACACAAGTTAGATTTGGCTCTAGTTTCGATGGATCCAAGAGGAAAGATGCTATTAGGGTACTCCGATACAGAGTTAGCGAATATGGGTGGATATGATTTAGTACATTATGATGATTTGGCTTATGTGGCCAGTGCGCACCAAGAGCGTAAGTGTGGCATTGTCTTCAGTGTTCAGATTTTAACAATTGTTCTATTTTAGTGTTAAAAACAGGTGCTTCTGGAATGATAGCGTACCGATACCAAACCAAAGAAGGGCAGTGGCAATGGTTGCAGACTAGTTCACGTCTTGTATATAAAAATTCTAAACCAGATTTTATTATAAGCACACATCGGCCGTTAATGTGAGTTTGATGATTTTATTTTATTTTTGTAAGTACTTAATAAATGTTTTGTAGGGAGGAAGAAGGCCGTGATCTATTAGGAAAACGCACTATGGACTTTAAAGTTAGTTACTTAGATGCGGGTCTTTCCAATAGTTACTTTACGGAGTCTGATCAGCTTATAGCCACTACTGGAAATGTTGCTCAACATAACATACCAACAACGCCGTCCAGGGTTAACCGAAGATATAAAACGCAATTACGTGATTTTCTTTCAACTTGTAGAACAAAGCGTAAGTTATCGTCAACGTCTTCGAGTGGACAGGTTACTCCTCCTGTTAATGTTACCGTATCAGCATCAGTCGTTAGTCCGATGCCCGCAGTAGATTATATAGCAGCAGATGGATGCACGGCGGCTTATAATATGTATACAACACCTTACGCTCCGGCAGCAACCGACCATAGCTTATCTTCGTACATGAGCCATTCGAACTTCCAGCATAGTTTATACTCAACACCAACGGCACTTGATAATCGATATTTAACTACTACCGAAAATTTATTTCATCAATATCGACCACTTAGCTCTTACTATCCTGATTACCATCACACACCAGCAGCTAGTCCATATGTAGGTAATGGATTTCTTGAAATGCCTTCACGGGCTGGTGTGCCCACATATGATCCAACATCAACAACTGCTAGTCATCATTCCACATATCGTACAGCTGTTATGCCTGTTGATGATAAACTATATTCCTGCCAACAAGTTGTCGATTCCTCACCATCGACGAAATACGCGACGTACGTTGATAGTTCAAGAGGCTACGTCGTGGCAAACTCAACTAAATGTTTAGACGTATCGTGGCCATACTCAGTAAGTCCGTCGTCAGGAATTATACAACCCGTACAAGTAATGAGCGCTCAAGTTGCGGATCTAAATCAAAAACAGTGTGGGAAAATTATCAAACACTCTTCGTCGTTAGACGGAATGCAATCCAATCATTCTTCACCTGTAAATTCTGGTCTGTTAACACCAAAAATGGAGGATATTAAAACAGATGCATCTATGATGCCTTCCCATAGTCCAAGCCATCATATGAATCAAAACTCTGGACCTTCCCTGCATTTTTCTCCAGTAACAACTCAATCAATCCAGGAAATACCTCGTCAAACTGTTTTAATGTGGGGTTCGAATCACATTCAACACCCGTCTCCAGCAAGCTTAAGTCGATCACCGAATAATCATGAATACGGTAGTACACCACCAGATGCATGTGAACCATTAAAAAGTTTAGCTGAAATTAGTAATCCAGATATATGTAAGTGGAACGGGGAAAATAAAGTTGATAATGTATCACAGAATAGTGACACCGACAGTCCGCACCAACACCATTCAACGCATCATAACCATCATAACTCACGTGTCGTTATGGTCCTATGATAATTATTTTTGCTGGTTACCAGCAAATGTATATAGTTATACATATTTTTATTAAAAAAGAAAGATGCACATAATTTAATATACACACAAGTAATATATACAAAACATATCTTCCCGTACTGTATTTTCTGTTGTACGTACTTTTTCAATGTCTTCGAATTAAAACTTTGATTCTTTATATTATGTAGGAACTGGTTTTTATATAATTAGCAAAGATAACGTATATAAATGATGATTTTAAAATCTGTTCATATTATTCATAAAGTATTTGCATATCTCTATTGCACCTTAGCTACAATCCGCCTTTATTAGCTATACAAGATCGCTTAATAAAATTAAACTACAAAAAGCAATTATGGACGAATTGAACACTGCCATTATTATTATGTACTCATTCTTCTAAATGAAAATTAATCCTTTCTGGTAAAATGAAAAATCATCTTTTGTATACGCCAATATCTTAATTTTTATTACATAGCTCTGAGTTTGTCAGTAATTGTTATTTATTTTTTAATCGAATTATTAAACGTACTAGTCATTTAGCTTGTAATATTGTAGGTATATTTTGTAAATTTTATTTATATCTGAATACAAAATGGTTTTGTTATAATTTAATATTTAATTATAATTTTTTGTTTTTTTTTTTTATTATTATTAAGACTTAAATAAATGCTGGAAAGAGCCTGATTTGTTATGTTTTATTTTATTGCTTTATAAAAATTGTTTTTAAACCTAAAAGAAACCTTCCTAAAAATCTTAGTGTTAACAAAATTGCATATCGTCCGTACACAAGTTTTTTTTTAAATATAACATCTTATTTAAAGAAAGAAAATCTTGTACAATCGTTGTTAAAGTCATAGATGTACTTATGTATAATGTATAAGCAAATGTATAATTAAATACAATAAAAGAACTATTAACTGCGATTAAGGGTCACCTGTTTGTTTTTTTTAATAATTATATGTATCAAGTTGGGCTGGGCAAATATATCAATTATAATCGATTAATCAGATTTTGATAAGTTTTGAAAATACTTGATTAACCGATTATTTCATCAATAGATTATTTGATTAATCGTTTGTTTTACTAATCGATTTTTGATTAATCGATCATTTGATTAATTAATTATTTGACTATCGATTAATTAAGAAAATCGATTATTTTCAGTACTTCAAACTTACAATCGTCATTAAATTTTCTCTCCATATTGCCTAGTTTATACATTCTATTTCACTATATTCTATTTAGTGCCTGCAGTAAATACTTAAATACATAACTAAATTTAACATTTAACCAAGTATATTCTTAATGCGTGCATTATGTTATTTTACTCTAGACTGACGTTTTGCAGTTAACTAACGTTTGATTAATCTATTGTTTGATTAATAGATTATATGATGATCGATTATTTGACTATCGTGTAATTAAGAAAATCGATTATCTTCAGTGCTTGATTATCGATTGTTCAATTTTTTTTTTTATGATTGTGGACCTGAACAGGCTAAATTAGGCCTATCGTGCTAAAGCACTCAGGAACACTTGAGGATGGATAGAGGGATAATGAATTGCCAATAGATGCCTATGAACAGCTACCTTAAATTTTCTCATATCATAAGTGAGAGGAAAGCAGGAACTAGGGAGATCATTCCAGAGTTTAGAAGCCCTGTAGAAAAATGTTGATTGCGCCCGTTTGGTACGACAAGTGGAGATTTGTACTGGATACTAATGATGTGAATGAGCGAACCGAGTGTTTCTCGCAAAGATAGCCCGAGATGGTATCAAAGAATATAATTCAGCAGCACAATAGCCGTTGTAATAACGATAATACAAAGAAAGAACTGAAACCATCCTTCTATGCTCAAGGGACTGTATGTGAGAAGTTAAGGACGGGTCATTTATAATCCTAATCGCTCTCTTTTGAATACGATCAACAATATCGGGAGCGTATTGGGAGGTGAGAATTATATTCCAGATGAGGCCGAATTTGGGTCTTATATAGCAGAAGGAGTTGTCGAGAGGTAAAGTACTGCTTAGATCTGCACAAAAAGCCTATTTTACGAGCAGCTGTTTTGGTAGCTGACAGAAGATGGTCAACGCATGAGAGATTTGAAGATACAGTCATACCCAACAGAGTAATAGAGTCTGAAAACTTAAGAACTGAGCCATTCATACTTACAACAGGAAATGATCGATCTTTATTGGTTGACATAAGGCAACACTGAGTTTTGTTAGCATTAAATTTAATTAGATTATTGCTTCCCCATTCGAGAATACGTTGAATGTCTTTGTTGATTGAATTTGCCATTTCAGCTTTAAACATAGAGATCGTATAGTGCTTAGATAGGACTGGTACTAGTTCAGGGGAACATTTCTTTAAGACAATAGCTGGGATACCGTCTGGGCCAGTTGCCTTATTGAGATAAAGCCTACTGATGATCGATTCCAAGAGCTTGTACCTAAAACGAGTTGATTTCATAGCGTATGAAGAAAAGTTGACATGAGACACATCTCTTCCAGAATCATTGAGACACGAGTTTGATGCAAACAAATCCACAAAAACATTGGCTTTGTCTACAGAATCAGCAACTACCGATCCGTCAATAGACGTCAGGGGGAAAAATGAAGATGTTCCAAAGTTTTTACTAATGGCTTTAGCTAAAGACCAAAATTTACGACTGCCTAAAGGAGATGTAGCTAGTTCATTGCATTGTCGTTGTTCGAACAACTTTTTAGTTTTGGTGATGACACTTTTGCAGATATTTCTAGCACCAACGTATTCTACATGACTGTCGACCGATTTATTAGATTTCCATTTAATGTAATATTTATTTTTTAAAGATATTGCATCAGCACAAGCCTTATTGAACCAGGGTTGGGACGTGAATGACTTATACGGTACTGTTTTTTGGGAATGTATAACTCCATCCCATGAGGATGACTTCAGACTGAAAGAGCGATGTCCGAAGAAGAGGACGACTTAAAACAATATTCACACCATGGAAAGGTTGCAAAGAAATCCCGTAAATCACTCCATCGAGTTGACTTAAAACACCATAAGGTTCTATTGGTTTTGCGAACAACAGTGGAATTAGGTACAGTAGAAACGATTTTTATTAGACAATGGTCGGAAAGACCTAAAGGCGAAAGAACGGAAGTTTCATAAACAAGAGGGTTTGATGTAAGAAGATGTAAGAAGATCCAGAAGATGTGGTGTATGGTTAGGGTTATCAGGGATTCTTGTGGGTTAAGAAATCATTTGTGTAAGATCACATGAAATAGCAAATGTTTCTGCACTATGACCAGCGGAATTTGTAGTAGATGAAAACTGAAGCCAATTAGAGCTATGAACATTGAAATCGCCTACAATTGAGATATCGCAAGGTGGAAACTGAGACAGGAGATAGTCAACTTTCATATTCAGGTAATCGAAGAAGTCTTGATAGTTAGTGTTATTAGGAGACCTATAAATACAACAGTAGAATTTCACAAAATTAGGACCAGAATGTTTAAACCAAATCACGTCAAAATCTTTATTTTCTAAGGAAGAAACCCTCTTGTGAGCAATTCTGTCCTTGATGTAGGCACATACGCCTCCTTTATATCGAAAGTTAGAGTGAAGGTGACTTGTGTTTCAGATAGAAATAAAATATCAGGTTGAATTGTTCAAGATGTTGGTGAATAGCATTAGGATTAGACCTGATACCGCGGATGTTGCAGTAGTGAATCAGAAAGTTGATACTTTCGATGACCGAAGTCGCTTGGGCCCTGCCCTGTCCGGAATTTATAACCCTAGAAACCACAGCCATCTTATTTTTTAATTTGGGACTTTTAATCCGAAAGGAAGACAGTGAGGGCGAGAAGGAAGAATAAAGATGAGAATAGATTAAGGATGATGGAAAAGGTAACCGGCAGCCCTTACCGAGCTCAGAAAATCGGAGACCCAATATTAAGGAGCGCATGGTAAGGGTGGTGATCCTCCCCGTCTGGTATGGAGTATACATGCCTACCACCTACAGTCCGCTCTGATTCGACATTTTCTGCCCATACAGCCCTAGATTATATATATTTTATTTCGCTACGTTCTACGTATCATTTGCAGTAAATTCTTAAATACATAGGTAAATAAATTTAGCTTTTGTCCAATTATATGTTATCCTCTAGACTTACGTTCTCCATTAACTAACATTTGATTAACCCATTGTTTAAGTAATAGCTTATACGATTAATCGATTATTTGATTAATTGATTATTTAGTTACTGATTTATTAAATAAATCGCTTATTTCCAGTAATAGATTATCTGTTCTTCATACTTATAATCGCCCACCTAGTATTGAGTACCTCATAAAAAAAATTAGCGTGTTGGATTGATCTCACAAACAACGATGATAGTTCAAGGAAAAACAGTTTGAGACTGAAAATCAAATTTCATTAGTTACGTTCATAACGGTGACACCTTTCAAGAAATGTACCTTTTCAGAAGAATGAAAAGAAGGACAGTTAAAGCAAAAATTGAGAAATTTCATTGAGCATATTTTTGACAGATTTTCAACAAACTGTGAGCAAGCTAAATAGTGCTGGAGGAAAAGTTGAAGAAAATAAAAATATATTTTAGTTACAGCAATTGGAATAAAGTTCTGTTTGAAATCAGAGTACAGATCGATTTTGGTAGAAATAAGCTTTTAATAGAAAAAGCACGGCAATCGAAACATGGGTGCCCGCAGAGTTTCGTATAATAAGGTACAAAGTGTAGGTATCAACTACAACATAAGTATCAACTACAAGCTGCAAAATTTGTGAACTAATCATAAACACTCCTAAAAATTTAAACTTAATACCTACTTAGATTGCTTATGATATGCTGGATATTTATATTAAGAAAATCTAACACCGATCCTCACCTGTTCATCTAAATTACTAAATCGTTCATGAATTGCACTAAGAATATCGCCCAAATATAGGGTATAAAGCACCCAACGATATTATTCTTTAACACTATCTCTGTAACCTTACACAAATCATGAAATGTCTTCGTAGCATTTTCACAATGGATGCAAAATAACTTTTTTAGATGCATAATGTGTTTCTCAGTAGTTGATATGTCAATTTCAACTCCTTGAAATGTGTCAACAACTGGTTGCAGCTGACTCCAAAACTTTCTGATTCCACTCACGATAACAATGAAGCTTGACGTGGTACATGCTGATGTGTATGCTTGCACAAGAAGGCGATTTGCGCCAACTTAAAAAACAAAATATTCTAAGGCGTCGCTTATTTCCTCAGTTTTTAGGATAGGGCTCATATTTCATAGTTCATCGTGTTTCACAGACCATTATGGTTTTGGCAAAGTGTTTTCGTGGTTTTCCGCTCTCTTGATTGAAAGTAATAGTAACTACCGAAACTTAATTTAAATGATTCACTATAAGGTTGAAGACATTGAAGGGTGGATGTTGATTTGCTTGCGGCGTGAATACGGATGTAATTAATAATATTGGAAAAGTTATTATTCAAATGGCGTCAGTTTGTTTGGATCAGAAATAAGAGTGAAGTTTAGAACGACAAAGTTTAAAAACAAACAAAAACTTGCTAAAGTGCTGCTATACTGGTTCTATATGAAGAGTGTTTATTTAAAAACTTCCCGCCTTGGATTTCTCGAAATGTAAAGATTTTTTAAAAAAATCGCTGAAATATGAAAAAAGGATTATTGGTTTGTTTACCCCCAGCCCTCAGGATTTAATGTTAAGATGTTATATTTGTATATTTGTATGGTTTATTTTATTCATAAATATTCTTGACCTCTGAAATAACAGGTCGACTGAAAGGTTCGTAGGCTGACCAGAGATGTTGTTACTAGAATTAAATCCATATGACTGGTAGCAGTAAGAACCTCCAAACGATACGTGTATAAATTTGACAGCTGTCAGATAATTGATTCGTGAGATAGTAACAAACCTTTTTATGTATTTAAAACTTTACGTTCATATTGGCAACTTAAGTGCATTTCGTGTAGCGTTAGTTGCATACCTTATTGGCGTAAAAAATATCCATATAGTTCTTTTAATAAATTATTTCAAGTATTATGCGTCCGCACATTAGCCCAGTCAATAAAGGTTTTTTGTCGGAGCTAATTAGTGAAAAGCTGATTTTTTCATGGGTGTTAGTTGATTACATAAGCTATATTTTCTAAAAAGTACCCGCCCCCCCCTCCACCGTGCTTACCGGCCTACCCCCTCTTAAAAATTACTTTTGTAATACTTCATTATTGTTTCAATATCTAAGAGATAAGCAGCAATAAAGTAATTTTTATTTCGTCATTAGAATCCTTATAAAACTCTCTATGAAAAATGTTCTTTGCGTTTAATCGATAAAATAATTATTTCTCGTGTTTTATTTTTAATTTAATTTGAAAATTTTAACTTTTTTGTCTGAATAATTACATGTTCAGGTATTTTTTTATTGATGTAAGACAAGTTATGAAAAAAATTGCTGAACTAAAACTTTTAGGAAATTTTTCAGCATATAAGTTTATATATGTTAAGTGCAGCCAGTTGACATGGTTAACCTGAAAAATGAAGGCAGCATGAGCCGCATGAATGCTCGCGGCCCGGATCAGCGCCTTGGAATATCTGCTGTAAAGGTATCGTTTGGACTTTGCATATCTAGTCTAATCATGTATTTTTTAATAATACAATTGATCATAATCTGTATTGTGTTTCATTTATTTGATAATATTCTTAATTTATTTTGTAGTATTTATTATTGTACTGATAGACACGCAATATGATTTCTAAGTGTTATAAAGACAGTAATGGTAATACACTATTAATGTTAATTAGGGAGACTCTTGCATCGGGGGATTATTCCTAGCCCTTAATTATTAAGGCCGTTCCATTATCCACCACCTATGGACCGCCGTGTCCCGGACTGACTAAAACCCGCAGGTGTTATATATACAATACTGGCACATCAAAATACAGCGTTCATAGAATACAGTAGAATCATTTTTACTGCTACTGTTTTATTCAACATGATCATCAATTATTGTGTCTACATTAGGACTGTTATCACAAGAAAAACCATTGCAGTGTTCACACATGGCGGAACAATTAAGTCCTACTTTTCGACACCCACAATATTTAAGACAAGATGTCTTGCAGCTGCAAGATACGAGGTGCAGGTCATCAGGTGGAAAGGGTTTGGAATTTAGTATCGGTGTTAAAGTTTTCCTGTAACCTCCATTTTCTTTCACTTTTTCACCTTCCAGCCCCAATCTGTAGCTTTCAGTCTGTTACCAAGCCATTTTGGACTTGTAGGTAAACCCTGAACAAATTCTGATAAGCAGCTTCAGAAGTTGGCGGAAGCTTTGCAAGGTCGAAATTCGACCTAAGTTGAGATTTTTTGGCAAAGTTTTGTGTACATGAAGTAACGAGCTTCATTGAGGTTCGTGAGTTTTTTCTGTCCGCTATTTCATTTCAGCTCTTCTTTCAACGCATCTTGACGTATAAGCACTGACGCTTATGTTTGAGCTTCCTCTGATTTTTGAACAATTTCTAAAGATTTCATTTTTCCCAGACCGTAGCAAGAAGATGTTGTGTCACAGCCTGTTATTGCATAAGCAAACATCATAAGCTTCCTTTTATCGTTCACCTGATGGAAAATTTTGGAGATACTGTAGTACACTTTTCCGTTTAATCTTCCTGTTAACTGCTTGCAAAAGTAAATTGCTCGGTTCTCAGGCGCAAGCGCCACAAACAGCATCAATAAATCGGTGTCATGACAATGGACAATGGAAATATCAGCATCATCTTCCGCAATAATGGTTTTGACCCCAACATTTTTAAGCTCTTTAGAAACTAGAAGTATAAGCCTTTTCTTGTTTCTTATATTGCCTAAAAAATCTTCCTTTGCTGTTATACATTTGGTGTTAGTGTCAAACGTGATGTCACTTTTTTTGATGCTCCTCTATTAAGCTCTTCTTGTTTAGTTGTACAGTCTTCTGGATAAACGTCGAAAACAACTGTTACATTTCGTCCAAAGTTGGCTACAACGTATTTGCTGTAACATTGTATAATATTTCCCTAACTACAGTCTTTTAGCCAGGGAACATAATGAATAAGAAATCCTCCGTCAATAACAGCACTTACATTTGTTGTATCGACTTTTTCTTCCTCCACTATGGCTTCTTGAAATACTTTAACGGCAGATGGTTTAGTTCCTTTTCGAAGTGAAACATCGTCAAAGAGGGATGGTGGACGTGGAGAGAGTTCATATTCAAGGTACGTTTTTAATTCTTGAGGGCTACAGGATTCTAGTGAAGAGCTGTTGAGTTTACAAGCATTTGTTCAGACCTGACTTTAACTGACTTGTGTTCCAAATGGCTTTCCTGTCATTGTCTTCATAGCAGCAAAACATATTTCATAGGCTTGGTCACAGTTGACTGACTCATCACTTATTAAACCAGATGCCAGCGACACTAGCTGTCCAGATTCAATGGATTGTGCTGTCTGAACCACATGGTAAATTTATCAATATCAGCTTGGTCTCTAAGTCGTTTTGATTTTCTAGGCTCAACATGTTGTTCACTGTAGGTAATAGATATGTCTAAAAATTCTTCTAAGGCTTCGTTAATCTTGATGAAATATACTGTCGCGAGAATCCATTTATTGATAGCAGTTTCGGACATTCCTCTTCCGTGAGTCAGTCCTACGGATTTCATCGGCCTCATGAGACATTGCTCAATACAAATGTCTGTCCATGTTCCTGAGAAGTCTCTAAGTGTTCCTTTTATGGTAAGATATCCCTTTTTAATGAAAAAATCCATTTCTTTTTCAGAAAGCTTCTCAGATAACTTTGTCGTTTCTTGGGCATAAAAATGGGCTGATTTTGCATATGGTAAGTGGCCCGATGCATGGAAATATGGGAGCATTTCAGTTGTGCACTTTAAATTCACGACCCAGTCTCCTGTCCTTTCGGCATACACAAACTTAAGAGCCAAGTCTATGGTTCTTAGAAGCTGTACCCAAACCTCGCTGTTCTACTTGTCTTTTCAATGTTTTTTACATAACCATCTAATTGATGCAGTATTTCTGTGAACAAGGGGCCCTTTAATGTGTCTTGAAACAACTTGACGACAAACTTCTTCTACTTGTTCAAAACAGTGTTGGATTTCTGGAAACTGTTCTCTAGCAACATTCATCAGAGCCGCCGCTGTAAGTGTAAATGCTCGAAGACATCTGGAATACGCATGCCCATTCATCATATGACTTACAGTAGCGTTTCCGTACACTGTGGCCCAGAGGTCCTCAAGACCACTTCCTTCCATAATTTTTCCAACAGCTTCAAAAAAAGACATAAATAAATGAAACCCTCCCAAACAGACAACAATCTTTGAAATATTACTGTCTGTATACGAGGCAGCCACTGTATCCATTGCTTTTAAGAATGAAGGCTGATCGAAAGTAACAATGCAGGTTTGATTTCGTTTTTTGCTTTGATCAGCTGCAAAATGCAATGCTGTGTAGATTGTCGACATATTGCTGAGATCCAAATTAATAAACAGTACAGCCATAATGTATGTTGTTTGGCATTCTTTTGAATTTGTCATCATTTGTCATCAGGTTGGTCATAAATCCACTCCATCCAGGCTGTGATTATATATCAGAAAGCCATACAAAGTTGAGGGGATGCAAATATTGTAAAGGCAAACCTGATAGATATCTTACTTCTTGAAGTTGATTTAAGTCTTCGATGATCATATTAGACAGACCAACATTTCTTCTTTTCATTAGATATGCGTACTCCCGAATAGTTCCAGTGCTACGAAAAGATCCAATTAGAACCCTCTCCACTCTGGCTTCAGTTTTGACCCAAGAACCTGGTGTGATACATTGAATTCCTCCCATAGCGTGAAAAGTTCCTAGCCCATGTTCGTACATTCACATCGGCATTGTCAAAAACGTGTTGCATAAATGCATCTGATTCTATAATTGGGGAACCAGCGCTGATTAGTGACGTTATGTATGTTGTGGCTACATTGTACGACGTGCACGCTCCCATCGATGACAACATGTTTATTAAGTGTTTTGAGCCGTATAATCGGTGTAAAGTTAAACCAAGGCTTGTCTCTATGGGTGAAAGAAATGACCTAGGTCTTACTGCAGATACTATTGCATGATTTATAACAAGGCATTTCTTGTCAACTTTCTGTGATTCAGTTAAGGTTTTCTTTTTTGTAACCTATGAAGTAATTTCAAGAGTGTCTGGATTGAGATTTTTCCCACCGGATTTAATTGTCGTTAAATTTTTTTGGGTGCTAGATTCAGTAACTCTTCTTCAGACGCTATGAAATCAATTCATTTTGCGTACAAGCTCCTAAAATCGATTATCAGTAGGCTTGCTCTCAGTGAGGCGACTGGTCCAGACGGTATCTCACCTATTTTCTTAAAGAAATGTTAACCCTATCTAAGCTCTATTTGATATCTATGTCTTCTGGAGAATTTCCGTCGGCATGGAAGTTACCAAATGATGGAAAAAGTCATCAATTAGCAACTCCTTGAAACTGACAAGCTCTTTAGTGACTACCGGTATGGGTTTAGGCATAGTCGTTCAACAGGTAATCTTAGTTCATATATGTCCCAAGTTTGGAACAATACATTAGAGCGGTGAAACAGTTATAGACGCTTTAGATATCTCAAAGGCTTCTGACCAAGTTTGGCATAAGTGTTAACTTACCAAACTCACCTCGTTTGGGTGAACTACGCCCCATCCGCTTTAATATTTCCACGAAAACTGTTCAAAGATGAACTATATTTGAATGCCCCTTACCAGGCTATAAAATTAATATCAATGTCCAATTGTTTTGCGAGTGGTTAAAACATTTTAAACAGTTTAGCAAACCTACAGCTGACCAACTTGTACTATTGATTCTGGATAATCACAATTTCCATCGAGACTTACAGGTTATTCAATACTATAAGGAAAATCACATCGACCTACTGTCGTTATCGCCGCATTCTAGCCACCGAATACAACCGCTGGATATTGGATTCTTTGGTCGCTTGAAAAGTTCCTACAGTAGATAGTGCGATAATTGGATGATCAGCCATGCAGGGAAGGTGATAACACAAATACAGGTTGCTGTGATGGGCTGGAATTTTTCCCTACAATGATAATAAATTCCATGAAACTGATTTTGCCCCCACTACAGTAACCGATGATTTAGAAGTGCCTCAAGCTTCTGTTATTGTTTAGGCATCACCTTCAACACTGAATGAAGCCATTGTTGACCATAACGACATACCGCGTCACCAAACTCCACCACCACGTCTATCAAACGATCGGTTTAATTTACTTGAGTTAGATACCGTTTGTGAAGGTGGGACAGTTATTCCTGGAGAAACTCAAGCAGGGAACGGATGTTCTACGGACTTGGGACAAACTGCAAATGTTTCTGTGGTAGATATTTTACCACTTCCCCGTATTGAACGTCCTGTAAATCGCCGTAAGATGAAAAGCCAGAAATCCGAAATATTATCGAGCACCCCTTTTAAGAAGGATTTGGAAAGGAGTATTGAAGAAATAGAAAGTAAGCAAGGATCTAGAACAGAATCCGTTAAACGCAAGTTGCGTGGTATGGCGTCGGCGAAGATTACTGTCTCACCGTCAGGAAGCAAAGATGATATACACAAAGAAATTTAAGACATGTGAAGCTATTCGCGATTGCCCTAGGTGCGGAAAACGATATCCAAATTCTTCTGGATAAGATTGAATAATGTGTACCGATTGCAACATTTGGTGGCACGAATCGTGTATACTGGGAACTTCATTTGTGACTGATTGTAGTAACTTTTAAAAGTGTTTATTTCGTTATTACGTTTTCTTTTACATTTATGTCAGTTACCAGACAAGAAATATACATTGCAAAATGTATGCATACTGTTGTGCATTGAACAATAAAATGATGTATTTGGTTCTAAAATAAGAAAAACCTAGAACCGCTGAGACTCGTAGAATTTGATAACACTTTAAATACTATTTTACCACAAAACCTTAACTTGCTATGATCATTTTTCTACAAAGCGCGTACTCTTGTTCACATTAACCCTACACACAACATGGCCGATCTTGGAGACAAATAGCAAAGGATATGTGGGCTCTAAATAAAATTTACTAAATTCAATACAAGCCATGTGTGTGGCCTACCCTACAGTGACGCAAAAATACTTTTCAGAGAATTTTCGCTACGCTTACGCTTTAAAACGTCTCATCATTATCGCCATGATGATGGTTAAATAAGTATAATATAAAATTCATTATTAAATATCAAATTTTGTCTGTAATTGTTAAAGCAATAAAATAATAACAACTACGCAATTCTACTTAATTTATTTTTGCATTGATTTTACAAATTCCTAATTTGGAGCTACAGCCTCAACCTTTTCCTCTTCATCCGGTTCCTCATCCACTTCTACTTCTTCAGCGGGCAAGTATGCCAAATGATCTAACTTAAACTTCTCCCTAGCTGGAGGACAGACCATCAGACACCTAAATTGTTTCAGTTTAATAATACAAAAAGTCTTTAAATACATCTCTTACCTTGAAATAAATGTACCTTTTCGTCTAGGTTTCATTAGATAAACATCTTGAAGTAGACTTGCAAAATTATCTTCTAAATGTACAGGATCCATGTCGAGCTGAAATTATTCTTTCAAATCTAATTCAGTATCTAATAAAGAACTAACCGTTCCAATAACAATTTCGATAATGCCGAAATCTTTTTCATATTCATCTTTAACAGCACTATATGTAAGCCCATTAAGGAATCTTTCAACTGTCTTAGATAAATCAGTGTGTAACGTTCCATTTTTAGGATTAGGAAATTTTTTCTTCATTAAACCACGTAAACCAACAAGTTCTGGTAATATGTTTGGATGAGCTATAACAAACTGAAAATCTTGCAAAGACAAAGAACCATTTTGAATTTCTTTTATTAACTCAACACCTCCTACTAAAGTGGCACCAGCATTTCGTGTGTCTTCTTGCATTTGAGGCTCTTTTGTAAATGCAATAATGCTACGATCTTCACCCTGATTGACTTTATGTGGCATTGGAGCTATACGAGTAAAATTATCAATAAAACGAGTCTACAAAAACACAGTTCATAATAATTCAACACTATCTCCTTATTACCTTTTTTTCACCTTGCATATTTAACTCAATATGGATTTGTAATTCAGCACTCGGTTTATTATATATATCAGGATGATGAGTTTCTCTATGACATTGCACAGCTTCCGAAAAAGGATATACTTTCCACTTGTAAAGTCTTGCTACATAAACATCATCTACTGGTGTGGGACGAGCAGAATCATCAAATTTTCTAGTCTCTCGATTTGCAAGTAATCTAAAGCACAATGTTTAAGCAAAACAAATACATAATGCAATTTATTACTTGTCTTTATCACGTTGATTATGGGGTATAAAACCAACTTTTTCAACTTCCACTTTAACCTTCTTCTTTGCTTTTCGTTCTCGTGTTCCTTTTCTGGCTGCATAACTACGAATACTTATTAAAGGCTTATAAAGTAAAGTGCTCTCTGTGAAGAGAGAATAACCTAAAATATTATCTAAATGAGCATTCGCTAATAGAATGAATTGTTTCTTACATCTGTTTAACATTATTGTATATTATTTAATAACCAATAACTATATTGTGAAAAATTGAGGTTATGTTAGTTTATCTCACTTAAAGAATACAAAATGCTGTCTGTAATTGGTATTTAGTACAGAAATACTACACATAGATGTCACTATCACAATATTCAGACCATTGATTAAGGGTATAATGTATGATTCTAACATGTTATGGGGTACAAAACAATTATATGGCTAAATAATTTTTTTGTAATACATTTTTTGTTACATTTCACTTATTAGGGTGCAACTGAAAAAAGAGGGCACTACGGTCGGCCATTCATTAATTATTATAAAAGCAGTGATTTTAATTATTGAAAGACCACCATTTCATACGTTTTAAAAGTTCTGCTAATAGGTTAAAGTCTCAAACTTAATAAAAGTAAAATAACATAACAATTACTATAATTCTAATGTAATTTAAAATATCATTACAGAACTAGTTGAGAGTAAACAGTATTTAATTAGTAAGTTTCATACATAAAGTTAGGTACAGGGTGGCCAGATGATGAGCAATTTGTAGCTAAAGTATAAAGGAATAGATATATACAGGGTGTCTCAGCGAGACCGATCATTAGAAGTTTATGGGGTTCTGCTTGTGACCAAAATAAAAACTTGGAAATTTAGAATCAGGTATAATTGATTGCGTTCCCTTCAACTAAAATATTTCAGACTTCTAGCGCTTCCGGTTATACCAGAACTCACCATCTACTTTGTTATTTTCAATGGAACACTATATATTTTTGCATTTTTTAATGGGAACCATAATTTTGAATCTTTGTTATTGAAACTATACCATGTTTGACATAAAAATTATTTTCCGAAATCTTGACGTTTACAAAATAGAGATAAAAAGTTAAAATCCAATTAAGTTTGTAGATTAGAGATGCCTTTACCCCATGGGCGTAGCCAGCTAAGGGCAGGGAGGGGCAACTGCCCCCCCCCCTGGAAGAGCAAAAATAAATTAAATAATTTTTAAATTTTAATAAACAAAAAATTAAATCTAAAATATACATATTTTTCTGTTCTGCATATTTTTTTTGTTATCTGTTATAGTTTAATTTAAGTATAATTAAAATCTCAAAGTTTTGTTTTCATTTGCCTTTTTTTTTTATCCTAAAATTTTACATTTTGAACGACCATGCACCATGGTCCTGGCTACGCCCTTGCTTTATCCTATGCATTTTTTAAAATAAAAATCTTTTCTGTTACGTTATCGAATTGGCGATAAGATTTGCTACATAGTGATATGACATGTTGTTATACCTAAATTAAACTGTTATAGAGTTATTTCCAAAAAACGGAATATATTAATTCCTTAGCCATTATTTCGAGAATGCTATGAATGGTTGCTATAGGTACAAGAAATAATTTTCCAGTTTTTAATCTTTGTGACTTAGTACTTATCTGTTAAATGCCTTAATATTATTGCTAAAATAATGGTTATACAAATGAAGAAATTTGTAATTTATTTTTTATACACGGAAAATATTACAAGATTTTTAATAGAACCTGCACAATATTTAATGAAAATTATTGACATTTACTTCAAATGCCAAAAAATGGATGTAACATCTAGAAACAAATTATAATAAATGTTCGAAATGAAGGCCGTTCGCATTCAAGCATGAAGCTTGAAGAAACACCCTCCAGTACTGCTGCTCGTACTTCCTGAGGAGAGAGCTTGTCGAATGCTGCTCGCATGCATGCCTTTAATTCCTCTCTTGTGTTCAACAGTGTCTGGTAGACCTGATGCTTGATATGGCCCCAAAGGTGGAAGTCAAAAGGTGTCAAATCTGGAGACCTTGCAGGTCAGTTCCACGATCCTAACCGCTTTATCTACCTGCCTTCGAACATTAAGGTGAGTTCTTGGGATAATTCCTGGGCGCCATGGGCTGGTGCTCCATTAAATTGATAACAACAACCTCTTCTCAAGTTCAAAGGCAGCTTGTGAAAATATACTACCACAGTCCGTAATACTTTGAGGTAACGCGCTGCCGTTAACACGCCGTCATGAATGATGTAAGAGAACCTGTCACCCATCATAAGACAAAAGACATTGAACCTAAACCTGACCTGATAGTTTCTTCGGATCTCATGCGGATTGGTTGAAGCACAGGCACGGTTGTTAAAAATCCTTCACGCGAAAACTTTGATTCCCCGTCCAGATAATTTTTCTCAAAAACTTCTCTTCCTTTTGACTTCGAAGATATTGCATCTCATACAAGTTACCTCTGTCGTTGGGGTTTTGAGGATGAAGGTCTTGTACTAACGAGAATTTGTAGTCATGGAAGTGATACTTCTTCAAAATTCTCTGTATTGAACACCTACTGATTACCAGATCTTCTTCGGCACCACGAACTGAGGAGTTGGAATTGGCCTCGAAATAAGCCAAGGTATTCAACACTCCCTCTTCAACATCACCTACAGTTTTTGATCGATTCAACACTTGACCAATTCATCCAAAGCGTACAAAATTTGCTTCTATTCTTCTAAATTTACCTTTTGTCATCGGAGCTAAATTTGGATAGTTTTCGTTAAATATTGTGCAAGTTCTACTAAGAATCATTTTCCATGTATAAAAAATAAGTTAAGAATTTTTTGATTTGTATAAACATTATTTTCGTTATTGGTATCCATTTTCACTCTTTTTAGCAGTAATATTAAGGCACTTAAGGGATAAGTGCTACGCCACAAACATTAAAAACGTGACATTTGAAAAATTATTCCTTGTATCCATAGCGGGTAACCATTCATAGCATTCTCGAAATAATGACTAAGGAATTAAAATTTTCCGTTTTTCGGAAATAACTCTAGAACAGTTTGATTTAGGTATAACAAACATGTCACCTTGTAGCAAATTCGATTACGTAACAAAAAATAGGGCATTTCGTTAAAAAAAATTGATTTTTTTACATTTTTAACTCTGGCCGAAAAGCATAAATTTAGGCAGTATTCTCGGCAAAGATTTTTATTTTAAAAAATGCATACGATAAAGGCATATTTAACTAATAAACTTAATTGGATTTTAACTGTTTATCTCAATCCAAATAGCAGTTACAGTCCATTTTGTGAACGTCAACCAGTTGTCAATATTTCGGAAAATAACTTTTATATCAAAAACCGTAATATATGGGAATAGTATAGTTTCATAAAAAAAGATTCAAAATTATGGTTCCCATCCACAAACGCAACAATATATGGGGTATTCCATTGAAAATGGTAAAGTAGATGGCAACTTCGGTATAACTGGAAGCGCTAGAAAATTGTTTAGTTGAAGAGAACGTAATCGTTCCAACCATAAACTTCTAATGAACGATTTCGATGAGACACCCTATATAAAAACTGATATAGATGTCATAGTTCTGATTTGGATAGAAGTTTTCTGTGGTTTATCGATTGTTTTCTATCTTATCATCTGTTCGTTATCCTGCAATGGTCAATTCTTCACATTTCTAAAAATTGTTATAACTCGCTTATTTGAGAAGAACAATACTGAACGCATTGTTTATATAATTTTTGGCGTAGATTACGACGGAAGAGTGAAAAATGAAATATAGTGCAAGGTTTTTTATTTATGTCATAAACTTATAGTATTTTTCCGCATAAAAAGGTTTGCATCTTGTACTTTTCAAAACTATGAACAGGATACTATTATTATCAATAACTAATAGGTTACAAAATAAATGCTGGAGTAAGTGATATATTTAAGGAAGCCTGTCTGACAATTAACTCTATACAGTCAGTATGCCGTGTGGCCGCATCTAATCAAATTGTAATGGAAAATCTCAGTTTTTATTTCTTCATTTGATTAGTTTAAGTACAATGCAACTTAAAAAAGAGTGACTGAGCCAATTGTAGGAGAATGCCGAAATATCATTGTAGCAAGATTTTTGTTGATTAATTTTCTAGAGATTTAAAGCAATTGAAAATATATTTAGAAGAACATGTGCAATGATTCCAAGATTACACAAATATATTCCAAAAATCAAGAAAAAATTTGATTTACCGAATATTTACGGTTTGGTAAATGAAATAAAGACGTTGACAACCTTGAATTTAAATTTTGACGTCAAGGGGTAAGTGAGTTACTTACCTCCCTAGGGGAAACAGGTGATTCAGAATGAAACACAACTTCAAAATGACTAAACTAAAAGCTTGCTACTGCTGTCTTGTAAAAACGCTTGAATTTTAGGTTTCAGAAATGCTTTAAGTTTGGGATATTTGATATATCTGTGTCTTCCTCTATGAAAACCGTTGTGTACTCACACCACAAACTTGCCGGCGACTTTAATGTTGCTGATTTCTACATAAAATATAACAATAGCGACATCTCAGAAACGTCAGTATTCTTGCACCGGCACCATTCCTTAACAACGCCTTAACAACGTGAAAACCAATACAGGCAATGTGATTTTGATTAATGTCGCAGTATAACTCTAACAAACTTTTTATGTTACGTTGAAATTTGCAATAATGTAGGGGACTTTGTTCATTTTTGTGTCATGCAAGTTGCATACATTAGTGGCTGAAAACATGCATTAAAATTATTCTAATTTCGTACGCATATCCTTCGAGTTTTAGACAGGTCATGCGCAAGGATTTCATTTGCATCGTTTTGTACATGATTAAAAGCGAAAAGAGCATACATTTTGCTTTTGCGCATTTTCATTGTACTAAGTTTACCGTTATTTTTACGCTTCATGTTTCAAATGGTCGAGGATGACGCAGTAAAAGTTTGTTGCTGCAGAAAAATTATCAATAGATGGTACCTTAACCCGTTTAAATCAACTAAACTTTGTTGCTTTCTAAAGAAATTTACATATTTTGTATCAACAAGTATCAAAACCCTGTTTTATTTCCATTTCAAGAATTATTACACAACCAAATTTGAAAGTGTGTATTCAGCAGATTTAATTATCAGTAACAGTATAACAGTGACAACCAAAATGTAAAAGTGCTGCAGGTATTTCATTTCTAAGCATTAATTCATAATTTTTTTTTAAGTTAATCCCAGTTTACTAACATTAGTATTTAGTTTTTTTCTACTTTATAACTTTATTTGAAGTCATATATAATAAACCTTGTTATTGTTTTTTTTTAGTTTTAAATATATTACATTTAAGGTTTACTTGTATTCCATAAAATAAGTTGGCGTCCGAGATATTTTTAACATTTATTTACGGGTTGAAACTACATCAATGTTGGAAAGCGAAATTATCTAATCACACATTTTTTAAATAAAAGCAAATCAAAATTTTAAGAACCCGGCCCATTTAATCTCTGACTGACAAAAAGGCTCAAAATCTTCTAGTTAAAGTATAAATAATATTTGGGGTGAATTAATAACCACAACACGCCCTTATTCATCATTTTTTAAATTTTACACTGTCGACCGATCGTGGGACTTTGATTTGCAACTTACTGAATTTGATGCTTCTCGATAGTTAGGAAATTAAATTTACAATTATCTTTGGATATGTTAATTTTGTATATGTGTTAGATATCTTCGTTTATGTATTCCGAATATTGATAATTACCATATTAACGTATTGTAATATTTTATATTTATGATTATTGTTACCTTATTTTATTTTGTGTCTATTTGTTTGTCATTTTATTCCCATGTCGATTTATGTAGTGGATGCTTTAAGAAGTGAAAAGTTATTGGTAGAATTGAGATACCGTCATATTGTCGGGGCTGAAAAGATGTCAGTTGATGAGAAACGCAAACTGTTACGATCTAAATTGAATTTAGAGAGAGTTGATCCAAAATTGAGTGATTCTTATACGAAAATTGGGATTAACCAAACTAAAGAATTGGTTTGTTTAAAGACAAACTTAGTCATATTCAATCTTTAATAAATTTATACAACATTAATTCAACAAAGAGTGAATATCTCAAACTTCATACTCGTCTTTTACACGATTTGAAACGTTTAAATTATACAGTGTTTAATGGCGCACATGTGCTTTTACATGTTATGATAATATTGAATTAATTGAATCGATTAATGAAAATCTAGAATTAAATACTGATTTACAAAATCTTAATAATACCCATATTTCTATGCCCAATAATATACCGATTTTGACTTATTTAACTGAACGTGACTGTGGGTGTTTTGTATTGACGTACCTAGGGGCTGGAGTTGAGATCACCCGGAAGGGTATTGAACCACTCTTTCTCGGCCTCAATTGCCGTGATTTTATGGTCTGTGTAGTAGGAGGTTTGACTCTTACGTGGAGTGGCATTTTGCCGTGATTTTATAGTAGCACAGGAAAATGGTTCCGGGTTCCGCCCACTGACCCTTCAGGTCATGGTTGGTTTCGTTCTCTTTCACTTTAGCTTCAATTTTGTTACCGGTTTTTCAATTTTACTCCTCTGGCGGTAGTTTGATTCATAAACTCCAACAGCATAAAGTTTTGCATAATTTTGTTTTAGTTTTGGAGCCATTAGTTCAATTAGTGGCGTGCGCGAGCGGTAGCGCGTCATTAACGTTTGATGGTATTGCGGGGGTCTTTCCTGACCAACACCACCGCATTTTTGGCACTTTTCGAACACGTAGAATAGTATTTCGCTCTACTTAACGTTTTATCTAGCATTTTGATTTTACGCTTTTTATTTTACTTGCATTTTACTTAGATTAAAATTTTTTATATTTCATCAGTTTTGATAAAATGTTTTGATATATTAGTGACCTACGCTTTGGTGACCTCCGAGTCAAAATTTTAGGGGGGGGAGTGTGACAAACTCTTTATGTTATGTTGAAATTTGCAATAATGTAGGAAACTTCGTTCATTTTTGTGTCATGTAAGTTGCATACCTTAGTGGCTGAAAACATGCACTAAAATTATTCTAATTTCGTACGCATATCGTTCGCACTTCAGACAGGTCATGCGCAAGGATTTCATTTGCATCGTTTCGTAGATGATTAAAAGCGAAATGAGCATCCATTTTGCTCTCTTAAAAACTTTTGTTGAAAAGTGTTGTATAGTTTTACAGCACTTTTATTTTTACGGTAACTTTTCCTTTTTGCGTATTTTCATTGTACAACTAAGTTTACCGTTATTTGTACGCTTTACACTTCAATTTATCGAGGATGACGCAGTAAAAGTTTGTTGCTATGCAGAAGAATTATCAATAGATGGTACCTTAATCAGTTTAAATCAACTAAGTTTAGCTGCTTTCTAAAGGAATTTACATATTTTGGATCAACAAGTATCGAAACCCTGTTTTATTTCCATTTCAAGTATTATTACACAACCAAAAATCCCAGTTTACTAAGTATTTAGTTTTTTACTTGTATTCCATAAAATAAGTTGGCGTCCGAGATATTTTTAACATTTATTTACGGGTTGAAACTACATCAATGTTGGAAAGCGAAATTATCTAATCACACATTTTTTAAATAAAAGCAAATCAAAATTTTAAGAACCCGGCCCATTTAATCTCTGACTGACAAAAAGGCTCAAAATCTTCTAGTTAAAGTATAAATAATATTTGGGGTGAATTAATAACCACAACACGCCCTTATTCATCATTTTTTAAATTTTACACTGTCGACCGATCGTGGGACTTTGATTTGCAACTTACTGAATTTGATGCTTCTCGATAGTTAGGAAATTAAATTTACAATTATCTTTGGATATGTTAATTTTGTATATGTGTTAGATATCTTCGTTTATGTATTCCGAATATTGATAATTACCATATTAACGTATTGTAATATTTTATATTTATGATTATTGTTACCTTATTTTATTTTGTGTCTATTTGTTTGTCATTTTATTCCCATGTCGATTTATGTAGTGGATGCTTTAAGAAGTGAAAAGTTATTGGTAGAATTGAGATACCGTCATATTGTCGGGGCTGAAAAGATGTCAGTTGATGAGAAACGCAAACTGTTACGATCTAAATTGAATTTAGAGAGAGTTGATCCAAAATTGAGTGATTCTTATACGAAAATTGGGATTAACCAAACTAAAGAATTGGTTTGTTTAAAAGACAAACTTAGTCATATTCAATCTTTAATAAATTTATACAACATTAATTCAACAAAGAGTGAATATCTCAAACTTCATACTCGTCTTTTACACGATTTGAAACGTTTAAATTATACAGTGTTTAATGGCGCACATGTGCTTTTACATGTTATGATAATATTGAATTAATTGAATCGATTAATGAAAATCTAGAATTAAATACTGATTTACAAAATCTTAATAATACCCATATTTCTATGCCCAATAATATACCGATTTTGACTTATTTAACTGAACGTGACTGTGGGTGTTTTGTATTGACGTACCTAGGGGGCTGGAGTTGAGATCACCCGGGAAGGGTATTGGAACCACTCTTTCTCGGCCTCAATTGCCGTGATTTTATGGTCTGTGTAGTAGGAGGTTTGACTCTTACGTGGAGTGGCATTTTGCCGTGATTTTTATAGTAGCACAGGAAAATGGTTCCCGGGTTCCCCGCCCACTGACCCTTCAGGTCATGGTTGGTTTCCGTTCTCTTTCACTTTAGCTTCAATTTTTGTTACCGGTTTTTCAATTTTACTCCTCTGGCGGTAGTTTGATTCATAAACTCCAACAGCATAAAGTTTTGCATAATTTTGTTTTAGTTTTGGAGCCATTAGTTCAATTAGTGGCGTGCGCGAGCGGTAGCGCGTCATTAACGTTTGATGGTATTGCGGGGGGTCTTTCCTGACCAACACCACCGCATTTTTGGCACTTTTTCGAACACGTAGAATAGTATTTCGCTCTACTTAACGTTTTATCTAGCATTTTGATTTTACGCTTTTTATTTTACTTGCATTTTACTTAGATTAAAATTTTTTTATATTTCATCAGTTTTTGATAAAATGTTTTGATATATTAGTGACCTACGCTTTGGTGACCTCCGAGTCAAAATTTTAGGGGGGGGAGTGTGACAAACTCTTTATGTTATGTTGAAATTTGCAATAATGTAGGAAACTTCGTTCATTTTTGTGTCATGTAAGTTGCATACCTTAGTGGCTGAAAACATGCACTAAAATTATTCTAATTTCGTACGCATATCGTTCGCACTTCAGACAGGTCATGCGCAAGGATTTCATTTGCATCGTTTCGTAGATGATTAAAAGCGAAATGAGCATCCATTTTGCTCTCTTAAAAACTTTTGTTGAAAAGTGTTGTATAGTTTTACAGCACTTTTATTTTTACGGTAACTTTTCCTTTTTGCGTATTTTCATTGTACAACTAAGTTTACCGTTATTTGTACGCTTTACACTTCAATTTATCGAGGATGACGCAGTAAAAGTTTGTTGCTATGCAGAAGAATTATCAATAGATGGTACCTTAATCAGTTTAAATCAACTAAGTTTAGCTGCTTTCTAAAGGAATTTACATATTTTGGATCAACAAGTATCGAAACCCTGTTTTATTTCCATTTCAAGTATTATTACACAACCAAAAATCCCAGTTTACTAAGTATTTAGTTTTTTTCTACTTTATAACTTGATTTGAACTTATACATAATAAACCTTGTTATTGTTTTTTTTAGTTTTAAATTTAATACATTTAAGGTTTACTTGTTTTCCATAAAATAAGTTGGCAAAGTGGCATAAAATCTTCTAGTTATACATTATTTTCCATAGCTAATTATAGCTCTGGGCTAGAAGTATTAATCATTAAGTGGGTGAATTATTAATACGACACTAGTTAAGATTACACACTAACAAAAATTATAGTAGTTCAAAAGTGCAGTAGACAATAAATTATTTACACTTGGGTGTCCACGGAAAATAATTTTCACTATTCCGGCGCCCACGTTTAATAGATGGCGCTAAAAAAATAAGTTAATTTTAAATTTGGGTTGTTTCTAAACTTGAAATTCTGTTCAGTAGCGAGTAAGGCGAGGATACCGTTCCTTGATATGCGCATGAACCTAAACACACTTGATTTAATGGAAGTGGTCACGTTCGATACTCAAATACCATTTTCAATGTCAAACAGGTGGAGCACGTTTGGACTAGTGGTAGAAACGTTGCTTTCCGTGTGGGTTCGAATCCCGGTCAATGTAACTTTTTTTTTATTTAGGATAGAGTAGTTTTTTTTATCTAATCTAATTCTGTTAGGTTGCAGTAGTTTTGTTTATCTAATCTAAACTAGATATATACACAAAGTTTTTAAGTGCATACGCAGAACAAGGAACAAGTTCCCCGCCTTAGTCGCTACTTTCTTTTCATATGTCGCCTTAACCTTACAAATAGTGATCGGCACAATCGAATGATTTCAACAATTTAAACTTCACTTCTTGAGTGAAATTTACAATAGAACGATCATTCAAATGATTTCATTTCGAAAAATGACGAAGGAGAACACGAGTTCTTAAGTCTCGCATTGCCAAGTCAGCTTGGTATAATCGGCAATCACCACAGATGTATTACATCTGGAATAATATAATCGTTTACCCTGCTGCACATGCGGTTACAGCCAAAGGAGTCGATGACGGTAAACCCATACATAAATAATTATTATGATATCCTAATAAAACTGTCTTATGAAGGTGGTTGCAATTTTTTTCTCCCTTATCTTTCCCTTTTCATGTGCGTTAACTTCAGTTTTGCTGAAATCGAAGAAATTGTACAAAAGTCGATTTCGAAAATTAAAACGAGTCACTGTACTGGTAATAAAAAATCTATGGTTGGAAAGTTTTATATAAAATTAACGGATCAGTCCAGTGTGGAATGTGAGCTGCGCAAGAAACGTTTTCTTTCCATTTTGTATACTGTACCTGACGTCTAATTTAAGAATTTGTTGTATTTAGAATTGTGCTACGTATCCTTTCAAACATTAAAACTTGAATAAGAATTATCTTTAATGTTCGTTGATGTCGAATGCTGGAATAAAATTTAAAGAAATCGAAATTCGCGTTTTGATATTTCCAAACTAAATACACTGCAAGCAAAAAAAATGACCCGGATATCAGGCTACGATGGGCAGGCTGGGATAGGTTTATAAGTAACCCAAATGTGGCGTTACCAACTCCAAGTGCAACAATTCAATCTGATCGATGGAACCTTGAAACGAAAGAAAGGAGGAACGAATGAATGGAATGATTGACGCGACGGAGTAAGTGCTGGTTTTGATCAACAAACCATTCGAATGAATTTCGCATAACAATTTGAAATATCTCGAGATATCCGTATAATCGAATGATCGATTATTTTTCTATCGAGAGAACCCATTACTACCTTTGAATATATACACTAAATTCAAAGATGACTACTTCCACATCATATTGGTATTGTTTACATTCATTAGCAGCATTATAAGCTCTAATTTGGTATTAGCAGTGGAGGTTCTCATTCCTACACAAGACATGTTAATTTCACGAAAAACATTTACGTAGTTTCATTGATTATACAGTTATATATATATATATATATATATATATATATATATATATATATATACACACATTGTGTGCTTTGTTTAAAGAATATCGAAAGAAAATAGGAGTCAATATGTTAAAACGTACTTGGCTTTGTCGTGCCATACGTCAGAAAATTTTTGTCCGATTTTCATGTTCGACCTCTCGTTCTATTCACAAATATCCAAGTTTTCGTAAAGTAACTTGCAAACATATACAGTGAATTATGATATTGTCTTTATTTATTTTATATTGTGACAAATTCAACAAAAATAAAATTCGTTTACAATTTTCAACTTTTATCATCAAATAATTCAAAAACACTTAGGTAGTAAAAAGAGAGTATCTATTGAAAGCCCGTAAAAATGATATCAAATACAGGGTGTGTCATTTAAAAAAAATGAGAAAAATAAGATTGAGCAAAATGGACCACCCTGTATATGCAAAGAAAAGAGTCTGCAATCTGAATGCAGAAGTTAAAACTACACAGATTGGAAAAACAAATAGCAAAATTTCACTCCGATATCTTTCAAGATGGCGGAACAGGAGCCCACTTAATTGACTAATTTTTTTACATAGAAATGACAATAACTTGGGAACCGTTAGTCGTAGACCCATCGTACTTATATCGTTTTGCTCAGCATTTCACAAAGAATTACAATATATAAAAATATATAGGGTGTTCCATTTAAAATATATATATATATATATATACAAAAATATTTTTACAAGATGCTCCTCGTTGTTGACAATAATAATCTGTAATACGATTTTTTATTAAATCAACAGTATAGACGTAATCTTCCACCCCTAAATGGTTGGGACACCCTATATATATATATATATATAATATATATATATATATTATATATATATATAATAAGTGGGTAATCTTGACTGATAATGAATATAAGATAAGTTTATTGAATGCAGTCAATTATGAAGGCCAAAAGTAAAAACCTTTGTTAATGTGCCAAGTTTCGGAATGCTTTATTCCTTTATCAAGACAAGTACTATAAATATAATTAAATTATTTATAAATTAAATAACAATAAGAAACATACCTAACGTAGTTAAATAATAAAGTTAAAAACAGAACTAACAATAGGAATTTGCAGGAAACTAAATTTAATTGACAGTGTGTCAATAGTAAAACTAAATGGAATGTGACATAATACAAATGTGTTACGTATTAAACATTAACAACGGTAAGTGTTATGTTATCAAAAGGAAAAAGATTAACAAATTACTAGAAGAATGGACAATATTAACTAAGTTTACCACATTTTAGAGAAATTTTGATATATTAACTATTAGTAGAAACTATGTTCATAAGATAATGTAATTATAAATAATGCTAAGTTTATTAATATCTGATTTTTATTAAGAGTGTTGCTGTTCATTAATGCAGACCATTTCACGAAAAAACGTTTAGTTAAATTATTTTCTTTAATATAGTAACTTCATTAAAATTCATGTCATGGTTTTGTTGGATGACATGCTCAGCTAACTACATAGATCTTCTCTACAATCACTTTGTGAGATGTTATTCTCCATAATTTCTGTTTGCCCTATGTACTTAAAACAATCCTTACATGGGATAGAATAAACTATATTTGAATTTTCTAAAGTTGTTAGAGATTTAATTTTAGTATATAAGTTACGTAAAGTTTTGATGTTACTTGTGGCTATCTTGGCATTGAGTACCTTGAGAACTTTTAATATCTGAGGTGTGAAAGGTATATAAGGCAATGAACCATATGATATACTATTATTGTCATGATTAATATTATTATTTTGTTATTTTGTTTAGAATTAATACAATGCGGTGTATTGAAAAAAGTTTATTAAGTAAATATCTAGGAAGAATTTTCTAGTAATATATTTCTAAGTGTATTAAGACCATTTAAGGTAATTAATATGAAAGTTTTATGACTCTATTTTAATGCTAAGACAGATTGGTTTTCATCTTAAAGGATGTTGTGGTGAAATAAAGTTTCTATAATGAAAGATTTAAATTATTAATCAAATTTTTTGTAATAAGGAATTTAAAAAAAAATGTGAAGACCTAAAAATTTTTAAAAATAAAAAATTTAATTTAATGTTTATAAAAGCATTTATATATAAGATGAAAAAAAAAAATTTAAGTATTGATATATATATATATATATATATAATATAATAAATCTTATTGATGAAATCGAATATAGAAGTTTGTATGCATATTGGTTAAGATTTAGTGTTGAATTTTAATTTTACATAATTAGAATTTATTTAATAAAACATACTAGAGTTAAAACAGAATAAATTCAGGAATTTATTGACATTGTCAAAGTCAAAAATGGAATGCATATAAATGAATACGTATTATAATTAACAACGGTTAAATGTAATGAATCTATAAGATTTATAGATAGAATGGACAATTAAAACATTTAACAAAATTTTTGTCATATATTAATACATGTTCATAAGAAAATAATAACTTAAGATATCTGATTTATAAGCGTTACATATTAGAATAGATATTTGAAAATAGATCATTTATCTACTAAGAATCTTATACTTGAGATTTGATTAATTGTACTGACAGATATATGTTTAAAATGAAGAAATGTACATAGTGATGAGTTGATCTTAGTTGAGTACCTTGAGATAATATCTGAGGGTGAAGTAAGACGAAAATGAATAGATTATATTTGTAATATAACGTGATTGAAAAAATGTTATTAAATATCAGGAAAAGAATTTCAGAATATTCTATATTTATAGACAAATGACTAATTTTTAGACGATTGTCATCATTGAAGTGATAACCAAATACGTTCTTACATTGACGTATGTAAATCGTGATCAACATATCTAAGGATGAATATCTGTTCATTAAGTCATTGATAAGATTTAAGAATGATTTTTCTTACAAATATATAGCATCAACCATATTTTATCAAATAACATGTACAATGCATTTGATGCAATTAAGAACAAATCAAAATTGTAAATTAAATGTGTTCATGAATATATCAAATTAATGTCATAATAACAGGAAGATTAGAAAATAACATATAAAATACAGAGAAATTATGAATTATGAAAATAAATGAGATATTAGTTTTAAGAATTTCAGAATTATTGAAGACATAACAGAATATGTTAATGTTAATGTAAAGCATATAAATAGAATTAAAGCAATTGTTGATTATAGAAAAAATATTATAGAAGATTTTTGTAAATACATATAAGCAACATTATGTCACTGATTAATACGATTTTCTATATCATGATGAAACCAGTTATTTAAAAATATGATTCTTATCTTTTATGAGTTGTATTCATCTTTGATCAAGATTTTGTTTCATGTAACAACAATGTCAGAATTAATTAAATGGATTAAAATTTGACCTGTAAAATTTTATTTCTAGTTGAATATTATTATATTTAATCCATTTGTCTTGAATTAACTGATTCATCTGAACTTTATTCATATTGTTTGAGATTTGATTCATAAAACTTTAATATTTAATCTTTGTTCATATAGATGTTAATAAGAATAAAGTTGTTTAATTGATTAATCCTTCTCAACCTGTGTTAAATCAGAGAAATTAGTTTATTCACTTGAGAATAAAAGATTTCTGATTTAACACAGGTTGAGAAGGATTAATCAAAATTAAAGAACAACTTTATTTTTATTGCCTTCACATTTAGTTAACGAATTTTCTTATAGACAAAAGATTAAATATAATAAAGTTTTTCATGAAATCAAAATCTCAAACAAAATTAAATTTGAAAATATTAAAGTTCAAGAATTTGAATCAATTATAATTCAAGACAAATGGATTAAAAATAAAGTAAATTCAATATTCCAACTAGAATTAAAAATTTTAGCTTTAGGTCCTAAATTTTGTATACATCCACATTTTAAAGATTTTAAAATTTCTTCTTTTTAGCTGACATTGAATGTTTGATTTCAAGAAGTGATGACAAAACAAAAATCTTCTTAGATCAAAATGTACTAACATAATCACGAACTTCATACATAAAGAAAAGATAAGAATCATTTTTAAATAACTGGTTTCATGAATGCAGGAGATTTCTAGAAAATAATCATGAATTAGTAATTATACAGAGTGACAAGGGTAATGTAACTGTCGCAATGAATAAGTGTGATTACATACAAAATCTCTTAATTTATTAAATGATAATAAATATTTTACTAAATTACCTCATAATCCCACAAGTACATTGCAACAGAAAGCTAATAAATTCATTAGTACTTTAAAATCTTTAGGACAATTCCTAACGATATAGCAAGTACTTTACTATTTATAATGCAGTTGCACCACGTTTTTATGCTTTTACCTAAAATTCACAAAACTGAATTATCTGTTAGACCTATTGTTTCTTCAATAAATTCTAATAGTAAACTTTAAATATCTAACACAAATCTTAACCAAATCATACAACACTTCTAACGATTTCTACATCAAAGATTCTTTTACTTTCAGTAAATTCATAAATAACTTCCAATTACCTGTAAATTATGTTTTAGTTAGTTTTGATGTTGTATCTTTATTCACCAATCTTCCTTTAACGTTAATTATAATGAGCATTGAAAACATTGGCCTTCTATTTCTGTTAATTGTAAAATGAACCTGAACACATTTAAAAATTTACTAAAATTTATTTTGATTCGAATTACGTTATTTTTGATAATAACTACTACAAACAAATTTTTGGTACCCCTATGGGTTCCACGATTTCTCCAATCCTGTGCAATTTTGTACTTGATGACTTGATTACTGCTTGTTTAGATAAAATACATTTCCATGTACCTTTCGTTAAGAGATATGTTGATGACTTAATCCTATCTGTAACAGAAGACAAAATAGACGAAGTTTTGGCAATCTTTAATAATTACAATGAACATTTACAGTTCACATATGAAAGAGATGATAATTTGCATACCATTCTTAGATATGTTGATCCACAGAGACTTTCACAACATATTACGTACAGAATGGTATAGAAAACCTTTTAGTAATCGATTCATTAGTTATCACACAACATCCTTTTAAGATGAAAACCAATCTTGTCTTAGCATTAAAAATAGAGTCATAAAACTTTCTCATATTAATTACCTTAAAATGGTCTTAATACACTTAGAAATATATTACTAGAAAATTCTTTTCCTAGATATTTACTTAATAAACTTATTTTCAATACACCGCATTGTATTAATTCTAAACAAAATTTGAACAAAATAATAATATTAATCATGACAATAATAGTATATCATATGGTTCATTGCCTTATATACCTTTTCTCACACCTCAGATATTAAAAGTTCTCAAGGTACTAATGCCAAGATAGCCCTAACATCAAAACTTTACGTAACTTATATACTAAAATTAAATCTCCTTAACAACTTTAGAAAATTCAAATATAGTTTATTCTATCCCAAAGGATTGTTTTAAAGGTACATAGGGCAAACATCTAGAAATTTATTAGAATAACATCTCACAAAAGTGATTGTAGAAGGAAGATTTTCATGTAGTTTAGCTGAGCATGTCATCCAACAAAACCATGACATGAATTTTAATGAAGTTACTATATTATGCAAAGAAAATTTTAACTAAACGTCTTTTTCGTGAAATGGTCTGCATTAATGAAAACAGCAACATTTAATAAAAATCAGATATTAATAAACTTAGCATTATTTATAATTACATCTTATCTTATGAACATAGTTTTTCTACTAATAGTTAAATTATACAAAAAAATTTTTGTCTCTAAAATTGGTAAACTTTTTAGTTAATATTGTCCATTCTTCTAGTAATTTTGTTAATTTCTTTTCCTTTTTGATAACATAACACTTACCGTTGTTAATGTTTTTAATACGAACAACCATTTGTATTATGTCACATTCCATTTAGTTTTACTATTGAACACTGTCAATTAAATTTAGTTTCCTGCAAATTCCTATTGTTAGTTCTGTTTTTAATTTATTATTTAACTCACGTTAGGTATGTTTCTTATTGTTATTTAATTTATAAATAATTTAATTTATTTATAGTAGCTTGTCTTGATAAAGGAAAAACAAAGAAAAAATTTTATTTTTATTTACTGAAAAACCTTTATTCATTATTCAAGATTACCCACTTACTTTTTATATATATATATATATATATATATATATATATATATATATATAAAATAAAGAGTACGTTATGGAAGACTTCAATTACCCCAACTTTAAATAGAATATAGCACTTTCGACAATATTCGATTATCTGTATAGTGAAAGCTACAATAAGGTGTGTTATCAAATAAGGTCTGCACTAGGGTATGTAACATAATGACTTATACTGTTTTTGTAACGGACTTTGTTAATTACAAGATGTAGTAATTGGCAAGGTGTTGGGCGATTTATGCGCATCTGTAATATGTAATGTTCTGCTTTTTTTAGACTCTATCCAAAAAGTATGTATTTCGGATATCACTATAGGAAATTCTCTTGTCATCAATTAAAATATCTCCAGTGAGTAAATTTTTTCAGATACTCTTAATAGGTGAAGTGCATCAAATATTACGTTAATTGTTTAATTATCAACCTTAAAAGAAGGTCTCGCAGAGGTAACACCCAAATTTTTATAAACGCACTGATTACTGGGCCACATACCGCAATTTTCGGTATCATACCAGGAATCGCCTAGGGAGCAATCTGGTTGAAGCGTGACATGATTGAAGGGTATGTAAGTGAAAAATGTATATGTATATATGTACATTTAGATATCCATACAATAAGTATACACTCCATTATTTATATTTTTCTTGCCTCTGTGTATACTTCTACTTGTGACTTCCTTATGTGTCGAGGCAGTAGACAAATAATTGTCCGGTAGTAGGACGATACCGCTAGTAAGGAATGCTACATCGTCCGGGGCACGATTTGGCCAGTAACCAGCCTGCTCGCTGTGGTATTACTCAAGAGAACAATACAATTTTTTTTTTATGATTGTGGACCCGTACAGGCTAAATTTGACCTATCGTGCTAAAGCACTCAGGAACACTTAGGAGGATAGATAGAGGGATAATGAATTGCCAATAGATGCCTATGAACAGCTACCTTAAATTTTCTCATATCATAAGTGGGAAAAAAACAGGAACTAGGGAGATCATTCCAGAGTTTAGAAGCCGTGTAGAAAAATGTGGATTGTGCCCGTTTGGTACGACAAGTGGAGATTTGTACTGCATACTGATGATGTGAATGAGCGAACCAAGTGTTTCTTGCAAAAATAGCCCTAAATGGTATCAAAGAATATAATTCAGCTGCACAATAGCCGTTGTAATAACGATAATACAAGGAAAGAAGTGAAACCATCCTTCTATGCTAAGGGGACTGTATGTGAGAAGTTAAGGACGGGTCATTTATAAGCCTAATCGCTCTCTTTTGAATGCTATCAACGATATCGGGAGCGTATTAGGGAACACTAACCCAGAGGTGAGAATTATATTCCAGATGAGGCCGAATTTGGGCCTTATACAGCAGAAGGAGTTGTTGAGAGGTAAAGTACTGCTTAGATCTGTACAAAAAGCCTATTTTACGAGCAGCTGTTTTGGTAGCTGACAGAAGATGGTCAACTTATGGGAGATTTGAAGATACAGTCATACCCAACAGAGTAATAGAGTCGGAAAACTTAAGAACTGAGCCATTCATACTTACAACAGGAAATGATCGATCTTTTTTGGCGGACACAATTGCCTGGGATCGACCTGGCTACAAGGGGCAGTCAAGGTCGAAACAGACAGGTCCCGTTGCTGACGATTATGCAAGGAATGAGTGGTGAGTATATTTTTTTTATTGTTGTGGACCTGAACAGGCTAAATTTGGCCTATCGTGCTAAAGCACTCAGAAACACTTAGGAGGATGGATAGAGGGATAATGAATTGCCAATAGATGCCTATGAACCTTAAATTTTCTCATATCATAAGTGTGAGGAAAGCAGGAACTGGAGAGATCACTCCAGAGTTTAGAATCCGTGTAGTAAAATGTGGATTGCGCCCGTTTGGTACGACAAGTGGAGATTTTTACTGCATACTGATGATATGAATGAGCAAACCGAGTGTTTCTTGCAAAGATAACTCGAGATGGTATCAAAGAATATAATTGAGCAGCACCATAGCCGTTGTAATAACGATAATACAAAGAAAGAACTGAAACCATCCTTTATACTCAAGGGACTGTATGTACGTGGAATGTTAGAGGTATGCATGGCAAAAATTTGAAACTGCGAAAGTAATGTACGAAAGACACCTTGATATTCTGTGTGTATCGGAGACAAAGTGCAAAGGAAAGGATGCTGTGGAGATGTAGGATGGCAGCCTAGTACTATCGTCAAGAGTTTAGACTGGAGTACATTGCGCAAAAGGAGTTGGGGTGATCGTAAGTGAAAGAGCACAAAGATGTGTTACACAGTACGAATTGGTATCTCCCCGGGTAATATCGGTTAGAATGAAAGTGGAGTTTGAAAAAATGTTTCTTGTTGCATGCTATGCACCGGTAAATGGAGAAAGAGACCTGGAGCGCGAGAAGTTCTGGAATGAAGCAAAGAACGTGTCGAACGTATGTAAGCCAAACGAAAGAGTGATGGTAGTGGGGGATACGAACGGATGGGTAGGTGTACAGAGAGAATATACTGAACGGTTCTAGGAAAGTTCGGAGACCAAAGAGTCAATGAGAATGGTCAACGCCTGGTGAACATCTTTGTGGAGAGAAGCCTGTTTGTACCCAATATATGGTTTAAACATAAAAATGTGCATATGTATACATGGAAAAGGGGTGAATCTAAAAGTATGATAGACTTGATAGTATATAATGAACGGCTTAGAAACCTGCTGAAAGACACATGGATAAAGCGCGGATCGAACCAATTTTTTGTTATATCGAGAGTGTGTTTAGGGTAAAAGTGAGTCTGGAGAAGGAAAGTAAACGTAGTGCGAACGTCCAGAATTATGGTAGGCAAACTAGTGGATAATGGTGCGAGAATGAAATACACAGATGCTGTGAGTAAAGAGTTGAATGTGAAGAAAACAGTGTGGAACGAACAAATAAAAGACACTGACGTTGAAAGTGCATGGATAAGCTTGAAAAACTGTGCTGTCAATTGTGTTGTGCGGATATGTGGAAGGGCGACTTTAGGTAGACAGAAAAAGTGTGCTTGGTGGAATGAGTCGGTAAAAAAGGCAGCTGTACTGTGCGTTTGTAGCTCTGGAGAAAGCATACGACAGAGTTAATAGGGAGAAGCTGTGGGAAATATTAAAGGAATATCGCATAAATAAAGGTCTAATAAATGGAATAAGGGCAGTATACAACTGTAGTCGGGTATGAGTTAGGGTGAGAGGAAGTGTGAGTGAATACTTTAATATTGAGCAAGGAGTGGCGACAAGGCTGTGTGATGTAACCGTGGTTGTTCAATGTATACATGGATAAATGTGTTAGACAAGCATGTAACGATGCAAATGGTGTAATGGTTGGTGACGTAAATGTACGACTAAAGGTAAATGTGAACAAAATTAAGATTGTGGTGTTCAATCGGGAAGGTGGAAAGGAGAGTAGAGTATTTACCCTGCAAGATAAAATTGTGGAGCAAGTGGACGACCTGGTATATCTGGGTAGAATACTTAATGCAGATGGTACAATGGAAGGCGAGATTGGACGAAGGGTCAATCCTGGAAAGAAAGTGATTGGAAGTATGTGGACGAAATGAAAAACGAAAACATGAGCCTAGCTGAGAAACGAGCAATCTATAATGGTGTGTTTGTCTCATCAGTACTGTATGGACGTGAGACATGGGTATGTCAAAAAAACCGCGAAAGAAAAATAAATTCCGTGTGTATGATATTTGGCATTACGTAGATCATGTGTTATTTGTTAAATTGCTATTTAATAAGAGCTGTAACAATGGTAACTAATGCTGTTTCGCTCTAGTGGTATAAGTACTCACATTTATATTGTTTAGTTCACTAAACGAATTAACATCAACATTGAAGTTAATCAGAAAAAGGAATATGCAGCTTTCTGATAGAATAAGTTTACTTTTATCTGATTGATAGTTTTCCTTTAGCTAGAGTTATGTCATGCAATATGTTAAGGTTACAAAATAGTTTCATAACCCATTAATAACTAAATTTGAGTATATGTCGACTTACCCCTTTATTGTACATGACCGCAGAGTTGTAACCAAATTAGCTTTTTAACAAAAATGTTTCTTTACTTTAATTGGAAGTCTTATTTCCATGTTTATCTATAAACAAGCTCACACTTCTATTTAAAATATACAAGGTATGTATTTATAAAACACAATGAAGCTATAGCAACGCTCGGAAGTACAAATAGGGAAACCTAAAAATTCGATTATCTTTAGTTATCAATTATAAGCAAATGTTTTCCACCAACTTACATGATATTGGATATAAATATTCGCTAAATATTTACATAAACTTGCTGAACTTAGTACTTTTTGAATATAAGTATTCATAAATTATAACCTACAAAAATCGTTAAGATAAAATATCTGCTAGAGGTCTATTTGTTGCTCCTCATTAATACGTTAATTAAAATGAACAATTTTCTTCGATTTTCACAAAGTAATCGTTGTTTTCTTTTACGGAGTAAATTTCGAATAAACAGTATTTATATTTATAATTACATGGAAACCTGTAACTCCACTACCGCCATCTCGGAAAAGAGTAATTAATTAAATGAAATTATTACGGAAAATATCTGAATCTGTTTTTAAATATTAACTCGTACTATCGTAAGTGAAGACGCAGGTTTATTCTTTGGTAACAAGGATAGTAGGATGATATCACTGAAGTTTACAATTTATATTTATTTGGTTCTAAATAGTATGAGGTGCAACGTTTTGATTGGTCACATTTTTTTTTGTTTTTTGCTAATGTGAATTCTGCATTATTTTATTATAGTATTGAGTTTATGTGAGACAAAGCTGTGTTCTGTTGTTGGCGTTTAGGGACGACCTTAGAATTTTTCTACAACAGAGGCCAACTGCTTGTCATAAGAGGCCACTAATCAAATGGGTGTGGAAGGAGCGGTAAGGAACCGAGTCTCCTGCCGCTAGTAAGACTGCTGTGGGGGACAGTTCGTTGCGCCCGAGCTGAGATTTGATGATGGCAAAGTTATTTCTGGCAGTGATCCGAGTATATGGCGAGCGTTTTGTTTTTGTTGTAATTTATTTTGTTGGTTGTAGTTTGTAAAATTGTTATTTTTTTGTGTTTTGCTTAGCCACACTTCACATTCGTACATGTTTAAGTTTTCTCTATTTCTTCAGAATTTTGTGCTAGTTTTTGGAATTATGGCATATTTAACCTAGTGAGTATATTCTAGTTAGCTTTGACGTGGTCTCTTTATTTACAAACTTACCTTTCTACGTTGTCCAAAAAAGCATTGATAAACATTGTAATGAGATCTCATTAAATTCTAACCTAAACTTGGAAGATTTCCATACAATACTAAGATTTATTTTTGAATCAAATCTATTAGTGTTTAATAACATTTGTTACAAACAGATATTTGGTACACCCATGGGATCATCAATTTCGCCGATTCTGTGCAACTATGTCCTTGATGATCTCATAAATGAGTGTATCACCAAAATTCCTTTTGTTGTCCCTTTTATCAAACGTTACGTAGATGATCTTACTTGCGCTACCCGAGGATAAAGTAAATCATGTTCTTAACATATTTAATAAACAGAATGAACATTTACAATTTACGTGTGAAAAAGAAGAAAATCGCTGTATTCCTTTCCTAGACATGGTAGTCCACCGGGAAGCAACATAACATAATCAAAGCAGAATGGTATAGAAAACCCACGTGTAGTAATAGGTTCGTTAATTATTTCTCTCAGCATCCTCTTAGGATGAAAACAAATTCGATAATATCACTTAAGAACAGAGCAATCAATATTTCGCACCCGCTTTATATAGATAAGGGGTTGGCGTTATTAAAAAAGATTTTGGTAGAAAGCTCTTTCCCCAAGGCGTTCATAAATAAATTGTTATTTACCACCCCCTTCCATAAACACCAAGAACATATTTTCAATTTGAATCGCGCGAATGTAGATCAGGACTAACAGGCCATAGAACCGAAAGGAACATATTATGTCACTTCACCTTTCGTTTCGATCCTAACTAACACACGAAAATTAAACCCAACTTAAAACACTTAAAAAATCTGTGATATATTCTATGCCGTGCTTGATCTGTAACAAAGTGTACATAGGGCAAACGTCCATATGGTTGTCGGGGAGAAAAAATCTAACATCAAGAACCTTAGTAGTATATACAGTTACATCCTAACGTTTCATAAGTAATAATAATTTAGTTGTTTAGGTTTTATTATTGACGTGATGTTATATTTAATATAATAAATTGCTTTTTGGATAATGGTTATATAATTTTTGAGTAGTTTGTTCTTATACCGGGTGTTACAAAAATGTAGACCAATACGTTAACCACATACCTATTCCTTGGGACAAAATAAGGGAACTTTTCTTATGTCACTTTTCATTTAAACGCTTCCTTTTCGATATACAGGGTGTCAAACTTCACTTTTTAAAAGCGTATTTTTTTATTATCTCTGGTGTGTTTTAAGATATCGTTTTCAAATTTCGTACAAATCTTACTCTTTTCTAAGTGCACCTTCTGTATGATTTTAAGTAAAACATTCAAAGAACTAATAGAAAAATAAGAGGGCTGTGGTAACCTTTAAGCCCCCATTCTTTTTCTGACGAACGCCTATGAACGTCGCATCCATTTTTTGTAGTAGTTTGATGATTTATCTAACTTTTTTGGCTCTTGTAAACTTTTGATTTGATGCTTCCTTTATGACATACTTTTAGTTATTCGACTAGGTGTTGCGATTTTTTTTATTTTATTAATCAGAATAAATTCATAATAATAACTTAAAACAATCTATTGTGCTAATAATTATAATACGAAGTTGGATGCAAATAATTAAATTAAATGTTCGATGTGTCTACCGCCTTCGCGAATGCACCTTCTGGCTCTTTTTATAACTGAAAACCGAATATTTTGGAAAATATTCGGTTTCGATCTAAATACCTCTGCACCTCCTGCGATGCGATCCCTCAATTGATTTTGATTTATTATTATTTGTTATGCAAAATAAATTTAAAAATAGGCTTATCTTAAAGTTCGTAACAATATCAGTTAATTACTTCTCTTGTATTTTAGTTTTATTTGCAACGGTTTCAAAGATATCTGAGTTTGAAAATTCGGCTCATTTTCAGTTTTTTTCTAAATAACTACGAAAGTTGGCAACACTGATCAAAACTCAAAACGTCATTTGATTGGTATTGAAATTCTGCCCAATATTGCTAATTTAACCCACTCTGTAACAGTTATAATAACAAAGTTACCCATAGAAGCTTAGTTAATAATAGCGTAAAACAATCAGTTGAGTTAATAATTCAATACTACGTCGCATACAAAAAAATTTTATGTTCGATGCGTCGACAGCCTTCGCGATTGCACCTTTTCTCAAATATCTTTGAAACCGTTGCAAATAAAGCTAAAACACAAGAGAAGTAATTGACAGATATTGTTACGAACTTTAAGATAAGCCTATTTTTAAATTTATTTTGCATAATAAATAATAATAAATCAAAATCAATTGAGGGATCGCATCGCAGGAGGTGCAGAGTGATTTAGATTGAAACCGAATATTTTCCAAAATATTCGGTTTTCAGTTATAAAAAGAGCCAGAAGGTGCAATCGCAAAGGCGGTGGACACATCGAACATTTAATTTAATTATTTGCATCCAACTTCGTATTATAATTATTAGCACAACTGATTGTTTTAAATTATTATTATGAATTTATTCTGTTTAATAAAATAAAAAAATTGTTAAAAAAATCGCAACACCTAGTCGAATAAAGTATGTCATAAAGGAAGCATCAAATCAAAAGTTTACAAGAGCCAAAAAAGTTACATAAATCATCAAACTACTATACAAAAATGGATGCGACGTACATAGGTGTTCGTCAGAAAAAATGGAGGGGGTTAAAAGTTACCACACCCCTCTTATTTTTCTATTAGTTCTTTGAATTTTTTACTTAAAATCATACAGAAGTTGCACTTAGAAAGGAGTAAGATTTGTGCCAAATTTGAAAACGATACCTTAAAACACACCCGAGATAATAAAAAAATACACTTCTAAAAAGTGAAATTTGACACCCTGTAACACCCTGTATACTGTGTTTATCGTTACGTACATACATCCTGTGTTGATCATTGTCTTTTATCTTATAAATTGTTGTACATATTATTCCGTTAGCACACATAGTCACTATTTTAAATAACCTTATAGTATTTACTGATATTATTTGTGTATTTTAATGTTGGCAATTGCAATGTAATATATGAGTTGTTTTAGTAATTATTTTCAGTTTTTTAATTGCTTTAACAAAACGAAGTTATAGGTAATTAATTGTTATAGACTGGTTGGTTATTACAAGTTTTGGTTAAATTAATGTTTTTTTGGTGTATGTGTAATTTGTGTTAAATTAATCGCTGATCTTATGTTGCAAAAAATTAAATTAATGCTACTTAATGATTAGTCTCACGACATGTAAGTCCTTTTTGTAATAATTAGTCGTAATTACATGCTCATATGTAATAATATGTAGAAATTTCAGCTGTCTTGATAATGAGAATAAACTTTTCTCGAAAGCTCGACAAATATCAGAGTCTTCTTAATTCTGGCCTAATTAGACTTTATAAAATTGACTGCTTCCTCAAAACACAAAACTCTAATATTATGAAGTTAAACAGTCAAAAGTACCTGTTTTCATATATATATATATATATATATATATATATATATATATATATATATATATATATATATATATATATATATATATAATATATTATATATATATAGTGCGTCGAAGTACGATATATCCGTTATTAAAGGAGATATCAAAAAAAGTTATTTACAACAATTATAGGCAACTTCAAACTTCACATTATAAAATTATTACCAGGGTGAACCAAACATACTTTTTTCTAAATGGGACACCCTATATATTATTTCTAATTTAGATTAAGCTCATCTCCCCCATACTTCTAATACAGTGTTTCATTACGTTATACAGCGTATTTCAAAAGTTATGGTCAATTGTACACGAAAATCATTCTTTATTATTGCACCAATTGAATATAATTGAAAATGATTTTGTCAATTTTTTCAAATGAATCACACTGTATTTTATTTTAAAAAGTGAAAATACACCTTACGTTCTTTCATTTTTATTAAGCAGTCCCTCTAGCTAAAATCGTTAATTTCTGAGATATTTCCAATTTAATAACAGAAAGAGATTTTTTTTAAATTTCTATTATAACAAGTTAGCCGTGAACAAATAAAAGTGTGACAAATTATTATAAAAAATTAAACAACATCGGTTATTAAGACAAAATTCTTATAAAATTAATCACGGCTAACTTGTTATAATAGAAATTAAAAAGAAATCTTTGTCTGGTGTTAAATTGAAAATATCTCAGAAATTAATGATTTTAGCTAAAACTGAAAGAACATAAAGTGTATTTTCACTTTTGAAAATAAAATGCAGGGTGATTCATTAATCTAAATTTGAAATAATATATAGGGTATCCCATTTAAAAAAAGTACGTTTGGTTCACCCTGTAACACCCTGTAAATACGAAAATAATTTTATAATGTGAAGTTTGAAGTTGCTATAATTTGTGTAAATAACTTTTTTGGCATCTACTTGAATAACGGGTATATTGTACTTCGACGCACTAATACCGCACCCTATATGTATACAGGATTTAGGTTAGTTAGAATAGTGGTTCTTTTGATGCTAGATTAAGTTAGAAGTCTAATTATGTTGCTGCTTGAGGATGATCATTTTTTGCGTATTTTTGAATTTTTACGAAAGGACTTGTATAACCGATTGTAACCTATTACAGGATTTGACGTTAATTCTTATATTCTTGGTTTGAATGTGTTTATTTTTTATTTTTATTTTTGTATGAATGTGGGCGAAACCAGGAGGTGGGCGCTGGGTTGAAAGGAGTCACGTGGGGCACGGCTTCCAGAACTCCCTGCGTCATTCGGCATTGTCACTCGCGTGTGTGAGTGTGGTGTAGGTGGACTTGGTGTGGGTGATACTTCTCCAATCACGGAGCTGAAGCTCGGGTATTAACTGTTTACCTCTGCGCTGTCCCATGGATTTATGAGCGACGGACCCCCTAGACCTGGACCCAGTACTTCAACACTACCTATGTCAGAAGGCCTTACTGCACATTGCAATAACCCGAAATCTTTCTTCACATCCTTAAAATTCTTAAACGTTCCGTAGAAGAATGTCACGTTTAACTACAACCATACCTACCCCTTAAATACCTCCGATCCCTTGTTAGATGGTATACTTAGGTTGCGGCACCATTTTGGTGATCCTTCCGTAATCCTCCAATAGTTATTCGGCACTCGTTTTTACACCACAATACCTCCATCACCCTTCTTTTCCTGCGTGATCCGTCACGTAATTAAGGATATCGTTGCCAAGAGATCCTCGATTTGATTTCTCTATTATCGGTCATTATAGCTATACGGATCATCTCAAAGTTCACCAACTCCCAACTTCCTTAGCACGCCTGATCACCTGCTCCTAAACCACCCTTGATTTCGTCTCGTGCGGGAGTCACCATATTCAGGAAACATGTAACAACATTTTTATGTTATGCTGCAATTTGCAATGTTGTAAGCAACTTCGTTCATTTTCGTGTCATGTAAATTGCATACTTTATTGGCTGAAAATACATATTAACATTATTTTAGTACTATTTGCACTTACGGTTCAGGCAGGTCATGTGCAATGATTTCATTAGCATCGTTTTTGGTAGATGATTAAAAGCGAGATATTTTACATTGTTTGAGATGTTTACCCTTTTTAGGCACTTTAATTTTCAGGGTAACTTTTCCTTTTGGCGTATTTTCATCGTACAACTAAGTTTGCCGTTAATTGTACGCTGTACGTTTCAATTGATCGAGGATGATTCAGTAAAAGTTTCTTATTGTGCAGAAAAATTATAAACAAATGGTATCTTAACCCGTTTAAATCAACCAAGTTTGGCTGCTTTCTAAGGAAATTTACATATTTGGGATCAACAAGTATCAAAACCCTGTTATATTTCCATTTCAAGAATCACAACCAAATTTGAAAGCGTGTATTCAGCAGTGTTTAGTTATCAGTAACAGTATAACAGTGACAACCAAAATATAAACGTACTGCAGGGATTTCATCTCTAAGCATTAATTCATAATTATTTTCTTTGGGTTAATACCAGTTTAATAACATTAGTATTTAGTTTGTTTCTACTTTATAACTTGATTTGAACTTGTACATAATAAACCTTCTTATTGTTTTTTTTGTAGTTTTAAATTTACTACATTTAAGGTTTACTTGTTTTCCATAAAATAAGTTGGCGTCCGAGATTTTTAAACATTTATTTACAGGCTGAGGCTACATCAATGTTGGAAAGTGAACATATCTAGTCACAATTAGTTTTAAATTAAAGCAAATCAAAATTTTAAGAACCAAGCCCATTTAATCTCCGACTAACTAAAAAGCTCAAAATTTTCTAGTTGACATTAGAAGTATAAATAATATTTGGGGTGAATTAATAACCACAACACACCCTTATTTCATCCTTTTTAAATATTACAAACATTACCCTGCGAACCTTCCCAAATCCTGCACCACTCGCCAAGTATTGTACCACTCGTACGCAAGTCGGCCATACCGCTGTCGAGTGTGCATCTCGAGCCATCTGGTGCTCGAACTGTGGTGAAAGACACAGATCAAGATCCTATAAATCCTCAGATTCACAAAAGTGTAACAACTGCGGCGGTGATCATTCAACCTACTCTTTACAATAACAGAAACGGCGGGAACCTCCCAGTTCCCGGTCGACAATGGCAATCCACGACTCTATCATGTCTTCCAAAGAATCCGGTTCCGAAGACAGCACACATGAAAACACCTCCAGACACAGAAGCTCTCACCATCAAACTCTTTTACAAAGCCTTATACGCGTCCTGTTCAACATTTTTCGTGACCAACGTGTCGTAGCCCCATACAGCCTAGCCGCTGCAAATAGGGCCCATGCACACGCCTAAGCTGCTAGAAATGGGGTCTGTTAGATTTCCTGACTGTATGCTCATTTTTAATTGTACCACAACACCGTATTGCAAACTGTATGTAAACTCCGCAAGAGCGCGGGACATTTATTTCTAATCTACAATGAGAGGTACCACTAACTGAACCCTTAAGAAGTGGTGAGAGAGATGGAAGGTCCTCCATCTCTGCTTAAAACTTGTTTCACCATTGAGATACACTTGATTTTTGCTTTAACTAATATTTAATCTACGAAAAAGTTATTAATACGTTTACGTTTACAAGCAAATGAATAAATAAATATGATTATTGTGTTTTCAACGTTTTTGTTGAAACTCGCCTGTTTCATTTTATCAAAATAGTACGCTCTAATTTTGAGTGTAAAATAATTTTTATGATATAATGTGATATTGAAATTTTTTAAATAATACGTAATTACTTTCAGTTGTTTATTAGAAATGCATTATGCAGATAATTATAATGATTACAATGTACACTCCTCCTAAATGGAATCACACTCTATATATTTTTGTTTTCCCTGTGGAAAAGTGAAAGCATAATAAATATCAATTTGGCAGCCATCAAATCTTGCAAATCCAACAGGTTTCAGTTAAATGTAAAAATACTGTTTTATTTTTAAATCAGACCACTTAATCTGATTTCTATCATCAATTATTAAGTAATTTACTATAATATCTATCAATCGATCAATATAATAACTCGATTTGTTAAATATTTTTAATCAAATGATGCACGTTTTGGAAATTGCAAATCCCAGGAAATGAAACAATTAAAATGCGAATCTAAGAGATCAATCTGAGCTGCTGGCTATATAGCCTTAGTAGAGTTCACCATAAGAGTGTTATTTCAGGATACTGAAAACTGATTCTGTAAAAGGACTTTAGTTACAGGAGCAAGATTCTGATCCATGATCTTGATTTGAAGTAGCGTCTGTCAAAAGAATCTTAAATGCAAAAGCATGATTCAAGCCTGAGATGTAGATTGAAACCAGGTTCTGTCAAAAGGAGTTAAATGCCGAAACAAGATGCAGGCCCATGGTGTTGATCTCAAGACCGAATATCTTAAACTGCCATTCATTTTTATCTGGTTTAAAAAAATTTAATTATTACTCAAAATTTACATGTGTCTAACATTATTTGAAGTGGAAAACCCACAAATTCCGGTATCCTGCTGGGGATTAAGCGAAGGGAAGTGATTAAACTGAACAATGTACTTGAAATACAGGTAGTACTTACAGGGCCGTATTAAAAATTAAACTTTGTATATTTCGAATTTATCTAAATGATGGTTAAAAGTTTTTCCTCATTTATAATTTTCTTTGTAGAAAATTGTGCAAACATATTAATTACATTGAATCAAAATAATAATAAGTAGGTAATGAATCAGTAACTATATTTTTATACCTCAAGCACTGCCATTCCTACTGTAATTTTGCAATAAATTAGTTCAGTTGAAAGAATTCATTTTAAAGATTAAATTAAATTAAATTCAGAACCTTTAAAAATGCATAATTACAACTATGTACAAAGTGGATAACTAACTACTATTGTAAAACCTTTTTGAGTTGTATTAAAATATACCTTAATTTAAGGTCTTTCATTCGTTCTTGTTGTAAATATAAGAAAAATTTTAATTATTTTTACATTATAGCTATTAGGTAGGCAACTTAATTTGCATTTTGGTGTAACTTAAGTGCATATCTTCTTAAGGGTATATATTTCTTAATGATTTATACTCCCACTTCAAATAATTTCCTTCTGATCATTTTATTCCTGATGAAGGTTGTGAGAAGCAGAGAGGTTTTTTTGGGTTTTTCACCTAAATTTTGTGCCAGTGCCATTAATTTGATGGCACTTTTGTTTTACTTTTACTTTTACTTTGATTACAGTTTAAATGCGCATTTAATTTTACTGTTGCGCAAGGTTTCATTATATGATTGCAATTTTTATTGGAAAATCTCAAGATAATGCATTAAACGGATTATTCTATTTCAAGAAGATAAACTTATAAGAAATAAAATTCCATTTTATGGGTGTGGCTGACAACATGAAAGAAGTCTTATTGCAATATATTGCGCAACATTACACAAGGATTACGTTCATCTTGGTTTGCATTTCCGCATTATTTTTTATAATACCAGGGATTCTCAAGAAGATTTTGTATATTTAGTAACAGGTATTTAATGTTTAATGATTTTTTTAGTAATTTAATGCTAGTTTTAAGATATATTTTATTTAACCCTATGACTTTAAATATTTAATAAACATAGTTGTATATTTTTTATTATTTTACATTTTGATAAAATTTTTAGTGTAGAACTCGGTTTAGTTATTCCGAGCATTATTAAAAAAAATAACTTGGCGTCCGAGATCATTTTTATTAGTGTTACATTACAAAATTGTGGTAATCAAGCCAATCAAAAGACTGGCCCTATATTAATCTACCGATTTGAGTCAAAGGCATTATTTGTGGTGAATGGTTGGTATTTCCTGTTAGTTTAACAATTTGTGTTTTAGGAGAACTTTTACATTTATTACTTTATTATTAATTTAAATTATTACGATTACTAGTTCGACCACTTCATTATACTATCATAAGTCTATCATAAATCCAGAATTACGAGTGATTCTACTATCAATTAAAACTTTGAGACATTTTAAAACGTAAAATTTATTTTAGCAACAGGTTTTAGATGCGAACCTGCATTTAGCGCAACTGGTTTCGCGATAAGAGACTTATCGTACTTGACTTTTAATTTTAAGTGGTGGGTTTTCCCATTTCAAATAATGTCTATAATTTCTTGACATCTGCCAAACTTGGAAATAGTGTCAGTCGATAAACCATTAAACGTTAAGATAGGCACATGTAAAGCGCTTTCCACAAATGTCAACCGTTTCCAAATTCCCAAAATGGCGATATTCAACTACCACTTTCTCCAAAACGGCTAAATATCAACATAAGGTATGCTACCCTAACATACTGAAAACACCCATAATTTTGCATAGAATTTGAAAATGAAACTAAATAAAACGGCTAAATCTCAACTTGAGGTCTTGCATAAATGAAAATATTTTAAAAAAGGTACATTTGTGCAGACGAATAACTTTTGTATTAAACATTTTTTTGTAAGTATTACAGTTTTCGTAATATTCTAACGAACGGTATACGTGTATCACCCTGTATTTTTTCGACCTAAATTAAACATGATTATTTTAATGAAATAATTAAAATGCGAATCCAGAAAATAAATTTTATAAATAGCGATGAATCATATTTTTCGCAGGAGATTATGTTAATTACAAATAATCAGCGAAAATCAAACAACCAAGCTTAATAAAGGCTTGGCCTTTGTGTTCTCTAAACCAGAGGTACAGTCTTCACATAACCAATCAGCGCACGATAGCCGTAGGCTTCCAACGAAAATACGATACGCTTAAGGATCAATCAAGTACCAAAAACTGCTAGTGGGTGGGACTTGGTCCCCAAGCCACCAATCTGAACACAACTGGGCGGGGGAAACGGCCAATCAAATTCTAGAAACTGAAAGTACGTATAGACTTTAAAGGGTTGGCCTTAAACGACCAATTAGATTTTTCACCCACCTTCGGACGGAGCAATCAGATAAAAGAACATGAAAGTAGGCGTGAGCCGTAAGTGAAAGAGGGTGTCAGAGAAATACTTTTTAATAAAAGAATATTAAGTAATTTTTCGCAGTCACCACATTTACTGAAATTGTGCACCACAACACACGGAACAAACAAATTTTATGGAAATTTCAACGACGTATTAACATTTTTTTAATTTTTTATCCTTCATTGAAGGTACTTTATAGAAATAGATATCTGTATAGCCACATGAGCTAACTAAACATGATCATAGAAACATCTCTCAATTTTTATATGTGTATTACATGTAGTACAAAGTCAAATAAACACAATTCATCGTGACCTCTTTCTACTTATCTAGTCGAAATATGACAAAAATAGCATGATCAGCTAACCTAAGGCAAACCAAGTTGCCACGTTGCACAGCTATACTCTAGAGTTATACAGGGTGTGGCGCGAAGAGTTTTGATTAAAAGTAATGGCGGATACATTATGTTAAAAATCTGAAATTATGTAGCTGTAGGTTTTGGATTAAGCTGAGTTCAAATATAATATCGTCCTGAATGTGGCACTTCCGGTTATACCGGAAGTAGACGTCAACTTTGTTATTTCAAATGGAACCTAATATTTTTTAATTTAATTTTCAAATTCTACATAAAATTCTAGATAAAATTTGTGCACAATGTCCTATACCAAACAGTATTTTCGAGATATTTCGATTTTTTTTTTAATTTTGAAAAAATCCTAGTCCACATTGAATAACGATATCTCCATTAATAACGAAGCTAGTGACGTGAAATTGTAACCAATAAACAACAAGCACTTGCCCGTTAGCTTCAGATATCCATATCATTGATATTTTATAAAGGGTGTTTTAAACTTAGCCGCCAACATGCACAATTTAAATCATTTATAAGTTGCTTACTTTAAATAGAACACCCTTTATTTTATTACATTTTCCGCTGTATTTTTTTGGTATCAGTATTCCCTATACCTAAATCCAACCACTTTTGTGATATTTCATTATCTTAGTTAAAACATAACAACACTTAATTATTTCAACATTAGTAAAGGGTAGGCCATGGCTGTCAAAGATTTGATAGTTAGAACGTTAACTGTTTATGTTGTTTTGACAGTTTTCTTTGCCAGTTTGTGTTTCATAGTAAATAATGGCAAATGTAGGATTTACTAATGATGATTTTTTAAATCTTATTATTATTTACGGCGAGTGTAATAGAATTGTTGAACGGACTTGCTGTGTTTTTGCAGAAAGATATCCAAATCGACGATTGTAAGAAGATTGCTTGAAAATTGCGTCAGTTTGGTCAATTTAAGACAAAAATTAATAAAAATAAACCACTAGTGGACAGTAACATAAACAAAATTAATGTTTTTGGTTATTTTACGGCCTCTCCAAATGCCTCCATTAGAGATTGTGAGAGAGACCTTACTTTGTCGACGAGAACAATTCATCGCATTTTAAAAAAACACAAATGGAAACTATTCTCATATCATTTGGTGCAACACTTACAATTAGGTGATCTTCCTCGAAGGGTAGAATTCTGTGGATGGTTTTTAATGAAGACCCAAGAGGATGAAAACTTCATAAAAAAAGTTATGTGGAGTGATGAAGCAAAGTTTAGCAAAAATGGATTATTTAATCGACATAATTCCCACACTTTTGGTCTAATGAAAATCCACATGTTAGTAGAGAACGTTATTTCCAAGAAAGTTGGAGTTTTAATGTTTTTTGTGCAATAAAAGGCGATACAATTTTAGCATTAAAATTTATGATGACAATTTAAATGGTAGATATTGCCACATTTTAGAAGAATCCATACGACCGGCGTTGCATACTTTAAGAAATGGAGAGGCGGCTTCAGCTTGGTACCAGCAAGATGGAGCACCTCCTCATAACTTTGGGCCTGTTGCTCAGCATCTTTACGACATGTTTGATGATAGATGGATTGCCAATCAGGGTCCGTTTCGTTGACCAGCTCGCTCTCATGATTTGGCTCCTCTACATTTTGGTATTTGGGGTTACATTAAAAATCAGATATTTTCCAAACCTGTTACGACAAAGCAAGATATGATGCAGACAGTCTTACTTGCTTTTAATTCTCTAACACCCTACCATATTTCTAGAATTACAAGACATAACTTAATGAAAAGGATTCATAAATGTTAAGAAGTAGATGATGCTAATTTTGAACACTTATTATAAAACTTTATTTGTTTAATATTACATTTAGTTATTTTTGTTTGTAAGTTATCTAATTAAATTAATACAAAATACCTAGCCAACGTTTTTAATGATATCCACAATTAATAATCGTTTCAGGCTGTTGGTTACTTTTCAGAATTAATAACTTATGAAAAAATAACAAAATATCACCTTAAATAATGGAAATCATGGCCTACCCTTATACCAATGTTAAAATAATTAAGTGTTGTTATGTTTTAACTAAGATAATGAAATATCTCAAAAGTGGTTGGATTTAGGTATAGGGAATACTGATACCAAACGAATTGGCTTAAAAAAATACAGCGGAAAATGTAATAAAATACTGAGTGTTCTATTTAAGGTAAGCAACTTATAAATGATTTAAATTGTGCATGTTGGCGGTTAAGTTTAAAACACCCTTTATGCAATATCAATGAGATGGATATATGAAGCTAACGGGCAAGCGCTTGTTGTTTATTGGTTACAATTTCACGTCACTAGCTTCGTTATTAATGGAGATATCGTTATTCAATGTGGACTAGGATTTTTTCAAAATTTTTAAAGAAATCGAAATATCTCGAAAATACTTCATGTCTGGTATAGGACATTGTGCACAAATTTTATCTAGAATTTCATGTAGAATTCGAAAATAAAATAAAAAATATTAGGTTCCATTTAAAATAACAAAGTTGACGTCTACTTCCGGTATAACCGGAAGTACCACATTCAGGACAATATTATATTTGAACTCAGCGTCATCCAAAACCTACAGCTTCGAAATTTCAGATTTTTAACATTACTATATCCGCCATTACTTTTAATCAAAACTCTTCGCGCCACACCCTGTATTATTGAAAAAATATAAAATATAAAATTTTGGCAATGTAAAGTAAGTATTGAAAAAAAAAAGTTTACAAGATGAACTGATTGCCCATTGTTCCTGATAATTTATGATATTACAAGTACCATAATATACTAAATTGTTCTTTTTAATTGTTTTACATCTACATACGGATTTTGTCTGTACATTAACTATTCGTTTAATTTAAAAATTTACAGCGTTAACTACGTGTGTACCGTTTTTATTAGCTTGTTTGTGAAGGATTTTCTTTGTAGCTTGGAACGATTAAACCACACGAACGATAAAGTTTTTGAATTACCAGATGATTTATGTACGTAGTGAGAAAGTAATTTCTCGTTGTAAAAAATCATGGTCACAGGAGTTGTTCTTCAATATTGTTCTCTGCTATAACGAAAGGATAGGTATTAATTTGTGTTTGATTAGTGTAAAGTACATTTGGTATGAGTAGGTAATGATACAGCCATTCGTAAAATTAGAAGAAAATTTTATCAGATATAATTACATAGGTGAGGTAAATGGCTGTTGTTATTTTACTACCTTGGTTGTGTCTATTACTCGTGTCAATAAGAATTCAAGGTAAGCAAAAGTGCAACAAATCGATTATACCGTGCGTACCAGGAGTAATGTATAACTTCAATAATAATTGAATGGAGATCTATTCGAAAAACGGTTAGACGCATCGATTTTGTATTTTTGGTTAAAATTTTTCACACAAAAATTTTTATACAGGGTCTTCCAAGAACAGCTGAGGTATCAACTTTATATTTTTTAATTTCCCCCTTCCGTCTATTACGTCATTATTGGATTGCACGGAAAATTTTAGACATCCTTCACGCACTATGTCCTTATACCTATCTTCAACAGTTTTTGAATTATTTAAATTTTTACGAATTGCATTTGCTTTTAATAACATTTCACAAAACTGAATATAACAATAAAAAACTAAATTAAATGTTTAAAATGACTTCCATTCACAACTTGACAATAGCCAAGGCAATAAATAAAGCATTTTTGTACATTGTCGATACTCTCCGGTGTTATAGATTTTATTTCGTTCCGAATTAAATTGTCTATAATTATTAGGCTTTACAACACAGCTATCCATTATATACGGACCACCCCCTTGAAAACCAATCAACGAGGTTTGCATCATGACCGTAACCACCGACTCACATTACTGTGTGTATAAAATAAAGGTTTCCGAATTACTATCCCGGAGATTATCCGAAATACCAGATATTCTGATAATCAGTTAGACAGTTTCAGATCCCGATTCCGATACGTTTATTCTTTCCACCTTCCCTCCCATCTTCTTATTCCGACGCTCTCGTACCATTGTACATCTCCAGTAGTAGACCGACTCGTTCCTGACCAACCTTTGTTTACCGCTTGATATCGCCACGTAAGTTTTTAAACAACACCTGCACTACACAACACACGAACGGAAGCGCGAAGACGGAAGGTAAGTCAGGATTCGCTTAATAAACTCGTTCACTGGACGAGAAACAAGCCTAGTTCGCTAACACAAACACACACGAAGTCGGTAGGAGGACGGGATGCCTGCATTTGTTCTCTAAGTGATTTCATTAAACCTACACAAACACATGAAGCAGCAGTAGGACGGAATGTCTGCCTTTATTCTCTAAATCACTTCTGTTACATGCACCTACACACCCCTATAAGGAAGAATTAACGTGCATGACGAAATTGTGTGCAAAAATTGAGCCAGCTCCAAAAAATGGCTTCTGTAGTCGACCCCTGTTGTAAAATTACGTTCTAAAAGTGATCATTACTTTTTTACTTTACGTAATAATCCGTTCAAAATAAAATTATCTCCAGTTCACCAAACACCGATATCTTGGAAATAAAAACCGAGAGGTTTTACTCACAACGTACTTTTCCAGTCGTCTAATTTTGGTCCAGAATTAATTAATTTACGCATTTATATATCGCCGGTCCACTAAATTACGCCTCTAAAAATCGGATAACGTTCCACTACAATAGAACAGAATAAACCCACCTTCTCAACCACCACCAACCATACGGTGAGTGTAATTCCCATATCTATTTCCATAACTACCATCCGTGGTAATTCACCATTTTCCGTATTTTAATTAAAGCAGTCCTTTAATTATCCCTTATTTAATCAGAGTCTCTTTCATAAAGCTACTACCATTCTCGTAATTGTTCAAATCAAATTAACAACCCAACAAAACACGTCAGTAAAACGCCCACGTTTACGTTAAAGATAAAATATCGATTATATTTCACGAACATTTCTTTAGAAATAAGTTGATAACATTAAAATAAGTCATGACGTCAGAATTTTTAACATTGGTAGCCATCTAATTTTTTCCTGGTTTATCAATTTCTCATTTAGCGAATCATTAGTGGTTTGAGATTGAATAGATTTATTTAATCAACCCAAGATTCTGTGTTAAAAATATGACTTTTTAATTTTTCATGACGCTCTGTAGCTTGAGATAACTGTTTCTAAACGTTATATCCTTCAACGAAGGCAGTATGAAAGAGTTTAAATATTTTGCAAGGAAAACAAAATACGCAACCTTATAATGCAAAATAGTCTAACCAAACTCTAGCAACTGTTTCCTCGTTACTTAACCTTTTTTTCTAACACGCAGATGAGAAACCTCTGCAATCTTTACCCAATGGAAAGTTTACATCCGTTTCTGTAAGTTGGGCTATGCCTTATTCTACTAAACCTAATTTAACTTTGTCGGATAGTATGGAAAGCCAATGGCCAAGATCCTTATAAATATCGTCTTTAGCACGCTTACTTCTTCTAACGGACACTGGCCTTCTGACTTGTTCTTGATCACAGATTCAACTGTTTCAAGATTTGTCTCTTAGTGAGCCACTTGCCTTTTTGGCTAACTTTTGTGTTTCGAGCTTCCTTTTCTGTATTGAGCTCCAGAAAGCTTTTTTCTATTATCAGACATCGTAATGTAAGAGTTAAAATGTTTGGATACATTTCAATAAAGATAACTCTTTCCAAAACAATGTTCTGCTATTTCGACATTGATTTGGATTTAATATTTTGAAAAAGAGCGATTCTATTTTAATTTTTCCAATTGATAAATCGAAGTTTATAGCTTTGGCGCTTTTTTAATTAATGTTGCTTTAAAGAATTTACAAAATATTTGCGTTTGTTTTGCAAATATGTCATCATCTATCTATGTACATGAAATATATATATATATATATATATATATATATATATATATATATATATATATATATATATATATATATATATATATATATATATATATATAAATTTATCCTATTAGCTACGTAAGTAGGATGGGTCCAACTTCATCCCCCCACTTTTTTTAGTTACGACCCCCAAAAACGCCCCGCCCTGGTTGGAATTTGTTCATTAACTAGCTTGACCTTGATTTTATGGCAATGAATTTTTGTACAGCCTCAGGATGTGATTGGAGAGCAGTGGCGCGGCTCTGGTTTCTGATTGGTCCGTTTCAATCTTTTAATTATGACCCCTAAAAAATACCCCGGAAATGATTGGATTTTGCTCATTAACTAACTTGATCTTGATTTTATGGCAAAGAATTTTGTTACAGCCTCGGACTGTGATTGGAAAGCAGTGCGGTGGTTTCTGATTGGTCCGTGTTGGCGGCCATTTTGTCGGTTATCTTTGTGATTGTTATGGTGGCAATTTTGAAATAGTGTTCTAATAAGAGGGCTCGCATACTATCTCAGAAGACAAGTATAGGACTCAGGAACTTGTTTTAGGGTTCTTGCCCCTTGCCGGGGTCCTTAGACCCTACCCAGAAATTATGACCCCTAAAAAATCCCCCGCCACTGGTTGAATTTTATTCATTAACGAACTTACCCTAGATTTTATGGCAAAGAATTTTTGTATTATCTTAGGTTGTGACTGCAGGGCAGTGGCGTGCTCTTAGTTTCTGACTGGTAGGTTTTGGCGGCCATTCAATCAAATCTACTACTCAACCCAATTAATCAAATCAATCCAGAAGCTGAGCTAACAATTCTACATAACTTTTAGGTAACGATTCTCCCACTGTACATATCTAACTCCCTAGAGTGACCGCACCGCTTACTTTGCAGATAGAACGGACACTCAGAGTTGGAGGTCTCCCTAAACGTGAGAGTACCCGCGTGGGAAAACAGTCGCTCATCCGCAAATAAGACACAATCAATTTAATCTCAATCAAATGATTCAATCAAATCATAACTTACAACCTGCAAAAACTAGCTTTCAACTCAAAAATACCGGTTTTGGTTAACTTGCAGCTGGCAAAAGCCAATTTTCAATTCAACAATAACTGTTTGACATAACTTACAGCTTCCAAAAAATAGCTTACAATTCAAAATTACAGGTTTGGTTTAACTTGCAGCTTGCAAAAACCAACTTTCAATTCTAAAATACAGATTTGATTTAAGTTACAGCTTGCAAAAACCTACTTTTAGATAAAAAAAATCGGTTTGGCATACACACACACACAATCTCACACACACACAAACTCACACACACACACAAACTCACACACACACACACACACACACACACACACACACAGACGCACACGCACACGCACACCACCACCACACACACACACCTCACATCACACTTACACACACTCACACTCCACACTCCACACTCACACTCACACTCACACTCCACCACACCACACTCCACCTCACACTCACACACTACACACTCACACCTCACCACACTCACACACTTCACACACTCACACACTCACACCACATCACACTCACACACTCACACACACACTCAACACACTCACACACTCACACACCACACATCACACTACCACACACACTCACACCACTCACACACACTCACACACACCACTCACACTCACACACTCACACATCTCACACTCACAACACACTCACACTCACACTCACACACTCACATCACTCACACACTCACACATCACACACATCACACTCACACTCACACACACTCACACACTCACACACTCACACACACACACACCATACACCACATACAACCACACATCACATCACACTCACACACTCACACACACTCACACACTACACTCACTCCACACACTCACACTCACACACACTCACACTCACACACACTACACTCACACTCACACACTCTCACACACTCACACACATCACACCTCACACCACATCACACACATCACACTCACACACTCACACACTCACACCTCACACACACTCACACACTCACACTATCACACTTCCACACTCACACACTCTCACACACTCACACACACAACACACTACATCACACCTCACCTCACTACACTCACACTCACACACCACTCACACACACACACTCACACACTCACCACACTCACTCACACACTCACACACTACACACTCACACTCACACACTCCACCTCACACACTCACACACTCACACACTCACACACTCACACACTCACACTCACACACTCACACACTCACACTCACACTCACACACTCACACACACTCACACATCACATCACACTCACACTCACACACACACACCACTCACACTCACCACACACACTCAACACACTCACACACTCACACACTCACACACTCACACACTCACACACTCACACACTCATAATGGACGATATGAACGCAGCCCATCAAACCTTATCCGGCGATAAACAGATGACATTGACATTATGGGTCCTACACCTCTCATCCGATTATCTGCAATCGATCGAGTTGTTGAAAATCTATCTCTTATGGCCAACAGTCTTTAGCGACGTTCTTCGCGATCTGTTGTCCTGCGGGGACGTCCAGATCCAGGGCGACGTTGTTGCATCCCTTCCTCAGATCATTTAGACCAACATCTCAATACTGTTGTAACATTTCGGTTTACACGACGAGCAATTTCTCTTACCGAAGGTCTGGCCTCTCTCATGTCAATAATACGGATACGTTCAAAATCAGTCAATTGGGAAAAATGTTGATGTTGACGTACTCTCAGCATTGTTCCCAAGTTCAGAACGAAATTGTGAACAAACAATTTTCTTCAAATGTATGGTTACTAAGTGCAAAGGAAAAAACAAAAAAAACAACTACTAGCTAGATTTTATTCAAATGTTAATCGTTTGTTTGTTCTAATGAAAGACATCGTTGACAAAAATTTCAATAAAATCGTTCAACAAATTCTAAATGTTGCAATTTTTTATGGAAGTCAATATATATTTATTAAAAAAACAACCTCAGAAAGTGTTTAAAATGTTATGCACAGTTTTTACTTGCACATAGTGGAAAGGCGGATATTGTTCAACACATATCGACACTTAAGCATAAAAAAGTAGATATTGCTGTTTCTACCACTACCAAGGTGTCGTCTTTTTTTCATAAGGACGCATTTGAAAATAAAGAACAAAAGCTAGCTGCAATTAAACGTACTTGGCCATACCACAACGTGGTTCACAATCAGTCCGTTGGTTTTATGGATTGCACTAGTGAGCTAATAAAAAGTTACTTCCAACAAAAATTTGCATTTACTAGAACCAGAACCAGAATCATTAACCTCCATGTAAAATGATCTTGGAACGGCCAATTCTGTAACGATCTATACTGGTTGTTCAAATCACGGGAGCGTAAAAATGTGTCCTATACTCGTAAGATATTTTATGAAAGACAAGGCCATTTAAGTAAGACTTTTGGAAGTTCAAGATCTTCCAAGTGAAACTTCAGACATATATCTGAATATATTATTAAAACGGTTGACATTAACCCTTTAGTGGACGGGTGCTATAAAAGTTACACCAGTGAACGGATGGGGCCTGTCAGGACCACTTTTTAACATTGTAATAATAATTATAAACAACAGATATACCTTTATCTTGTATTCTGTGTTGAAGTTTGTTTATTTTAGTGTTATCATAGTTGAACATACGGGAAAAAACTTGTTCTAAATATATATAAATCAATAAGTACGTCTAGATGCCTTTTTGGACACTTTTTATTTAAAAAGATATAAATGCAATACTTTACACAAAAAACTTATTATAGATGATGTAATGTATTGTATAAACCATAATATGACATAAAAACATTAATAAGATGAATACAAAAAATGCTGCAGACAAACTACCCCACTATAAACGTGAGTAATTTTTTTTCAATACGTTCACTACAGCATGCAACAATGTGTTCCATGCAAAGCCAACACTTGAAAAATTTGCAAAAATACCTTGTCTTCCTCTTTTTACAATATTTACAATGTCCTCTTTTATTAAGTCAGGTACATTCTCAGTTGAAACACCGGAAAGACGACTCGCCACTTGACGAACACATCTACGAAGGTGCTTGCTGGTTGCTCGTTCAGTCAAACTTTCCTTCACAAGTTCTATGCCTAAATTTTTCAAGAAGAGTCAATTCGTCATTGGGGTCGTTTGCTTTATAGATAATGAAAGCGTTTATAGCAACCACATTCAATAGACCATAAAATACTACCATTGGCCAACGTCGAGTGTTTCTTCCCACATTGTAGACAACGTCGACACCTCCTTTCGTCAAATTATAGAAAGTTACCATTTCTGGCTTTGAAAGATCACTAGTGGTCTCATCAATTTTACTGTCGTTATGCACGGAAGAAACAAGTAACACATTTTTTGACCTTTTGGGTACATAAGAAACGGCAGTCATGTCGACACTGAAACCAAATATAGAAGAATGAACTGGTCTGTTTTTTATATTTATTAGCTCAATGGGAAGTTCTCGCCTATTGGACCGAATAACAACAACTGTGTGGCGGTGTTCCCGCATTAGTCTGCTTACGATGGGATATCCGGTAAACCAGCGGTCCGTGGTGATGTTGCGACCAGAATCAGATAAATGAATACACATTCTTTCTGTGATTGCAGCCGTCGAATTGTCAATTTTGAAAGGACAGTCAGGTTGAGTTCCTGCATATATCTCTATATGAGAAGTATAGAAAGTTCTTGCATTCACTAGAGAAAAAACTTTTAAGCCATATTTATTAGGCTTGTTTGGTATGTAAACTTTAAAGCTGCATCTCCCGCGAAATGCTAGTAGCATCTCATCAAGGGTGACATATTCCCCCACAGAATAGTTTTCCTTACATCTTTCATTGAAAATGTTTTTCTTTTACAGCTGCAAGTTTATCTTGTGATTTCTTTTCATCTCTAGTGTTTCTGTCATGAAACCGCAAGAATCTAAGTAAAAATCTGAATCTCCTTAAAGACATTGATCCAGGAAACATTTCAGCTCCTAGCCCATCGTCGCTATAAAATTCTTGAATATTTTTCCTTCCTTCGTGCTCTGAACTAGCCGAGTATAGTAGCCCAAATAAGGTTCTTATCTCTTTAGTGTTTGTCTCCTTCACGTCGTGTTGATCATCATAATTGTATGAATTTTTTTGGATATATACGTTGGTGTTTGAAACAGTGAGATCTATGATTTCAGCAAAGAAATATTGCCAACATTGTAGTGGCGAGGTTGCATGTTTGAGCTCTTCTAATACTCCTGGAATATGAGAAACAATATTTCCTTGTCTTGTTCTTACATTCAGTGGTTGAGCTTCCTTGCTTCATTTTGTACCATCTTTGCCATAGTAGTACCGTAATCTATCTGATCTAGAAGCTGTACTCTCAGGTTCATCTTCTTCACTCGAAGGCTCATCTTGCTCTGTGTCAGTTTCGCGTTCACTTTGAATTGCGAAATTTTCATCCGCCGAACAGTCGTCATCACTTTCGTTATTAGAAGATTCAGATGATGTCTTCACCTCATCATAAAGAACTCTAAGCCCAGCTATTTCTCTTTCATATGAATCCATTGATGCATCTGTATAGAATAGTTATAAATGTAAAATATAAACACCCCCGTACTAGTACTAGTCGTATGTAAGCTCTATACGATCTCTATACCTTCTGGGGAATTCCCTTCATCATGGAAGTTAGCAAATGTTCCACCTATTCCCAAAAAAGGTGATAAGACCGATCCCTCAAATTACAGACCAATTGCCATCGCTTCCATTTTGTCTAAAATCATGGAAAAAGCCATCAATCAGCAACTGCTCACGTTCCTTGAAACTAACAAACTCCTTAGTGACCACCAATATGGGTTTAGGTAAAGTCGTTCAACAGGCGATCTTCTTTCATATGTGACCCAAGTTTGGAACAATACAGTAGAGCAGTCCGGTGAAACAGTTGTAGTCGTTTGGCATAAGTGTTTACTTGCCAAACTCACCTCGTTTGGGTTAAATGATACGCTCATCAACTGGGTTTCTAGTTTCATTGATAAAAGACGAATATGTGTCGTAGTTGATGGCTTTTTTTCAAAAGAAGTTAGCATTAACGCGGGCGTACCACAGAGATCCGTTATAGCGCCTACACTTTTTCTGCTGTACATAAACGACCTTATTTCTTCAACAACTAACCCCATCCATTGCTTTGCTGACGATAGCAATCTTCACTGTAGTTCATATCAGTCTACTCATAGTGATAATCCACCTTCTATGTCAAATCAAGAAATTAAAGCTGAAATGGCAAATTCAATCAACAAAGATATTCAACGTATTCTCGAATAGGGAAGCAATAATCTAGTTAAATTTAATGCTAACAAAACTCAGTGTTGCCTTATGTCCGCCAAAAAAGATCGATCATTTCCTGTTGTAAGTATGAATGGCTCAGTTCTTAAGTTTTCAGACTCTATTACTCTGTTGGGTATGACTGTATCTTCAAATCTCTCATGGGTTGACCATCTTCTGTCAGCTACCAAAACAGCTGCTCGTAAAATAGGCTTTTTGTACAGATCTAAGCAGTACTTTACCTCTCGACAACTCCTTCTGCTGTATAAGGCCCAGATTCGGCCTCATCTGGAATATAATTCTCACCTTTGGGTTAGTGCTCCCCAATACGCTCTCGATATGGTCGATCGTATTCAAAAGAGAGCGATTAGGCTTATAAATGACCCGTCCTTAACTTCTCACATGAGCATAGAAGGATGGTTTCAGTTCTTTCTTTGTATTATCGTTATTACAACGGCTATTGTGCTGGTGAATTACATTCTTTGATACCATCTCCGGCTATCTTTGCGAGAAACACTCGCTTCGCTCATTCACATCATCAGTATGCAGTACAAATCTCCACTTGTCGTACCAAACGGGCGCAATACACATTTTTCTACACGGCTTCTAAACTCTGGAATGATCTCCCTAGTTCCTGTTTTCCTCTCACTTATGGTATGAGAAAATTTAAGGTAGCTGTTCATAGGCATCTGTTGGCAATTCATTATCCCTCTATCCATCCTCCTAAGTGTTCCTGAGTGCTTTAGCACGACAGGCCTTATTTAGCCTGTTCAGGTCCACAATCATAAAAAAAAAAATAAAAAAAATAAAAAATAAACTGCGTTATTAAGTGTAACATATGTATTTACGTTCTCTTTCCACAGAAAAAAATTTACCGAGTATATTTATTTGACAAAATTTCACAAGAATGCATTTATCGATAAAAAAAAACTTTACAACAGTTTAGTTAAGTATAAAATACTGGAGAGTAGTACCGAGACACCTTGGCCGCCATCTTGGATTTGGACGTCACTTCCGGTTTTACACGCCCACGTGGGGGACCGCATTTTCCACCCTTATTTTTTACTTGTTTACGTGTAGGACGTATTTTTTCACCCCTATTTTTACACACTCACGTGTGAGACCACATTTTCAACCCTAATTATTTTTTATATACCCTCGCGTGAGACCGTATCCTTTCTTTTCGAAGGCCCTTTTCAACCCTAATTATTTTTATATGCCCACGTGTGAGACCGTGTTTTCAACCCTTATTTTTTACACACCCACGTGTGAGACCGCATCCTTTCTTTTTTATCCCTAATTAAAGTTTTTGATTTTTAATGGCATACGTGAAGGACCGTATTTATTACCCTTATTTTGAGATGGTGGTGATCTTTTAATTATTTTTATTAATATAAGATGATGATCTTTAATTATTTTTATTAATTAATTATCCTAGGGAAATTCTTAATCTGATAGCTTTAAGATGATTAAGATCTTTAATTATTTTTATTAATTAATTATTTTTAGCCCCTGAGAAATGATGTAAAAGATAGTTTATTTAATTTTGTGTTTTACTATAAACATTTATTAGAACTTGTTTATCAGATATTATTTAAAGAATTGATTAGATAATAATAATCACGTACACATTGACTGTATTTCCCATTTTACTTTATTAGCGTATTTTTTTGATCAAATGAGATTGTTATTACATTTATTTTAATGCCTATCTACAGGTTGTATTTAGGGTGGGGCTGGTATAGGGTTAATCTTAGGGTTATTTTGGTGGTATTAAGGTCCTTCTGGCTATATTAAGAACAGTGCACCTGGAGGTTAGGCAAATGCACACGCATACAATGTTGGAAATTGCATAATTAATAAGATATTATTATTAAAATTATCGACCCTTTTGCTTTAAAATGGCCACATGCTATTGGATGATCTTTTACCTAAAACGTTGTATTTCTAATAAGGAGGTTTTTGTGCGACACGTGTAGGGCTTCGCAACTTGTTCTCAGGCCTTCGCCCCCTGGCTGGAGATGGTGTGAGAACCTAACCTTATAAGACAAGTGTAGAGCTTAGCTCCTATCGTGGCCCCCTTGATGCAATTGTATGTTGTTCTAACTTAACCTTACAGCTGTAGGCCTTCAACCCACCATACAAAATTGTATTCTAATAAGGAGGTTCTTGTAAGGTAGGAGTTGTATCAGGGTCGGCGCCCTGGCCCCCTTGAGTAAAAATTGATTTTAACGCCATCTAGTGACGTATAGAGTAATGAACATTTTCTGAAGATGATAATGCACACCTCTCTCTTGCTCTATCTTGTTTCTTCCTCCCCCCCCTCTCTCTTTCTCACACACACGCACAAACAAATCAATTAATTAATCAATCTCAAACAAATCACGTTCGATCCTCAGATAAAACTCAATAAATCAGCCGAAATTATGTCTTACAGTTTGCGGAAATCAGATTACAGATCAAACTGAATGCATTAAAGTCTAATTAAATATGACGTGAAATAATAAATAATTTCTACCCTAATGCAATGATGCTTTATGTATAGGCAGATCCTCTAAACAGTCACCACCTATACATTAGGAACATCATATCTGATTTATTTGCATGTTTAATTACATACACACAAAACTATTTCATTGTAACGTGTTCATTAACAGCTGTAAAACCCATTAAAAGTAATAATTACTTATATATAACATAGAGTTAAATTAAAATTAACATGTTTTAAGAATATCAAACTGATATAATGGAAATGAAAGGCAAAAGGTTTTAATGGTTTATTATTATATACGCGAATTAACAATAACTATAAGTTTAAAATCCGTGCGTACCTGCTATTTTGTAGAGCTGATCTTATGACGTTAACCTGTGTAACGATATATTTAAAAATCTTTATCGGCATTTTTGTTAGCAGTATCAGGTAAAAAACATATATATATATATATATATATATATATATATATATATATATATATATATATATATATATATATATACACACACACACACGTACGCATGCATGCAAGCTAGCACTGCTTTAGCACGAGGATCAAACGAAAAACACGTATGCACGCATGCACGCACGTACACATGCACGCAAACTAGCACGCTCCCACGTACACACTCACGCACGCACGCACGTAAGCTCGCACATACACACTCACGCACGCACGCACGTAAGCTCGCACGTACACACGCAAGCTCGCACGCACGCTCGCACGTACACACGCACGCAAGCTAGCACACTCGCACGTACACACGCACGCACGCATGTAAGCTCGCACGCTTGCACGCACGCTTGCACGTACGCACGCTCGTACGTACGCACGCTCGCATGTACGTACGCTCACACGTAAGCACGCCCGCACGTACGTACGTACGCTCGTTACCTGCTATTTTCTAGAGCTGATCATATGACGTTAACCTGTGTAATAATATATTTAAAAATCTTTATCGGCATTTTTGTTAGCAGTATCAGGTAAAAAACACACACACACACACACACACACACACACACACACACACACACACACACACACACATATATATATATATATATATATATATATATATATATATATATATATATATATATATATAGTGCCAAATGGTATGTTAAGGTCTCCGTTATAAAACGCGGGCGGTAATGTCTCCGACCTTTCCGGACGGTTTCTTACACGTATATTTGCGTAAAGGGAACCTGTAGTTTCTAAATTCTATCGAGGGTAAATAATTCTAAATTTTTATTTATATAAAATTTTTTGTACGCGCCTAGGTATGATCTCCGGTATATATAGAATATTTCTATAAATCCGTTACGCCATGGTCTCCTACATAGTTGCCGCTGTTTCGAGACTTTAGAGAATCGTGCATTACAGAGTTGGAGAGCAGCTAAAATTCTTGCCGTTCTATTCATAATTACAGCAACCACTAAGCGAACGATATATGCACAAGTAGATCTCCAAGCTCACTGACTGCACTAAAGACGTGGACGAGGATATCGGCAAACGTTGGCTAACCGAAAGGAGCCAGGAGCACGATGTTTCTACTCCTACGTAGAACCGAGCTGGTAGTGTAGTGGTGACACGATCTGCTTACATTGGAGGTAAAGGGTTCGATTCCGTTACCGTCTACCTTGTATGAGGTTTTTTCAGGAGGTTTTCCTCATACACATGTAGCGGCATGGTCACTGAGTATATGCATACCATGTGCGGCTACTAGGCGAATGCTGGTAGTACTTTCCCCTCAGAACCTTAACTTCGTTCCTTCCGATCCTATCCTGACCACACTATCCTTAATCCCACCATGCATATATCGTAATGTATGTATGTATGCTGGGAATCCATGATTGTGGCTGAAGGCTCAAGCTCGAGCAGCCGCTCCCTTGAGGGAATGAATACGTTGACTTTTCCTTTCCTCCTATGTAGATATAGGTTCGAGCCGCGACGTCGCCGGTTTGATTGGCAGATGAACTGTAATAATGCGAAATCTGCTTAATATCTTCTTTAAGATGCTTTGTTTATTATTTGCTTTTCGAAATAACTGTTAATGTTGTTTTTCGATTTAGCAATGTACTGGTGCAATTTCCTGTAAATTTGTGCAATTGATTATTGTAAGTATTTGATTTGTTATATAATAAATAAATAAAAAGTTTGTTCATTATATTTTTGTCGCCGCTTTGATTCCAAACCAAACCCTTACCTATATTAAGTAATTTATGCCACCGCAACGGGTGATCATTAACATTGAATTATTTGTCATGAAAAGTTGTTTTGTCTTAGGTAGTATCAGCAAAACTACGAATAAAGTATTTAATACTTCTTGCAATAGTTGTCAATTACATCGCTAAATGAAATCGAGAAATATTTTATATCTATAATTCTTTCATCTACAACACATTTTTGCAATTGTATCAAGTCTTCAACCTAATATTCAGTCAGGGTAAGTGGCCTACGTGGTTCCAGCAGTAAAGGCGATCGGTCGCAATCCTTAGGTCATAGGTTCGAAACTGGTAAGTACCATGTAAAATTTATAATAAAGTATGTTATATAAATAATATAAAATATAGTTATAATTATTATACGCACATAATGTAGGTTTACTTCGATAATAATAAATTGTAAACAAAAATTATTTTATTTATTACTATTTTAATACTAGTATATTTTCACTTTAAGAAAATATATCTTTTTGCATTGTGGTATACAACAATTAACTTGTATCCAAAACGACAAAGCGTCGCGTTGTTGATTGTTTAAACTTTGACTACGAAAATAGATACTTTTTTTCAATCAAGCAAAACTTGACAGAACTGAACTGACAGTGAATAACAAAACGCTTATGCACATCCAAAAACGACGAAAATCCGTAGCAAAGAAATTAACACCGAGAGAAGGTCAGATAATACAAAGCCGCTTTGTTCGGCATCTGGCAAACACATAATAGAGCAGCGTTGTCAAGTCTCGGAGACTCTAACGTTCGTGTTTTATATGTGCAACACCATCATATATGCCGGAGACCATAAGGATTCTAAGTGCATTTCAAAACGACGCCATGCATGTCGCGGACTAAACCCATATATAAAATTGTACATTCGTCAAAGTCTCTTCGCTTTTTTGCAATTTTGCTCTAAAGCTATCCGAATGCCTCATACAATTTTCAGGTTGTTCGTTATGGTCTAGAGACCGTCACGTTATATAAGAGACCTTACAGTATATTATATATGTATTTTAGACCATAATATAGTTTTCAAATCTATATATATATATATATATATATATATATATATATATATATATATATATATATATCTATATATATATATATATATATATATTAAAATAATACGCTTACCTTTAGAAGTTTTTCCTTCCACGCTACCATATGTTAAACTGAGATTTTTATACAACGTGTCTCACTAACACACACTTTGTGAATGGATGAATATAAACACGCGATTACATACCTGTCATTAACTATTTTAGAAAGTAATACAGAAAAAACCTGAATTCGTATTTAACAAAACATGTACCTACAAAAAAATTTACATTCAAAACACAAATATTTTAAAAATTTTGCTAACGCGGAAATTACTTTTTAAATAATTCAATCTTCAGGTAACGTAAAAAACTCATTAGACAGTGATTACACATTAAATACTTAAAATATATAACTTTTATACTACATCTATTATTACATAGAGATGGGATTATTCTTAAATTTAATTGATTTCGATAGAGCTCTGGAAATACTACAACCGTTCGAAATCCTGCTTCTTCTCTCGATATCAAAAAAGCTATACTAGTGGTACATTAAGTAAGCATAATAGCTGATACAGCTACAGCGCTAACGATTATTGATGTTCTGCATGAGATTTTTGAATGAAACAGCCTCGCAGGTATTTTTAAGAAAAACTATACACATCTCATGAGATCAAACGAGATTTTTGAGATACAATCTCCTCATCGTCTGCACCTTGAACGATTATATTGTAACCTATAAAGTAGCTAATAACCCTAATAGTTTATCAGACATTATTACATGGACACGAGGTTAGCCCTAAATTAACTGGTTTCAACGCTGTCTGGGAATGCTGCACACACTTAAAATCTTTAAGTTCGCTCGCAGAAGTTGTACCGTATTCATTTCCTTCAATTTTATCTGCAATCAGCGTCGAGACTGTAGTATGTTTTCTAATACATAAACAGAATCTTCAATACTGTGATGCGTGTAGTAGCAAAACACATTAGCTAGTTAGTTTCACCTCTATATTATACAGCAAGCCTGACCTTATCATAAATACACCTGTCAAAAAAGCTAATTAAACATAACTCAACGGACTGGGCATAGCAGGCAGCGTTTCCAATTATAGCTTTTTAGCCACCACAATAGTGACTACAACTACATACAATCGACTAGCACTGCTTTAGCATGAGGATCAAACGAAAAAACACACATGCACGCACGCACGCACGTACACACGTACGCATGCACGTAAGCTAGCACGCTAGCACGAGGATCAAACGAAAACACACATGCACGCACGCACGTACACACGTACGCATGCAGTAAGCTAGCACGCTTTAGCACGAGGATCAAACGACACGTATGCACCATGCACGCACGTACACACGCACGCAACAGCACGCTTCCACGTACACACTCACGAACGCACGCACGTAAGCTCGCACGACACTCACGCACGCAGCACGTAAGCTCGCACGTACACACGCATGCTCGCACGCTCGCACGTACACATACGCAAGCTAGCACGTCGCACGTACACACGCACGCACGCTAAGCTCGCACGTTCGCACGCTCGCACGCACGCGCACGCTACGCTACGTACGCTGCACGCACGCGCCGCTTGACGCACGCTTGCACGTACGCTACGTACGCACGCTCGCATACGTACGCTCACACGTCACGCCCGCACGTACGTACGCTCGTAAACCTGCAAACATGAATCAAGACGGTAGAGCACTGTTAGGAAAAAACAGGTTTATTAACAAAATTGAAGGAAAGCTTAACGTTTGAATATATATTATTATTATTATTATAAACAAAAATACATCATTATCATTTAATAACATGCTTTATCGGTTTTCTTCTTCTTCTTGAACCGTGAGTCGTCGTCATAATCAGCATGATTTAGAGATTTACACCTCCCCCCTACCTCATCGCTCTTCTTTCTCCTCTGTGAACCATCACCATCATCTTGGATGTGAGATACACTCAGCTCAATCACGTCATCGCTTTCATCATTATCTTGAACGGTTATGTTGTAATAGTTTATTAACAAGTCAGTAAAATCTCTAATGTCCGCTGATGTTCGCTCATAAACAGGAGAATACATTATAGCAATGCTCACTCCATGACAGTTGCACTTTAAAGAGCGGAACACACGAGAAACGAGTACGCAGCTAACCTTTGGTCTTGTGCGCAAACGTACTCGTCAATGTTCGGGTAGAATCGGATATCTTCGGGAATGTCTGAAGTATTGACCTAACCACACTCTAACATGGCCCCTAGGGCATGTTTATAAATCTAAACGTCTCTTTTTATGGTCGAGGTATTTTCTCCTAGGACGGCGTCTAAGGCGTTTAAGGTGCAACTGTCACCGAGTGAGCATTGCTATAATGTATTCTCCTGTTTATGAGCCAACATCAGCGGACATTAGAGATTTTACTGACTTGTTAATAAACTATTACAACATAACCGTTCAAGATAATGATGAAAGCGATGACGTGATTGAGCTGAGTGTATCTCATATCCAAGATGATGGTGATGGTTCACAGAGGAGAAAGAAGAGCGATGAGGTAGGGGGGAGGGGTAAATCTCTAAATCATGCTAATGATGACGACGACTCACGGTTCAAGAAGAAGAAGAAAACCGATAAAGCATGTTATTAAATGATAATGATGTATTTTTGTTTATAATAATATATATTCAAACGTTAAGCTTTCCTTCAATTTTGTTAATAAACCTGTTTTTTCCTAACAGTGCTCTACCGTCTTGATTCATGTTTGCACGTTTACGAGCGTACGTACGTACGTGCGTGTACGTAGCGTACGTACATGAGCGTGCGTGACGTACGTGCGTACGTAAGCGTGCGTGCAAGCGTGCGCGCGTGCGTGCGAGCGTACGTGCGAGCTTGCGTGCGCTCGTGCGTGCGTGCGGGCGTCCGTGCGAACGTGCGAGCTTACATGCGTGCGTGCGTGTGTACGTGCGAGTGTGTGTACGTGAGCGTGCTTGTGCGTGTTCGTGCGACGTGCGTGCGAGCTTGCTGTAAGTAGCTTACGTGCGTGCTGTGCGTGACGTGCGAGCTTACGTGTGCGTATTAGCGTGCTAGTTTGCGTGCGTGTTTTTACCTGATACTGCTAACAAAAATGCCGATAAAGATTTTTAAATATATTATTACAGGTTAACGTCATAAGATCAGCTCTACAAAATAGCAGGTACGCACGGATTTTAAACTTATAGTTATTGTTAATTCGCGTATATAATAATAAACCATTAAAACCTTTTGCCTTTTATTTCCATTATATCAGTTTGATATTCTTAAAACATGTTAATTTTAATTTAACTCTATGTTATATATAAGTAATTATTACTTTTTAATGGGTTTTTACAGCTGTTAATGAACACGTTACAATGAAATAGTTTTGTGTGTATGTAATTAAACATGCAAATAAATCAGATATGATGTTCCTAATGTATAGGTGGTGACTGTTTAGAGGATCTGCCTATACATAAAGCATCATTGCATTAGGGTAGAAATTATTTATTATTTCACGTCATATTTAATTAGACTTTAATGCATTCAGTTTGATCTGTAATCTGATTTCCGCAAACTGTAAGACATAATTTCGGCTGATTGATTGAGTTTTATCTGATGATCGAACGTGATTTGTTTGAGATTGATTAATTAATTGATTTGTTTGTGCGTGTGTGTGAGAAAGAGAGAGGGGGGGAGGAAGAAACAAGATAGAGCAAGAGAGAGGTGTGCATTATTATCTTCAGAAAATGTTCATTACTCTATACGTCACTAGATCGCGCTAAAATCAATTTTTACTCAAGGGGGCCAGGGTGCCGACCCTGATACAAGTCCTACCTTACAAGAACCTCCTTATTAGAATACAATTTTGTATGGTGGGTCGAAGGCCTACAGCTGTAAGGTTAAGTTAGAACAACATACAATTGCATCAAGGGGGCCACGATAGGAGCTAAGCTCTACACTTGTCTTATAAGGTTAGGTTCCCACACCATCTCCAGCCAGGGGGCGAAGGCCTGAGAACAAGTTGCGAAGCACTACACGTGTCGCACAAGAACCTCCTTATTAGAAATACAACGTTTTAGGTAAAAGATCATCCAATAGCATGTGGCCATTTTAAAGCAAAAGAGTCGATAATTTTAATAATAATATCTTATTAATTATGCAATTTCCAACATTGTATGCGTGTGCATTTGCCTAACCTCCAGGGGCACGTTTCTTAATATAGCCAGAAGGACCTTAATACCACCAAAATAACCCTAAGATTAACCCTATACCAGCCCCACCCTAAATACAACCTGTAGATAGGCATTAAAATAAATGTAATAACAATCTCATTTGATCAAAAAAATACGCTAATAAAGTAAAATGGGAAATACAGTCAATGTGTACGTGATTATTATTATCTAATCAATTCTTTAAATAATATCTGATAAACAAGTTCTAATAAATGTTTATAGTAAAACACAAAATTAAATAAACTATCTTTTACATCATTTCTCAGGGGCTAAAAATAATTAATTAATAAAATAATTAAAGATCTTAATCATCTTAAAGCTATCAGATTAAGAATTTCCTAGGATAATTAATTAATAAAAATAATTAAAGATCATCATCTTATATTAATAAAAATAATTAAAAGATCACCACCATCTCAAAATAAGGGTAATAAATACGGTCCTTCACGTATGCCATTAAAAATCAAAAACTTTAATTAGGGATAAAAAAGAAAGGATGCGGTCTCACACGTGGGTGTGTAAAAAATAAGGGTTGAAAACACGGTCTCACACGTGGGCATATAAAAATAATTAGGGTTGAAAAGGGCCTTCGAAAAGAAAGGATACGGTCTCACGCGAGGGTATATAAAAAATAATTAGGGTTGAAAATGTGGTCTCACACGTGAGTGTGTAAAAATAGGGGTGAAAAAATACGTCCTACACGTAAGCAAGTAAAAAATAAGGGTGGAAAATGCGGACCCCCACGTGGGCGTGTAAAACCGGAAGTGACGTCAAAATCCAAGATGGCGGCCAAGGTGTCTCGGTACTACTCTCGAGTAATTAAATTGATTGAAAGTAAGAAACTAGAAGCATCAGAAAGTCTTTCCTACATTTTTTACGTTATATTCTCATAAACACTATATAAATTCTGTACAAAAATCAGCGCACACACTTGTAACTAAATGAAAGGTCAAAGAAATACTAGTTCTAAAAGTAAAATATTATACGTTCCTAAATTAGTCAGCATCGATCATAACGAAGTAATATCAACTCAAATAAACAAACTATGTTTATAAACACTTCATTAGGGTATAATACAGCGCTGTTAAATGGAATTTACAATTTCACTGAAAGTTACACGAGTGGACGGGTTGGGTCTATCAGTACATTTCATTTTTTTATAAAAAAACTTTAATAACTATTGAAAGACTAACTAAACGAAAACATTTAGTTTAACATCTCAGGAAGGTACATAGGAGATAATACTGTTAAATACATTTTGCTTTAAGTTATAGGCATTTTCAGATACTGCATGGACTCACAGACCCCACTCGTGCACTGGAGGGTTAACAAGAAACAGATTGCAATTTTTGAGGAGCAGCAAGACATGGCCAAAATACCGTGTTTCATAAAGTTAAGCAGTTATTTAAAAGACCTTTAGTTTGGGGTGAACTGTGCTGCTCAATCTTTCATAATTGTATTTAAACAACAGCCGGTTGGTTGCCTATTGACATCGAAGCCATTACTGTGAAAATCTATGGCTATTTCAACATCAAAAACTGTTGGGATACAGTAAAATCAGATGGTTAGTATTGTTACCTTCGATAGACAGAATATAAAAACTTTTTTTCTTAAACAAATTGTCCCAGATTGATTCTTAATAGTTTCAAAAATTATTTTTTTTTAATTATGTTTCTTTGACACTATTGCATTATGACATCAGACGTTTAAAAACTTACCATAAACAACCATCACATTTGTTATTTAGAGAGCATGATAACTGATAATTCTGTATCTAATTTAAAAGAAATTTCTCCCTCTCCTTCTCCTTACTGAGCAGTATTAGGTAACCCTCAGACTCATCGGGTGATGCGCCTATGTCCCGTATTTCCGTTTAACATAAATGGTGACCTTATCCAAAAGGTAAGTATTTTATTTATGTATAATATTGGTGAAAGTTTACATTTTCAGAATTGAAAAATGTAAGTTTATTATTGAAATCGCAGATTGTAACTATTTTATAATTACACAAATAAAAAAAACTTCATAAATTACATAAACTTATACAAATTAAAGAGAACTTATAAACTAAACGCTCTAAGTGCTAATAATGACAAAGTCATAACAGTATGTAAATTTCGAATTATTAAAACTACCAACGTACATACAGTAAAAGACTGTCTGGAGTGGGACTCGAACCCACGACCACTACTTATCTAGAGTAGGGCTCTTAATCATTTGAGATATCGGGTAGCTAGTTCCATTCGATTCAATCCTGAACTGTATGTACCTTATTAGTTTTGATGTTATATAATTCATATATATTTATGTAACCAGTCACTTTTGTGACAATGTGTTTGCAAGCTTTTCATACAAACCCACAAGACTGGAATATAGAAAAGTTGTTTTTTAGGCAGGTAGTTAATACTTAATACACTTACTGTCTGACAAAGACAAAAATATGTAAATTTCGAATTATTAAAACCACTAACGTACATACACTAAAAGACTACCAATAAACTTTGGGTACATGATTGTAGCTAACCCAGAAAGCGTATTTGTGTAATTTTTTTAATATCCTATTATATGTTAAATGAGAAATTAATCTTTAAAGTAGTTATAAATTAAATTGCTACGTAGAACAGAAACACAATAAACAATCACATGGTATTTTTACGATACCTGTGAGTAATTTTGATAGTAACACCAAATAAAAACATGGATAAGCATAGAAATAATTAGCATATAAACCATTATTAACGAGTAATAACCTTGAGTAAGATAAATACAACGTACTTATACCACATTCTTTTAAAGGAATTCAATTTATACAAAAACAAACCCCCTATTGCATTAACATGACAGACAGTAAAAGAATAAGACTTAACCGCAAAAACGTCTTTTTAGTATCTTTTTCTACAGTATAAATTGAAAAAATTGTCTGTTATTTTTATACCAGATACCCATTTTCCGTCCCTTTTCGGCACTAGCAAAAGATAATTTAAATCAAATTTTTTGTAACACATCCATCTGTACGGCCAGATCTGGACCTGGTTTAGTCGTTTAGTTCATCTAAAGTAGTTTCTCCGAGGTATGTCAGCTTCAGTGTCAGCTTCTTCAACAGTCAACGATGCCGGCAGTTTGTTGAGGCCACCGACCGTGTACGGTTCTACGAGTTTTTAGATCAGTGAATCCTGTTAAGTTTTGGTGCACAAAAAAGGTCACGCAAATAGTGCTAAATTTCTAAAAGGAAGATTGTGTGGACAATAATTTAAACATTAAGTAAGGTTTGTATATAATTTAATCGAATTTATACTAAACTAAATGGGGATAATCGTTTCGAAATTTAAATTTGCTAAATAGACTATCGCCCTAGCCTAGACGATTGTAATCTTCTTTAATCTAAATTGTTAAAAGAGGTACTCAACAAAAAGGGACCTCTTTAATTATTAAATTAATTTTAACATGGAAGATTGCGTGAGCGGATAGTCGATACGAAAGCAAAATTGAGCTAAAAAGGTAGCAAAAGTGCAATATGATAATGAGGTATTAGCCGAGAAAGAACACCGTGAATAATTACTTAATATCAACAAAGTAAGTATGTTAATCACTTTAGGAAAGGCATTCCTTTTGATAACAGAATGTTAATATTAAGATTGTGGCTATTTATTTTCTAAATTGATAATACTGGTGGAATCTGTATGTCTGTTGTTACTATTGGTGACCTAAAATTCAATATTTTTTTGTAAATTACATTTTCAACAATTGTGGTGATCCAATTATACAATTTGATCAATTTGTATAAAAAAATTAAGGTAACCGTTACGGCTATTATCGCAAGCAGCTGTTAATTTTATAGAAAGAAATTAATTCAGACTTGTTAATTAGCAACTTTATGTTATGTATTTATATATTTATTATAAATTTTGTTATGAACCAATAAGTTCAAAAGTATGTAATTAAAAATTATTATTAATTTTATTAAATACATAAATAAAAAGTCTACCTCGAGTAGGATTTGAACCTACGATATCTACTTTGCTTGAGTAGCGCTCTAATCAACTGAGCTTTCGATTTTTATTTATACAGGGTGTCCAATAGTGCGTATTCGGTCGATAGCTCCTTAGTCATTCAACTTAGAAGATAAGTTTAAATACGAATGTTGTCTATTTTTATAAGCTGCATAATCTAAAAATAGTTTGGTTTCCACAGGGTGTAATATAAAAGCGGTACAATATAGAACTTTTGATTTTTAAATAGTACACCCTATACATTATTGTATTATTCGATTCTCCTTATAATTTTACATCTTTTTTATAAGAATTACTTACAAGCTAAATCTGTCAGTTTTTGAGATATTTGCAAAGTTAACTAAAAACTGACATTTTTATGTAGTAATTCAGATAGGCATATCTCAGTTATTTTTAAACATAAAAAAATAATCTATGTTATAGAATTTATTCATACATGAGCTTACTTTAATCTACTGTCAAAATTGGATTTCAATATACAGAGTGATCACAATAATTAATTCAATAACATAAATTTGAAAATGCTATATCTCCATTTTTTTAAATGGCACACCCTATATTTTTTTAATGCCTTGTCTTCGTCTATTAATCGGATTTCATTTCTATTAAATATGTTCTATACCTATCTCTAATAGTTTCGGTGATATTTAAGTTTGTTCAATTTTTTTCGTTGATAACACTGATGAAGAGTAACATTAGTCGGTCAAAGCAAGCTATGGATACATAAGAAACTAAAAAATATTAACTGAAATACATAAATTGTAATTATAATATAGTATGAAACCAACAATTTTTAGAGATATTTGAGATGTTTTTAAACGATTCATCGTAAAATTAAACAATTTAACCAAAATATCGTAAAACAAAAGATGAACGAAAACAAATGAAGAAATCAAACTTGTCAAACAGTGCTAATATTTGTGTAATATTGTATACTTACTTCCTAAATTACCAAATGAATTTTTCGAAAGAAGAACTTTACGTCCTTGGTGAAAGCGATAGAAATTGTCTTTTAGCTCATCGAATTTATAAGCAAAAATTTCCAAATGCACGACACCCGCAAGTTTCAGCATTTGCAAGATTGAAAGAGCGTTTCGAGCAAACAGGCAGTATTCATTACGAAGACAATTTAGAACGAGAGAGAACCGCAATTAACGAAGGTAATGAACATTTAGTTCTTCAATCCGTGATTGAAAATCCTCACGTTTCTTGCCGACAATTGGAATTAGAAGTTGGAGTTTCAAAAACATCAGTTAATACAATTATACAAAAATATAAATATCATACATACCATGTCCAACTTGCACAAGAATTAGATGAGGATGACTTCGTTAATAGATTAAACTTTTGCAATTGGGCCATAAATAAAAATTTAGAAAAACCCAACTATTTTAGCACGATCTTATTTACTCATGAAGCTACTTTCCACAAAAATGGATACGTTAATAGACATAATTTCTATTATTACGATACTGAGAATCCCAGATTTATAATTCCTGTTGATCATCAACACCGCTGGTCACTTAATGTTTGGGCCGGAATTATTGGGGAAAGAATTATAGGACCATATTTTTTTGAAAATACGACCAATGGAGATTAATTTTTAAACTTCTTGCGCAGCGAATTTGAAACTTTTATTGAATCTTTACAAACCCTTAGAGAAATGTGGATGCAATTAGATTGCGCTCCTCCGCATTTTAGCAGAAACGTTAGAAATTATTTAAATATCCAGTTTCAAAACAAATGGATTGGAAGAGGAGGACCGATCTCCTGGCCTGCAAGATCGCCTGACTTGACAAAGCTGGACTTTTTTCTTTGGGGTTGGATTAAAGAAAAAGTCTATTAAACTCCTCCAACGACTGTAGATGATATGAAGGCAAGAATTAGAGACGTCATTCAAAATATAAATGTTTCCACGTTACGAAACGTAAATTTGTCGTTTATTCAAAGACTTCATGTTTGACAGCAACAAAATGGTGGTCACATTGAACATTTTTTTATAATTTTAAGTGTTTGTATTTCAGTTAATATGTTTTTTAGTGTCTTATGTATTCATAGCTTGCTTTGACCGACTAATGTTAGTCTTCTTCAGTGTTATCAACGAAAAAAATTGAACAAACTTAAATATCTCCGAAACTATTTAACAGAAATGAAAGCCGACTAATAGACGAAGACAAGGCATTAAAAAAATATAGGGTGTGCCATTTAAAAAAAAAAAGATATAGCATTTTCAAATTTATGTTATTGAATTAATTTTTGTGATCACCGTGTATATTGAAATCCAATTTTGCCAATAGATTAAAGTAAGCTCATGTATGAATAATATGTATGAATAAATTATAAGGAGAATCGAAAAATAAAATAATACATAGGGTATTCTATTTCAAAATCAAAAGTTCTATATTGTACCGCTTTTATATTACACCTTGTAGAAACCAAACTATTTTTAGATTATGCAGTTTATAAAAATAGACAACATTCGTATTTAAACTTATCTTCTAAGTTTAATGGCTAAGGAGCTATCGTCCGTATACGCACTATTGGGACACCCTGTATATTTGTTTAAAGTTAATTTTTTTTAGATCGGACAAATATACTCCAAATTACCTAAAAAACAAAACTTTTGAAAGCCATTTTACTATTTTATACAAGTTAAAGGTTTTTATTATCTAAATATCCTGTTTATTTTTTACAGTTTCAAATCTAATTATAAATAATGATTTAAATGTGAATAGGCAAAAAGTTAATTTATGTTACTGATTCATACCCGATACTCGGACTTTCTCTTTCATTGTACTTAGTTAATGGTCACTTTTGAAAGAGGGGTTAACGATTAACAACGGTCCAAAGATGTGTACAGGATGACTACATTTTGAACAAATTGTGGGTAAAGTATCTGAAGTGAAAATTGATAAACATGGCATGAACCGGATTTGAAAGGATACCTTGTGTGACATCAATTGTTTTCTATCTTTTTTCATTTGTTCGCTATCCTTCAATTGTCAATTTTTCCCAGAAACTTATGTTTCTGTAAATGGCGACCATATAGTATTTTTTTAAGTTGGTTTCTTGCGCTTTTCACAAAGAGTATAATATTATTTTCATTAAATAAAAAGTCGCAGAATAAATACTGAGGTAATTGATATATTTCAAGGGGGCCTTGACAATATGCTGTGATGCAGCATCTCATTTCTCAGTTTTGCGAGCTAGTACGTGTGCGTGTGTGTACGTGTGCGTGTGCGTGTGTGTGTGGCCTGTGGGTGCGTGCATGCGTGTGTGACCGAGTGTGTATGTGTATGTGTGATCGTGTATCTGCGATTCGGCATGGGTCTACACCATCGTTTGCGTCGTTGTGCGTGTGTGTGACTGTATATTAACTTAAGTAATATATTGTTTAGTTGTTTACTTAGTGAAAATGTTAAAAATAATTACAAAGAGAAGTGAATAGAAGTTGGATGCGTTAAAAACAATGCGGAGGAATAAATAATATGTTAATTAAGATCTTTGCATCGTACTATAGTACAACTTTTTGACTTTACTCCTGTCCCGATGCTTTGAAATTATGGTTGGTCATTGCTTGATTTCTATAAGTTCCCAATATAGTATTAAAACAATTGTACTATTGCATAGGATCGAGTATAAAAGTAGATGGGGCCAAGTATACGCGACGGAAGACCCGATTTTATACCACTTCTTATAGACTGCCAACACTGTTTTGTAAAGTGTGTTAATAACACTGTCAGGTTGATAAATTAGTTTTTGTATTTGTTTGTGATTAATTGTAACATCAATAAAAACGGATTAACAGATTCAACTTTGTTGAAATGTATTAATTGTATTTTGGGCTGTTTTGTAAAGTGTGTCTAGAGTACTTTCAAGTGGATAGATTATTGTTTGTATTTGTTTAGTGATCAATTGTAATTTGCATAAACATGGATTAAAACAATTTATGTATGTTTCAATAATATCGAGAATACTGTCAAGTGGATAGATTAATTTTTGTCTATCAGGACGCATTACCCTTACCTTTATGTTATTGAAAGGTGTTGATGTTACCGTACCTTTACACTGATGTTATACATTATCGTATCGTAAAGAGATTTGCAAAATTATACATCATCTGGTATTGTTCTGCAGCCAGATCGTTTTGATATAATGTTATGTTGAATATGCAAAAACCCTAAATACATATCTTTTGTTGTGCCATTGTGGTATTAAGTGCATAAATTAGATGAATTGATCTAAGCACTAAAGTTAAGATAGCCTAATATTCTTTCGGAAAGATTAATAGTATTACTGAAGAGAAAATGAGTGCTTTCAGTTAGTTAGTGTTTCGTAAGGTAAAATTAGTAGTGGACAACTAAATTTTTTGTTTTGTATTTAGAATTTTCATCAGTTTTACATACATAAAGAAAAATTTAAATCGATTGTGGCTTGAATCTCGATAGAGCAATTAGTTAGCTATGTACTCTAGCAAAGTACAGGTCGTAGGTTCAAATCCTATTCGAGGTAAACTTTTAATTTACTAAAATTAATAATAATTTTTAACCACCTAAAGATAGGTTATGTTTTATGTATAGTTTTTATGTATCGATTAAGAATTAGTTTACTATCATAAAGATTTGTGAGAAGATTAAGTGCAATTTTATTTGAATTTATGCTGAAATTAATCAGCAGGTATTATTTTAATTTATAGAATGTACAAATAAATATAGCTGTTATTTTGTTTAGTAAGTTTACATATGATGTTAAAGTAAAATTTTCTCTTTTTTTTTAAACTATCCAACAAGGAAAACATGAGTGGCACCTCTTACATGTATATAGTCTTTCCACAAGCCCGCATCATATGGGAAATTTATTATTAAATGTAAATAAAATTTGAATTTGTTATTAATATGTGCTTCAAATTCGATAAAAAAATCATGCTTGTTAAAATGACACGTTATCTTTCAATATTGACATATTTTTAAAAAATGGGTCGAAAACGTCATTATTTGAGGGTATTTTAATAAAACTTATAGAAAAAAAAGTCGAATCTGAAACAATTTTATGTACATGTACATAAGTCTGAGCCACCTCCGATGAATTTGATTTGTTCACTATTTTCGGCAAATAAAAAAAATTTAAAATCTACTCCATCTAATCAACATTAACGTATTTGCCAGTCAATACTTCATTTTTTCAGGAGTACTTAAAAAAGTCCTTTTAGGAATGTTGATGAATTTTTAGTAAATTCTGTGAAGAATGTTTCAAAGCGGACCATACTGTGCATGTAACGGGAAGGCCGACATACAGAAATGTGAAATTGCATAGAACATAATTAATCGATATGTTTAAGGTCTACATCCAGGTATTTTTATATCTTTGAAATATGTAGCTGGATTTCTCCCAAAATCTAATCAGCTAAAAGCTTAAATACAAAAGTACGTAGCTATTTTCTTTCTGGAGTTATCGTGGATACTAATATACATCCATACACACACGCACACGCGCGTACACACCCACCCACACACACGCATACGCACACGCACACGGACACGCACACGTACACGCACACGCGCACGCACACGCACACGCACACGCACACGCACACGCACACGCACACGCACACGCACACACACACACACACACACACACACACAAACACACACACAAACACACACACACACACACACACCACACCACACCACACCACACCACACCAAACGACACCACACCACATCACACCACCCCACCCGCACGTGCACGCACCCGCATCCGCACCCGCACACGCACACACTCAACACGCATGCGCACACTCACACGCAGACGCAGACGCAGATTCAGACGCAGACACAGGTACACAGAAGCAGACGCAGATGCAGGCGCAGACACGGACACACGCGCGCGCGGATACGGACACGGACACGAACACGGACACAGACCCAGACAGACACAAACGCAAACGCAAACGCAAACATAAAAACAAATACCAACACAAACACAAACACAAACACAAACACAAACACAAACACAAACACAAACACAAACACAAACACAAACACAAACACAAACAAACAAACACACAAACACAAACACAAACACAAAACACAAACACAAACACAAACACAAACACAACACACAAACACAAACACAAACACAAACACAACACAACACAAACACAAACACAAAACACTAAACACTAACACTAACACTAACACTAACACTAACACTAAACACAAACACAAACACAAACACAAACACAACACACACAACACAAACACACAACACAAACACATAACACTAACACTAAACACTAACACTAAACACTAACACTAACACCAACACTAACACTAACACTAACACTAACACTAACACTAACACTAAAAACACACTAACACTAACACTAACACTACAACACTAACACTAACACTAACACTAACACTAACAAACATAACACTAACACTAACACTAACACTAACACTAACACTAACACTAACACTAACACTAACACTAACACAACACTAACACAACACTAACACTAACACTAACACTAACACTAACACTAACACTAACACTAACACTAACACTAACACTAACACTAACACAACACTAAACACTAACACAACACTAACACTAACACTAACACAAACACTAACATAAACACAACACAAACAACAAAACACAAACACAAACACAAACACAAACAAAAACAAACACAAACATAAACACAAACACAAACACAAACACAACAACAAACACAAACAAACACAACACAAACAAACACACAAATACTAACAAAAACGACAAAACCAAACGCAAACAAACGCAAACAAGCAAAACGCAAAACGCAAAACGAAAACAAAAAACGCAAAACACAAAACGAAAACCAAAACCAAAACAAAACGCAAAACGCAAACATGCAAAACGCAACCAACAAACCAAACTCAAAACCAAAACACAACACAACACAAACAACACAAACACAACACAACACAAAACGCAAACACGCAAACGCAAAACAGCAAACGCAAACACACACAAACTGCACAAACCAAACAAACAACACAAACAACCAAACGCAACACAAAAACCCAAACGCAACAACGCCAAACGCAAACGCAAACCAAACGCCAAAACGCAAAAACCAAAACGCACAAACGAACAAACCAAACAAACGCACAAACGCAAAACGCAAACGCAAAACGCAAAACGCACAAACAAAACAAGAAAGCAAGCAAACCAAAACGCAACAACGCAAACGCAAAACAAAGACAAAACGAAAACAAAGCAACAAACAAAACAAACGCAAAACGCAAACACAAACAAAACGCACAAAACACAAAACAACAAACACACAAACACAAAAACACAAAACACAAACACAAAACAAAACACAAAACACAAAAACAAACAAAACACAAAACACAAACACAACAAAACACAGACACAGACACAGACACACAGACACAGACACAGACACAGACACAAACACAAACACAAACACAAACACAAACACAAACACAAACACAAACAAACACAAACACAAACAAAAAGTTATCCACAACTCTTTTTCATGCTAATAAAGCCTTCCTAGTTGAAGTAATCATTTCAGGAAGAGGATCTATGGTAATTACTGAAAAAGAACCTGAATCTAAGAGTCCTTTGACTGAAGCAAAATAATCCGCTTGTTTAAATTTGAATTTGCGAAACGGTTAGATTTAGAAATTAAATTTCATTATTCAAAACTAACAAACGTAGAATTAGAGGTTTAAAACTGGTAACAGGTTTAAATGCGAATGAAAGCTAATGAGTGGATTACTTCTTTGCATAACTTGGATGAGGTAATGCCACAAACGAAAATATCGTTATTAACAAATCTTCTGAAACTTTTAACAATGAAAAAATAGATTTGTTAAATAAAGGTTTGAAATATAATATTAATTTGAACAAACCTCCGTTGGATAAAATCATAGTAGGCATAGAAAGTTCGATTAAATCATTGGATGAAGATTGCAAAAGTACGTTAGACAAGCCAGTAAAATTCAATTTTCGGAAAATGTTCAACAGGAGTCAACATTTAAATTAAATTATTCAGAAGAGTTGCGGATGACTCTCTTAGGTTTCGACTAACGGTAATTCACCTACTTATCTACTATCCAAATGGTCATCTAGTAAATTTCATAACCTCTCCTACCAACAGCCCAGCTGCAGTATGGAAAATTCGTATGAATTTATTGATAAAATTAAAAACATTGAACTTACAGAAAATAAGATTTTAGTCTCATTGGTCATATTTGTGTATAAAACAAACATATTTCAAAATTAACCATCAATTTTTTCAGCAAGAATATGGTACGACAATGGGCAATTGCTTATCTCCGTTTATAGCCAATTTATTCATGGGTAAATTTGAGACAGACTTAAAACGCGATTTGCCTTATTTTCCTAAGAGTTTGGATTAGATACGTGCATGATGTGTTTGCCATCCTTAATACTAAAATTTGTAATATTGAGAACTTTGTAGAAACTTTAAATTCTAAATTTCCGACAATCAAATTTACCTATGAGATAGAGGCAAATGACAGTCTTCCGTTCTTTGGTACTCTGGTAACAAGAAATGGTAGTAAACTAGATATAGATATTTATCGTAAGGAAACTAGCACTAAAAGATTCATAGCCAATGACTCAAATCATTGTATTCAGCATAAACAATGCGTTTTCAGATGAAGTGGTTATGAACATAGTTAGGAAACAAACACATAGGATGGGGGTTAAGAATGTAACTACATAGGTAACGCTAGAGAACAAATGGAAACAAAGTATGTAAAGTTACCAAACTATCCTTCTTATGCAAAGGGTCTATCTAAAATCTTTTCCATAGTTAATTTGAAAACAGTCACTACTTCAGATAATAGTGTGTAAACTCTTTTAGGCAATCCAAAAGATAAAGTGGATAAACAGGATAGGTCGGGAATTTATAAAATTAGTTGTAAAAATCGTGAACAAACGACCTACTTATCAAAATTCGCTTTAAAGTTTAGAAATCATCAAAAACCAATAAATTCTAATGAATAATGATGATCAGGAACCTTTAGGCTACTCAGAACTCATAACTTTCACAGCGCTGATGGTGTATATGTTAGAAATTTTTTTTAGTTCGCTCTAATCGACCGCTGATGATGATAGCCTAGCTATCGTAATGCGTTGGGTGTTATTTAATTTTATGTGGTACGTGGGTGTATTTTGTTTGATACACATATAGATGCCAACTACCCAAAGCGACTGATTGTTTTTGGGATCAGTAGGGTATGGGGAATGTGGTAAAATTGGGGGGTAAGTACCCCTTTTGTAACTTTTATCTTTTTAGATTTTTGTCCTTTTAATGTGATTAATAATATAATTGTGAGGAATTTTTGTCACTTTAAAAAACCGGTTTTTCCTAAATATCTCCGGAATTGCTTAACATATTCAAAAAGTGAAAATACCATTAAATAAGTAATAAAATTTCTCACAAAAAGTGTTTTTCGAATTTTTTAGAAAATTTTGTCATTTTCGAAATATTTCCAAAAAACTCGACTGTGGAACTTGTCCACACGATTTTTTTGAAATTTTGGTATTATAGAAAAGAAAATTTCTGATCGAAAAACATTCTTGGAATTCTTTGTAAAGTTTATAGTTTTCGAGTTATTTACAAATAACCGATTTTTTTATGTGGTAGTATTGATACAATTTGCAGCGTTTTTTTAGTTATATTCGTCTTTATCCGAAACTACCCGTTATAAATCAAAACTAGGCCTAAAAGTTGTATCTTTTAATGGGAACACCTGTATATTTTATGCAGAATAAAGTACGAATGTAATTATACTGATATTTTTAAAAGCTTCAGAGATATTCATTAAAAGCGGTTATTAGTCATAGATTTCTAACATTGTTAATACCATTTACAACAAATCTTAATCTTTAAATATTTTTTTATAATCGGACTAGTACTTTTTTTTAATTCGCTCTACTATGGCGTTAAAATACGTTAGACATGATGGTGAACTATCGTTATCATACTTTCTTGTGAAAAATAAGATAAGAAATAAGAAATGCGTGGTATGTGTCAAATAAATAAACATTTCAATTAACGTATCAACTATAAGTTTTGTACCTTGTTAGTTACGTATTGTTAAATATTTATATTTGCGTTATAACTATTTTTTAAGTGGTTATTTAAGTGGTTTTTGCTGATAAAAGTACTTCTTGCGATGGAGTACCAGAAAGATGCGCCCGTAGTTATGATTTTTATACTATGGTAATGCCAAAGAAACTTTTTTCTGGCAAGTCGAGTTTATGTACAGCGTTATCCCAAACGAAGACATCCAGATAAACGATGCCTGAAAAATGTATTTCAAAGATTTATACAAACGAGACATGTAGACTATACAAAATCAGTTAAGAGTAGACCCGTTCGAAGTGAAGAAAATTAGTTATCCCTTGTTATCTGTTACCGAAAATCATTCAGTTAGTCAAAAGGCAATTAGTTCTGCTGTAGGTGTTAGTGAGCGAAGTATTCAAAGGATTTTGAAGGGTAACCGTTTTGATGCGTATCGTATCCAGTTACATCAACCACTATTTGATATGCATTTGGGCATAACTTTTTTGATAAAGTTTTGTTCTTGGATGAAGTCACATTCCACAAAAATAGGTCGGTGAATCACCTTCCACTATTATTCAGATCATAATCGGAGGATTTTCAGGCAGGCTGACTATTAACACAAATGGTCAATACATGTTTGGGGCGAAACGTTATTGGACCTTATTTTTTAAGGGGCATTTGAATGGAGCTATGTATCTTGATTTTTTGGGACCTGATCACAACGGCCACTGATCATAACGGCCACCCCGGTTTTTGTTATTTCATAACGCCCACCTTGATCATAACGGCCACTAATATTATTTGATCACAACGGCCACCTTGTTCACAACGGCCACTCTTTCAATTGATCACAACGGCCACCTTAATCACAACGACCAATCTTACAAGTTGATCATAACGGCCACTGTGATCATAACGTCCAATCTTACTCATTATCATAACGGCCACCTTGATCACAACGCCCACCGACTCCATAATTGGAAAACGTCATACGACGATGATCACAACGGCCACCATGATCACAACGGCCAACTTTACAAGTTGATCATAACGCCCAATCTTAATAATGTTCATAACGGCCACCGTGATCACAACGGCCTCCGACGCCAGTTGACAGAAACGCCCAACAACGATGATCACAAACGGCCACTCTTAGTCGGATGATGATCATAACGGTCGCCTTGATCACGACGCCAATTTTTAAATTGTAGTTCCGCCAGGACATCCTATCCTTGAGAAGGAGTATTTGGGGGAGCTGACTTTCTAGCGGTACAAACACATGGAAAAGTATAACTGTACGTCTTTACCGGTAGTTTCCAATTTATATTTAAATCACAACATTATGCAATAACAAATGTCAAATTGTTAAAATATATTGTTGTAGTCACAGTGTACGTATAGCATTTAATGGACTCTTATTGGCTAATAGCTTTTTTTCATTGAAATTAGTTTACATATTTTCTGGAGCTCCGATAGGCTTAGTGGAGCCGTACTTCATAGCTAACGCAGCTTTTTTTCGATTAAAGCGTATATCTACTCCGAAATAAACAAAATTAAACGGATTTAAAAATATTTGGAAAAAAAAATTGTACTACATAAATATTTTCAGTATATTTAGGCAATCGAAGTACCTTCCAAAGCTTAAAAATAGGTAGCGTTAGAAATCTGAAAATATTTTAGTTGAAGAGAATGCAGCCGAGTATACCGCATTCTAAATGTTTATTATTTTGGCCAGAACTCCATAAGCTTGTAATGAACGGTGTCAGACACCCTATATGATACCTAATTTTTATCTTATCTATACGTGTTTATGCAAGTAGGATATGTATAAGGTGTTCAGACTTCATTACTCATTACTTCAAATCTTCACATTCTGACTTTCAGTTTACTTTCCTCTTTGATATAGAAAGACTAACAAGAGTACAATATAACAAAACATAAAATGTGTAATAATTTTTTTATTAATTTGTGCATACATATCCAATTAAGTGCTTACAATACGCAAAAAACTCTGTTATCGTGGTTCTGTCTAGAGGACAAACAGAGTAGTCTGTGATATAACCTAATTCTTCGTCCGGTCTCTGATGTTGCATGTTTCTGACTTTATATTGTTCTGTACAATCGTCGCATAACCCAAAGTGCTTACATGGGAGCAACACCATTGTTGGCACGTTTTCTTTGCAGATAATGCAAGTAGCATAATTAGATATTTGAGAGGCTTCAGGTGCGCTTTCTCTCGAATTTTCCTCTCCGTGCTCATCATCAGGTATATCTTCTACTTCTTGGATTTCATCTGAAATGTGACGTACGAATGAGTAACTTCAATTAGGTTTCATTTACTATATGGGTGACTTACATAGGTATTTGTATAATAAAATTGATATACAGTGAAAGCATTTGTGAAGTAAGACGTGTCAAAAAACAATTTCTAAAAAGATGTAATGAAAAAACCTTACCTACTACATATTCTGGCGGAACAGACCCCAAAAGAGGGTCTAACTATTTTATGAAGAACAACTTTTGGCCGTTATGATAACGATTCGAGTAAAAGTGACCGTTTGGGATCATCGTTGTTGGGCGTTTCTGTCAACTGGCGTCGGTGGCCTTTGTGATCACGGTGGCCGTTATGAACATTATTAAGATTGGGCGTTATGATCAACTTGTAAAGTTGGCCGTTGTGATCATGGTGGCCGTTGTGATCATCGTCGTATGACGTTTTCCAATTATGGAGTCGGTGGGCGTTGTGATCAAGGTGGCCGTTATGATAAGGAGTACGAGTGGACGTTATGATCACAGTGGGCGTTATGATTAACTTGTAAAATTGGCCGTTGTGATCAAGGTGGCCGTTGTGATCAATTGAAAGAGTGGCCGTTGTGAACAAGGTGGCCGTTGTGATCAAATAATATTAGTGGCCGTTATGATCAAGGTGGGCGTTATGAAATAACAAAAACCGGGGTGGCCGTTATGCTCAGTGGCCGTTGTGATATAGACCCGATTTTTTTCAAGATCTATGTGCAAATTTGCCAATAACTGTGAGGAAGGAAGGTGGCTGCAACACGATGGAGCCCCCGCCCATCATTCCGTTCACTTCAGGGACCATCTTAATGCATTATTTCCAAACCGTTGGATTGGCAAAGGAGGGCCGGATGCCCCGAATTAACTAAACTGGATTTATTTTTGTGGGGATATATTAAGGAAGTCGTTTACCAAGAGCCTCAAAGTACACAAGAAAATATGTAACAAAGAATAAGAAACGCGTTTAAGAGTAGCAAGGTCTGTTCAAACCCGCCTTCAGTTGTACCTCCAACAAAACGGAAGACATATCGAACATATATTTAGAATTAAAACATTTGGAAATGTTAAATTGATATCAAAAACTTTACTTATACATACATTAACGATGTCACAATCATTTTGAAATAAAACTATTATAAGTTTGCTATGTCTAATGATCTTCTGATGAATATCTGAAACTTTCGAACATATCAGTATAATTACAAATATAAGGGATGTAGTGTACTGTGTTCCGCACCCAATAGGAATAAAATATACAGGTGTTCCCTTTAAAAGATATAACTTTTACACCCAGTTTTGATTTATAACGGGTAGCTTCGGATACAGACGAATTTAACCATAAAATGAGTAGGTTTGGGTATAGTGGATGCTTAATAAAATTGATAGAGTAGCAAATAGTACATCCCATGCCACTTAAAATTTCGAGAAAATCTACGATTATCGTTTTGGACTATACTGTATAAAAGTAAAATAGACAATATACATATATATATATATATATATATATATATATATATATATATATATACAAAATATCATACTACAAATAATAATTAATTTCGTTTGTTCTTGAAAGATACAGAGTCATCAACACATGTCCATTCAGACAAAGAAATTGTCATATCTTTGAAAGCAATGTACGAAGCGAATAGAATTCAAATTTGAAATGATATATAGGGTGTTCCACTAATATATGTACATATATATATATATATATATATATATATATATATATATATATATATATATATGTTTGTGTTGTCGTGGACTTATGGGCCACCCTGTATTTGTGAAAATATTTTTAAAATCTGCTGTGTAGCAAGCACTTTATTTCTCCATTTTAATTTTTTTTAATGTAAATCATTTAGATGTAGTAGAAGATGGAGTCAAGATGCAGGACCCTGTATATGCCACCAACCAGGATTACCATATTCACGTAAACCTTTATATTATACTGAAATGTATAGTATTTATTTGTGAAATGATTCGAAACAAGTTTGACAATGCTACATCACATGCTTTACGTATTAGTCTATAACGTTTCACCCTTTTCTTTGTTGAACAAAAAGCACATCGTCTGTATTTTGGCCCTTGAATCGTTATATGAGTTCCAACCTTTCTAGTGCGCTCATATTTTTCTATTGGTACAGCTCTACCATCTACTTTTTTGAACATATTTCGGTTGAGTATTGGTAATGCTTCAACTGTTTTTCTTCAATAATGATCCCCACTAAGTTCGTTTGTTTGAGATCGAAACCGTAATTGTGTTAGTGGCTTTTTCCCATTAGCAATCATCGTTGTCTTATGTAAAACAAATACATTAACAGTAGAGGCATCGATGAGATAGTAAAGAAGTTTCATTCACCAAGGGTGTGATTTCTATAAAAGACAATAACATGTAAGAAGTTGATCGAAAAGATCTACGGCTCCCATGAATTTATTATAGTCTGTTATTGCTTCAGGACATGGAAGAGTTTCTTGCAAATCTGTTTTATTGATTCTTAAAACTTCCGCATTATGAGAGGAACTTAGAACTACAACAATTTTCTTACCCCCTATCACTCCACTTTGAAATGAATAAATCAGCTTCGTTCATTATAAAATTAGAATCTCCTAACTTCATTATTTTGCCAAAATATTTTTGGGATAGTTTTTTTCTAGTAGCTCGAACGTATCTTTCGATAACAATTCTTGTTGGAGACGGATAGTTGGGATCAAAATAGATACAGTAGCCTTTCTGCCAGTAATCTTTAGAGAGTGATAGCACTGTTCGCTTCCCCAAGGCACTTTCATTATCTTCTTTACTTTTTTTTCATAAATTCTGGCATATATTGCTTCAAGGATGTTGGCTCTTTGAAGCCTACCGCAGTTTTGGGAATATTTGCGTTGTTGTTTAGATCCATACACCGTAAAATAGTCAAAAACCGTATCAGTGAAATGATATTTGCTATTCTACATATTTTGATCATTTGACTAATACAATCGGATGCCAGGTAAATTGTAGATACTTATTATGATCAATATTCCTATAATAGCTTTAATTTCTTTCACGCTGATAGAAAATGTAGCTCCTAGCTGCTGAGTGTATATTTCACTGTGGTTAACTATTTTCTGAAGTATATCGTTTGTGAAAAATCCAAGAAATAGTTCCGATGGCTTTTCCATTTATAACTGATTTGATTCAAACGGTTCTTTGAAGTTGACATTACTGAATTTTTTTGGTGCGTAAGTTATTTTACTGCATCCTTCAACTATTCTTGATAATACTAGTTTCAACATCTCTATAAGTTATACTTTCATTGTCGGTGCTCTCATCATTACTATAGTCAAAAATACATTACGAAGTATTTGACGTCAAATTGACGTCATTAGGGTTATAGTCAGGATCGTTATAATCGCCTTGATGTTGCCTCAGATGTTGGTGTTGATGCTCTAGTTGTGTAAGTTTTCCCGTCACTATTATGTACTTGGTCTTCGTCATCTGAATCTCCACCCACATCTGAAATAAGTGATTGCTCCTTGGATATTCCCTAAAATGCCAAACAATTCCTCAGGAAACGTTGTTCCCAAATCGCTAATTTTATGGCGTTCTATTTTCTGAAAAAAACATTGAAATATATACATTGCAGAAAACGTGTAATTATTAACAATTTTTATGTCTACAAGAGCGTCGCAACTACCTCCTTTGTTTATAGATTATCTCAAGTTGTCTTAGGTCGGTAAAGGATATCTCTGATAAAGAATACTTCCTTTTCAAACACAACCGAGCTACTAAATTTATAAATATAAAACGCATGCAACTCGGAACGTGAAGCTAGGTTATAATATCAAATTGTTTTCCGTAATATATCTTCTAACCCAGTACTTTTAGTGCAACATGGCATTCTATGACTTAAAACAGTTTTATTACAAACAAGATTACGTAGAAATGCTTACAAACACACCACCACTACGTCTGTTTATTAAACTCACGACCTTGTCCCAAATGATCGGTGGCTACTATATTTGCCACATATTCTGGAAAATCTCTCCTATCAGAAAGTGGCACAAAAAGAGACCCCGGACGTTTACAGAAAAGAGTTTTAACTATAGTACGTTCCAGAATATCAGAGAGTAATAAATGATCTTGACAGCGACAGGTCAGTGGCATACTTATTAAAGGCATATACTATAAGGTTGGTAAAATATATTGATTTTTCAGTTCTAGTGTATAATATTTAAAAAAAATACTTGTAACTGTAATTCTGACCTATTAATACATACAGAAAGAAAAAATGTTTAGTGACTTAATATCTAAGTCTTTTTCTAAGTAACCTGCAAGTTTATTTTATCAAACCGAATAATTTTTGTTAACGTGCATTTAATCTGTTTCAAGTTTCTGCAGAGAAACCGATTTTGACGTCACTATCATGTTTTTGTTTTAAATTTAGGTAAATCAATTTAGCATTTCATTTAATAAACTTATTTCGCTCTCTGAGAATGAAAAAATTATCGTAATGCCTTAAAGTATCAAAATCCGACAAATAGTATAGATAGTGTAGTAGAAATATGTTATAATATGACGGGAGTGAGGAAGTCAATAGTATACAAATTATTAATAGAACAAAATAGGGCGTTTTGAAAGAACCGCCTTGCTCAACACAAAGAAAAAAAAACGTCTAAGTGAAGAAGAAGTTCATATTAGAAGAAAAATCTATTCGTTCTACTTCAACAAAGAAAGCCCTACCCTCAACAAAATAGTAGCAGTACTAAAAGAAGGCATTGATGGACCACAATTAACTCGGTCGACACTACACAGGAACTTAACTTTTCGTGGGGAAAAAGTGAATCAAAAATCAATGCTAATTGATAATCTCCAAATTGTTTCTTGAAGACGCCAATACCTTCGTGAAATGAAGAAGTTTCGTGCCCAAGGACGGAAAAATCTTTTATCTTGATGAGGATTGGTTGAACGAAGGATATACTGTAAGAAAAATTTGGCAAGATAAAAATGTTACAAGTCGCCATCAAGCAGTCCAAGAAGGTTGGTCAACTGGAATAAATCCACCATTGGACAATGGTCGATGACTAATTATTACACATATATGTAGCGCCAATGGATTCTTAAAACATGGTTTACTTGTGTTTGAGTACAAGCACACAGGGGATACTCGCTGATGTTTTTGAAGAATATTTTGAACATATGATAGCAAACTACCCACGGCGAGCTGTAATTGTTCTGAATAATGCAAGTTGCCATTCTAGACAAGTCGGACCCTTACCAACAACTGGATGGAAAGAAGGGGATATTGCCAAATTGTTAACATCAAAATAAATACAATTTGAAGGAACTGTGCTCAAACGAGAGCTTTCCAAGCAACAATTTGTTAAGTACGTTATTGATGAACTCTGTGCTTTTCGCGGGATTACCGTACTTTGATTACCATCATATCACTGCGAACTCAACCCCATAGAGCTAGTTAGGGCTCAAATAAAAAGTGGAGTAGGTCGTAACAATACGCCTTTTGAATTAAGTGAAGTACGACAGCTTTTAATGCAAGCCATAGACAATCTCAATGCAGAAAAGTGGAAAAAGTGTGTTGAGCATGTAATTAAAGGCGAACAATGTATGTGGGAACTTGATGTGATCATGGAAGAAACTATAGAATCCGCTGTAGTATTCGTAGGACAAGATGACAGCTCCTCCGAATCAGATGAGGATGATAAAGAGTGATCGTTAGTTACATATCGCATCTGTTTTCAAAACCTACCTTTATGACAAGATTAAATGTGAAAAAATTAATGTAAACTACATTTATAATTATTTTATCTTAATCCAAACATCAGCACTTTTAAATAGCCACATCTAAAATTCAATTGCTTGATAATTAATCTACAATCTTTAATACACTAAAATCCCAATCGTACGTCTATGAGTTTGCTACTGATTTTTGTTTGCCGCTTCCATTCAAAAAACGACTATTTCACTAATAACATTATTTATTACTTGTTACTGTATAAACTGGCAGTAAAAAGGGATGACAAGTAAAACTGGATTTTGCTCGACTAGTCAGCGGTTGGGGTGGATTCGGTGTACTAAATTTTGCGCTCAATAGAATAGCTTACCATTAATACATCAACATAGGTATTGACATAAAAACCGGAAAAGGGCGACAGAGTATTTGAAATGTCACCATAGGGGTTGAAATGCCTAATTACGTCGGTTTACCGCTCGCTCAAAATACTCAAATAACTCGTTTACCTGAACGTAATCGTCGTAGTTGGTCCTGGGACCAGCAGATCTTCCATAACCTGAAAGGCTTCAAATGTACTTGCACGCTTAATTAAAATAATTACGCGCCTAAAAAAAAATCTATCACTAATCTGATTAAAAACAATGATTCTATTGTTAAGTTACTTTACTCAATAAATCTGATGCTCAATGAAATTTCACTGCAACAAAAAAACTCTTACTTTAATTCTGTTTACAACCAGTCATAATTAACTCTTCAAAAGTTACGTTAAAATTCAATAAACGATGAAATCTTTCGAACGTACTTACTTTACTTCAAATAAACACAAACATAATGACGTTAATGCAAGGATCTAATTAAAAAAAAAACTTGAAATGCATATGGCGCTGTACAACAAACGGGTTTACAACTGGAATGAGATTAAAAAAACAACAGTTCGTTAACCTAAAGATGTGTATATTATAAAAACACCACCTTCGAAATAATCAGACAGTTGTTACATTGATCTTTCTTTCATATTAGATCATTTTATTTATCGTACTAAGCGTTGAGACTAGCTAGTGTCGTCGTCGGATCTTAATAAAATTACTGTGATATTATTCTAATGGCAGCGCAACAAATGGTTATTACATATAAATTGCGCACTCCTTGTAATGCATTTGACACATAAACAATTTCGATGTAAATTCGTCAGTATAATCAATAAAAAACACTTAAATCAATATGGGTTATGATACGGATGAGTACGCGTACATTAAAATTTAATCGATACAAAAATTCAAACGTAAATTGCAAAAGAACAGCGTATTCAACCGCTTGTACATACATAAAAAAATAATAAAATACTCAGAAATTTGTTACACTTTATAAACCACAGCAAAGAAAAATGCACAAAAATGTTTACCTGCTCTTCCTATGGTCCTTTTTGTTGTACAAGACCTGGTGTACCTAGAGATGATCTCGGCTGCAGCAATATGCTCGAGGATGACACGGCGCTTAGAAGTCCAAAGATGGCCTCGCTCATGAAAGTTTCCTTTCCAACGACGTCTGGATGAGGGTTACAATCGATACACTACCAATTATCTTTCATCGTTGCTCTTTAACTTTGTTCTATTAAAATTTAGCAATTAACGGTACTTATTCTTGTTCACACAAAAGATTGAGTATTTACACGTTACTGTTTACTTTATTTTAACTATATACAAGTTCTGGATAACACTTAATATTTTTAAAATAACAAAAAGCTTTTTATTTACAGCAAGTTATTTGTTATAACGGCGAACTGTGAACTTAGTCTTGAAATACGAACGAACGTTTGATTTTATTTTTCCGCCAACAGCGATATCTTCTCCAAAGAACTGTCACAGCACTACGTAAATTAAACAATGGCACCTTTCTGGATTTTTCGACAAAGTCCCCAATGGACAAACTGCACTAATGATAAGTCAGTCTCGTGATGTTTGAACAATTACATGATTCCATAATGGGTTGTTCGGGGAGGAAACCCCTACTATGGAAGTTCTTTCAACACGGACTATGTATAACGCCGTTCCGCACTACCACACTCGTCGCCGTAACGAAAACTTCTTAACGCCTGTGCGTCTAACCTAGGTCTGATCCTCGTGAAATATTCATTTTATCCTTACTATACTAATTTAGCCAATTATAAAAAGAATTATTTCAATTTTTTGAACGCGCGTAACCACGAATCAAACTCGAAACGAAATCGGAAAAAATTACATCACCCAAAAACATTTCTCAACGCGCAAGCCTTATCTGTGTAGCCGATATCTTGTAATTAAAGATTTCTTAGCGACTTTAAACGTTAATGCCACATATATAAACCTAAATGGTTTGTTTAAAACCAAACCTCCTTATCGAGATATTCAGACAAATCGTCGCCACACACGTCTTAACCAAATGCTCTACATTTAACCTTTATGTGACTGGATAAAAAAACATCGTTACATGACGGGCGGGGTACCCGTCTACCCACTAAAATCGTGCGTTAAACAAGAATAAACTCGCAAAAACGAATGATTGGCAAGGCTCTGTGGTTTATAGCATCAGTTGTGATTAAAGCGTTGAACTAGTAACACGTGCATACCTATAGTAAAATGTGTGATAAAGAGGCTGGGCCAAGTACAAGTGCTTCAAAACCAAAATGGAGACGAACCAGGTAAATTATATTTCACTATAATAAGTTCTGAGTAATTACCGTGAAATATTTATGTGGGTTTAAATAATATTTCAATACAATAGCTGAAAGTGGCATTTTATTAGCGAGCGTGAATGTTGACATAAGAGGCGAAAGCCGAGTGAAAAAATCACACGAGTTAGTAAAAATCACTTTCATACTAGTAGGGTATAGGTAAATAAAAGAAACATATAAAGTTACTAGCTGACCCGGCAAACGTTGTTTTGCCATATACATTATTTCTAGGAAATATTTTTTGCGATTAAAAAATAGGGGTTGATCGTAGAAGGGTGAAAATTTAGGGTTGTATGTATTTTTCAATGCTGAATCATAAAAAAATAAAAACAAAAAATTTTCTCCAAAAAAAAAAAAATTTTGGGTTGGACCACCCTTAACATTTAGGGGTATGAAAAATAGATGTTGACCGATTCTCAGACCTACCCGATATGCACACAAAATTTCATAAAAATCGGTCGAGCCGTTTCGGAGGAGTTTGGTAACAAACACCGCGACACGAGAATTTTATATATTAGATAAAAAATTGATATTTCAGGCTGACATCAGAAGAGCTTAGGCAACTAGCGTATATGTCAGATGAAGATCCCGAAGAGCTCCTTGAGCCATCTGATGAAGACGAATACGTTCCTAATCCTGACGACCAAGTCTTGGAAGCATCTGATGTTGAAATGGATTTGGTAGTTGAAGCAGAAAGCGATTACAATGAAAGCGACATTGAAGAATTGCTACAGCCTACAGACGTTCCTGTAACTACAAAATGCAAAGATGGTTCAGAATGAAGTGATACTCCCCAACGAACATCACAAACACTGCGGTGAAATATTTTAAGAGGTAGACTTGGAGCTTCTACAATTACTTCTTCCCTCACTCCAAAACAGTTGTTCAGATTATTTATTAGTGATGAAATATGTGCCTATAATTTTAAAAGAGACTAATCGAAAAGGAAGACAGGTTGTTGAAGGCTATAACAAAAAGATATTAGAAACAGCTCCAGTTGGAAGTAGTCCGCCATCAAGAGTATTCCATCCATTTACCGAGGATGAGCTGGATGCTTTTTTTGGAATACTCATCGCAGCAGGCGTACAGGCCAAACAGAGAGTACGTATCTGAAATGTGGAAATTGGAGTCATTGCCTGTTATACGTGCAGCAATGTCACGCGATCGATTTAAATTGTTGTTACGTTTTATCCGTTTTGATAATCAGAATACTCGGGGTGAACGTGCTAAAACGGATAAAGCTGCCCTAATTCGGGATATATGGGAAATGCTAAACAAAAACTTGCAAAAAAACTATCAGCCTAATGAATGCATAACAGTGGATGAGCAACTTTTTCCCTACAGAGAACACACTAAATTTACACAATATATCCCTTCAAAACCTGCGAAATACGGAATTAAAGTATTTTGGTCTTGCGATTCAAAAACTGCATGCCCCTTACAAGGTCAGCTCTACACAGGAAAGCCACCTGAAGGTGAAAGACAAACAAATGTCGGAGAACGTACAGTCGTTGATCTGGTTTCTAAATATAAAGGATCAGGAAGAAACGTGACAACCGACAATTTTTTTATTACGTTACAACTTGCAAAAACTTTGGCTTCGTGGAACCTAACTCTAGTAGGTACTGTCAGAAAAAATAAGTCATTTTTGCCTGCCAAAATGCAAGCATCTAAAGAAAGGCCAATCAATTCCACGAATTTTGATTATAACAAAGATGCAACGCTTTGCTCATGTGTGCCGAAGAAAAAGAAGGCAGTAATTCTACTGTCTTCTATGCATGTCACAGGTGAAGTAGAAAACACGGAAACCGCGAAACCTGAAATTATAAAATATTACAAAGGCGGGGTAGATACAATGGACAAAATGCTGTCAGAATATACAGTAAAGCGGAGAACCAATCGTTGGTCTTTGGCATGTTTTTACAATATGATAGATATTAGCGGTTTAGCTTCTTATGTAATTGACAAGGAAAACAACCCAGGCATAAAATCTACTAATAAAGGCAGATTAATTCTCAAAGGCCTAGCTACCGATTTATGTATGCCTGCCATTCATATCAGATGCAAATTACCAAGAGTTATGGCCAATCATTTTACTAGAAGTTGAGTAGAAATGGTTTTGGGACGGCAACTATTCTGTCAGCAAATCCCTTCTGATACTGCAGGACGTCGTAAAGAAGTCGGCTCTTGTTATTTTTGTCAAGAGAGCACAAAAAGAAGATGGAAAACAAGGAAAAGTTGCAATCAGTGTTCAAAACCTGTTTGTAATGAGCATTCTGCCGACAAAGTTCTATGCGGAAATTGCAATAGAGAAGCTGAATAAGTTACAACACATATTTTATTATACTTACTTTATGTTATCTGATGTAATTTTATAAGTAGATTTTATCTCTATATGAATATAAAAAAGTTCTATTTAGTCTAACTTTAATTTATTCCAAATTTTACTTAAGGGTACCCGGGTACCCTGGCTGTCACCTAAGGGTTAAAAAAGTTAAAGGGATTTTTATTCATAAAAATATAGAAAACAAAAAAAAAACATTTTGGCAAAATAAAGTAGACAAGTCCGTATGAGATGTCACGAAGTCTCAAAGCAAGAAGTTTTAAAATAGAAGTGTTACAACGGTTTAAAAATGAAAAGGGTACCTGGGTACCCTGTCAGTCACATAAAGGTTAACTACAAAGTAATACGCGCACGCGCACGCCTTATACTCAATTTAATTTTATAAAACGTATTTCCTTTTCAACAACTGAAAATTCATAAAACTTACAATAAGGACAATAACTATTATTTACAAAGAAACGAATTAATTTTGGACTACACTAGTAAAAGGATTTCACTACTTATCTTAATTTGCGTTTGCATCCAAACTTTATAAATAACAAAAGTTTTATTTTTGGTTTTTTTTTTCAGAAAAAAAGATTCTGCATGCGATTATTATCTGCACAAATCCCGAATTCTTTAGATACTCAACAGAAGACAAAATAAACCGTTATAATAAAAAAGCTTTCTGAACATTTATGCGTCAAGTTCCATTGCATGGATCACATAGGATTCAATATTACCTAATATCGCAGTCATCAGCCAGCTTTATTCGAAGTGGCTATCATTAAAGTCACCAGCATATAAAGGGTTAATCGAATAGAAGATATATACACTAAATTTATTTGTTTTTAATATTAATACTTCTGAAGTATTGTTGAACTAAGAATTGTTCATACCATGAAAATTCTCCTTCACATGATTACAGTTCGGGGCCCCGAGAACATTGCCGCTCCGGGTCTTAGTAACTGTTAATCCGCCACTGTCGATGATATAGGTAGGTTATCGACAGAAAATTGCCACAGTCGAAATTGCTTTTTAATTGTTAAAATTGCCAATATTCACCACAATTGACAGAAAGTTCTCAGATCAGCACCCGGATCTGTACAATAAAATTGCTATGTGGTTTATCTCTCGTACTTCCCGAAAAGATGCCTAAAGTTATTGAGATGCTCCGGTGCTTAAAACTATAATTCAGCAATTAATAACGAATAAATAATTAAAAAAACAAAATATGGTCATAGTTCAGGTCAAGCTATGTAACTAACGTCAAATTCACTCTTATCTTCGTCATATTATATGTTTATTACCTTTATATATTTTACTTCCATGTAACTCAATGTCTTCATTTATTAACCGTATTGCTTATTTATTCTTACGTAATCATTCTGTGCCAGAAATTACTTATATTAAAGATCTAGCAACAAATTATGAGACCAATGATTTACGCATGTCAATGTTTTAGTTCAACCTAAAGATATTCGTTTTTGACAAAGCGATTGTCTTTTATCAACAAACAGGCATCAGGCTTGAAGTAGAATCCTTAAGTGACAGATAAGTAAGTAGTCCTGTAGTATTAATGTAATGAAGCTATTCTGAATATTTTCTTTCTTACAGTATTTTGGACGGTCTGCTCTTATTGTGTGAATACACTTCTACCTGAAATCGCTTTATACCTTACACGGCTCATTTTGGGCTTTTATCAGACATACACCAGCGGTTTCGAATAGAAATCCTACTGAAATAAAAATTGTATAAATGTACATTCATAATAAATTAAGTTAAAAAGTATTATATAATGTATATAGTGTATTCCAAATTTGGTTTATATGTATTGCTATGTCGCAAACCATTTTAGCTACAGGGTTGGTTAAATTTAAATTATAAATTTAAATCGGATTTAAGATTTGATTTATCTTTTGTCGTTTTTAAAATAATAGCAAAAACCAAAATGGTGCGTTTTTAACTTTTTCCAGCGGTTCGTAAATGAGTAATATAGTTTTTTGGTTAATACATTATTAAGGTACTTGTATATGAAGAATTTTTCTTAAGCTTTAAAATTCGAAATTACTGTTTTTTTCATAGTAGGCTTTGATTACGCGTGTCCGTCATCATGAAGCAAAAGAATGCCTCTTGACATTGCTGTATATCGCTGAGTAATTTATTTACTTTTACGAAGTGCTATATGTTTCAAGTACTTAAAATGGCTATTAATTATTCTAATGAAGAAAATTGAGATATAATTGAACTATAATTTGAAACTGACAAGAATAGGGGAGGGTATGTACCTTGAGCCATCTTGTACCTCGAGCCACGCTAATAACTCTTAATATTTCTTACGAAAAACGCGGCAACACTGTAAACAAGTGCCACTGGTTTGTTTACAAGTGACATTCGTTAGAAGGTTGTGTTGAAATAGACGCGATACATGGTTTTTGTCAGATTTGCGATTTTGAGAGTTCAAAGTAAGTAAATTTATTTGTAATAATTGGCTTTTTTTCCAGTCTGAATGTAGATTGTTATTTATAATATTTATATGACAAAATAGTGGATCTATACTTAACATACTGAGATATTTTTCGTAAATATTAATAATGTTTGGAGGTTAGGGGACTTTGTGAAAGTTTTAACGTACTGTGGCGTACCGTGGGCCGGTACAAACCTAGATAATAATAAAGATTAATTTTTTATTTACAGATGCCTAGAAGTAAAAGTGGGGTAAAGAGACAGGGGCCTGCTAAAGACTTTCAAGTGCTTTTGCTGCTGTTAAAGGTGGAATGAGCCAACGGAACGCATGTAAGGAGTTCAATGTTTCCAAGGCAACTCTTCAGCGACTTTTAAAACGTGATGAGAACATAGTTAATAATTATAAGCCGTATGAAAACTGTGCTGTAAAAAAAGTGTTTTCTACCGCAGAAGAGACAGTTCTGGTAAAATATCTTATTACATCATCAAAAATGCACTACGGTCTCCACAGAAATCAGCTCAGAACTCTAGCTTATTCGTTTGCAAAAGCAAATAACAAGAATATACCACAATCTTGGATAACCAATGAAAAAGCTGGAAAACAGTGGTTTCGAGAATTCATGAGTAGACGTAGTGAACTACTAAGTCGTAGAAAACCGGAAGCTACTAGTCTGTCAAGGGTCTACTGTGGCGGATATATATATATATATATATATATATATATATATATATATATATATATATATATATATATATATATATATATAATATGGACGAAACCGGTAACAGCACTGTACAAAATACGACTAAGATAATTGCGCCCAAGGGACAAAAACAGGTAGGAGATGCGACATCTGGAGAAAGGGGATCAAACGTAACTATGATAGCCTGCATCAATGCTCTAGGGAATAGCGTACCGCCTATGTTTATATTCCCCAGGGTTATTTTTAAGCAATTTATGCTCAGTGGTGCGCCAGCAGACTCAAATTCTGACAAGTTTGTTATATGGTTGCGACATTTCATTAAAAAGAACAGCCAAGTCTCGATCGTAAAAAAATATTAATACTGGATAATCATGAAAGTTACTGCAGCTTTGAAGCTGTAACAATGGCAAAAAAAAAGGAATAATATTATTGACGTTGCCACCCCATACAAGTCACAAGCTCCAGCCCCTCGACCGCGCAGTTTTTGGTCCATATAAACAATATTACAATAATTCTTGTGACGAATGGCTTTTGAACCACCCAGGAATACCAATAACAATATATAATGTCGCAGAATTATCCGGAAAAGCATATCCATTGGCGTTCGCTCCAAAAAATATTCTGCCTGGGTTTAGAGTCTCAGGAATTTGGCCGATCAAAACATTTTTGGTGATAAAGAATTCCTTTGTTCATCAGTCACAGATCGAGAAAATTCTACGGTTGATCCAATGCCGCCTACAAGTCAAGTTCCTACTGGTTCTACAGATAATCCAGTATCATCTACAAGTCTAGTTCCTACTAGTTCTGGAGATAATCAAATGCCGTCTACAAGTAAGAACAGTTCTGTTCCTTCTGGTCAAAATAATTAAGCAGTTACAATGGAATCGAATGTATCAGAATTCACAACTCCGGAACAATTACGGCCCTATCCAAAAGCAAAGAGTCGTACTAAGAACGTCACTAATCGTAAAAAAACAACAAGTAGGGTTCTGACTGACACCCCGGAGAAAGACGAAATAGAACGACTTTTTAATGAAAAACAAAGAAAAGAAGAGATAGCAAAACGCAAGCAAGCAGTTCGAAACATTACAGCCAAAAAAAGGAAAGCAAAAAAGTGGAATGATCTGAAGAAGAAGATATCTATGAGACCGATTCAGGCAGTTCATAAATATCGGATGAGATTTTTGAGTCTGAAGAGCAAGCATTTGATGGCAGTTCTTTAAAATAGGGCGATTATGTGCTAACGAAAATTGTGGGAAAAAATCAACGTATTTCTACGTGACCGAGATAATAAATAATGGCATTGACGAATTTCAAGTGAAATACTTAAAAAGAATCCTTTCTACAAACAAATTTGTAAAAGACAGTGAAGAAAGCATCGTTTTATCTCTGCCACAGCCTACAGTCGCAGGCTTATCACAAAGGCAAAGAAATATGCTTACGTTTGGCACTGATTTTTCATCGTACAGAGTAGAGTAGATTTTAGTATTTAAAATTACATGTATTTTCATGTTATTTTGTATAATAAATGCTGAATTCTATTTTAGGTATTTTCCTTTTTATCCTTGGCTCAAGGTACATTGCACCTTTTCTGTCCATGGCTCAAGGTACAATAGCATGTTGTACCTAGGGCCACTTTTCACTTTTTTTTTATAAATTTGTTAGAATGAATTTAATTTATCTTAATTACTGCTATCATATAATGAAATATATCTAAAAGTGTATATTGGGATAAAAAAAGATTATTTTTGTCACTTTACTGCATTTTGTAAGCAATCAAAAATACATGGCATCAAGGTACAGGACCCTCCCCTACAGAAGCTACAGCACAAGCATATGAAGAACAATTTCCAAAGCGACACCGACCTAACTAGGACATTTTAGATTTTTAGTTACGAACTTATTAATCTATGGATTTTTTAAATCAAAACCCAATATTCGTATTATACAGGGTCTTCACGGAGATGATTTTAATATAAGAATTGGATTTAGTGAATGGTTTATAAGGAAATGCCGACGGACAGACGGAACACGGTTTACGGATTGTGGAGTATATAACAAGCAAATAATTTAGACGAAAGGTGTCTTCAAACAAGATTTGGGTCTAATCTGTGATCTGGTGTTATAGGTACGTTTAAAAATAGCCTTTATTACGTCTGATAAATAAAACAAAACCTATACTTTTGTATTTTAGACGACAAATTATTTCCGATGAAAATCTAGCGGGAAATAGATATTTAGGAACAAATTATTCCTGTTATTAGGAATACTAATCCCCTAAATGCATGACCCATTTGGTTTCAGAAAGGTGGCTGTCCGGCCCACAATATCAGAGTGGTTCTCAGAAACACTTTTAGCGAAAATATTATCTCCAATAATAGCCCCGTGGCATGGCCGGCAAGGTCACCAAACCTCCCGATTGTTATTTATGGGGATACGCCAATAGTATTGTGTATGAATATTCTCCGCCTGAAAATCGCTGGGAATTGGAAGACAGGGTACAAGTTCAACTATACAAAATGAAGGCGATAAGACCGTAACAAACTCCTTAGTGACCACCAATATATTGAGGCGAAACGAAGACATCTCGAAAGCATTTCAGCAAGTTCGGCATAAGTGTTTACTTGTCAAACTCACCTCGTTTGGGTCAAATACTCTTCATCTGGGTTTCTGGTTTCTTGATGGAAGACGAATACGTGCCGTAGTTGATGGCTTCTTTTCAAAAGAAGTTGGAGTTAACGCGGGCGTGTTACATGGATCAGTTATAGCGCCAACACTTATGTGCTACACATAAATGATGTTATTTTTCAACGACTAGCCCGGTCCATTGCTTTGCTGACGACAACACTCTTCATTGTCGTTCATATCAGTCTACTCATAATGGTAACCCACATTCTATCTCAAATTAAGACATTAAAGCTGAAGTGGCAATTTCAACCTAACGGACGCAATGCACATTCTTTTACACCCATTTTAAACTCTGCAATGATCTTCTAGTTTCTGTTTTCCTCTCACTTATGATATGAAAAAAGGCGTTTTAACGAACATCAACAGGAATACGTTAAGAAGAGTTACCCATAAGTTGTTACCCAGGTGGAATGTTCATTAGATTTGTATATTAGCATCTTTATATCACTTTGTTTATTAGATTTTTGTACTATAGTTATATTAGTTCTACTAAAGATCTATTTAATTATCAGGTAATTAGATAGTCAGTGTAAGCATAATACTGAATATGAAGTTTTTAACTAGAAATTGCCAAAGGTCTCTTAACAAGAGGGACGAGAATATCACCTATATGGAAAATTATCATAAAAAAACGGGATACACGTTTACACGGAATTAACACGAGGAGAAGTTTCGACTAACGCAAGAATTTTTACAACATGGTGTTCAATAATGATACATCTATTTCCTCTACTTAATAGAAAATCAGCGCAGTTTTAACGGCATCACAGATCTAAAAATTACCATAATTGTTACCCAGTGAATTCATTAATTTGACTAAATTAGATCTTATATCATTGTATTATAGAATTTTGTACATGTTATATTAATCACTAAAGATTTATTTAATTCAGGTAATTAATATCAGTAAACTCATACAAATGAAGTTTATTAACAAAATTCAAGGTTAGATTTTCAAAAAGTGAAAATCGGATTTTATACTTTATATTTGGAAATTTATCATTAAAAACGGATAACTGGAATTAAACGGAATAAGTTTCCTTGCCAACTTATTAATGTTTACACTCATGGTAATACAGTAATTTACGGACGACTTTCGCCTTGTTTAAATACGGTCCTGACTAATTCAAATATGTAGTTTTAGAAAGATTTTAATTACAAATTCAATTCTGATTAAAAAAATGAAGTTATCTAACGTATTCAGCCTGAATTATGACCAATAAACTTAAAATGAATTTTCATTTTCTGGTTAATTCCCAATGTAGAATAAAATAGTAACACCGTATTTATGGCAGTACGTTTTATAAATTTTAAATAAGTGAAGTTAAATATGTTTTTAAATTTGGTGATTTACAAATTCACTGTAAATTATGATATATGACCTATTGATAAGACGCTTATTCGGACCATTTAAAATTTTCATTTTCCTATGTCTCATGTAATAAAAAGAAAGTTTTATGCAATACATTTGTAGTACTACTTTAAAAAATAAATAGATTACTTTAATTGGTTAAATACTACAAAATTCTAATTATAATGACTATTCAGATAAAGGCTTTTCGGAATAAATTTACCTTCCGTTCTAAGATATAAAACATATTTCATACATTGTGATACTAAAAAAGTATAACTAACTAAGCAAATACAAAAATTCTAGGAATTTAGTTTCAAAAGTGTTCGAATAAGTTACCTTCCGTAAGATAATAATCTTTTATTATTCTAAAATTTTAAGCATATCTGGAATTTTCGTAATGCCTCCAAAGAACTAAAGTCCTTAATATCGGTGTAATGTCTGGGGAACGTGCTGGCCAGGATACCTCTGAATATGTACCTATCCATATACCAGGGAACCGATCTGACAAATATTCTTGCACAGCTCTTGAATTATGCGCCGGCGCTCCATCTTGCATAAACCAGCAATCGTTGATTTCTGCAAGAGGTAAATTATCTAAAACTTCTTATACATCATGTTGTAATAAATTTAGATAACGTTAGGATGTTAGTGAACCTTGATAAATGAAAGATCCTAATATTTTGGTACCAAAATTCCAGCCCATACATTAAAACCAAAACGATTTTGGTGTCTGGTTATTCTCGTTACACGGGGATTCTTTTGTGACCAATAATGAGAATTTCTTAGATTGAAAATACCGTTATTAGTTACAATACTTTCATCAAATCGTATGATTTTATAGGGAACTTTATCATTTTCTTGGCATTTCCTGGTATACCATTCACTGAATGATCTACGTCTTGCTTTATCTTCTTGTTTAAATCCTTGGCAAATACGAAATTTATATGGACGCATTTTTTGTTTCTTTAAAATGAAATGAGCTGTAGACTTCGGTGTACCAATCGTTTGTTCAATTTGTTTAGTTGAAGTTTCAGGATTTTCAGTAACAGCTAGTAAGACATTATTAACTATTTCGTCATTAGACAGTTTCTTTCAGATTCGCCACTAGTTTACCATATATTCGCCTATTGGGCTGTATTCTGTCAGGATATTTGTTTAAATACATTTGTTCAGCTTCAAAACAATTTCGTTGACACAACAAATAACACGTTAACATATCAAACTTCACTTCATTTGAAAATCGTACCATTTTTCACTAAGTTTAAGTTCAAGTTCAACAAAGTTTATTAAAATTTTTAGAAATTAACAATTCATTTTATAATACATATCACACTTAAAAATAATATAATAATAAATGTGTATTGTGCTGTATTGGTGGTGCGCTGCTCAGGAATCTTCTTCCTCTTCAGCGCGTGGATTGTGAAGTTGTTGGGTTGTGGGTCGTGTGGATTGCCTGTTGACAGTGTTGTGCTTTGCATTGTTGGTCATTCGTAAAAAAGTTTTTTTATTTTTTATTTTTTTTATTTTTCATAAATGAATATTTTGCAAACGTAAAATAACCACCAGCAAAAATGACAAATAAAATAATGCAATAATGTCATGTCGTATACATTTTCTTAAAGCCACCTATTTTCAGATAGTTTGAGAAGTACCTACTAGATATTAGCCTTATACCGAAGTATAGTAATATGTAATTTAAAAAGCATTCTGTAGTTGACATATTAGAATTAGATTCTTAATAGTTCGTTAGTATTTTATCTTTGTTATATGTATTTCTGAAATTGGAATAAAAATTGTTTTCCGAATAAGCATTTAAGTACGTACTATTTAAATGTCGCTTTTGAAAAAAATGGATGAGGTTACAACAATATGAAACACCAACTAAAAAATTTTATTCTAGCATTGAGAATAACGTAGAAAATGGGAAAAAATTGAAAATGGTCAAAAAAGGGCCTGAAACGTAGATCAACTATCATGTATTTTACATCGTTGAATTTGTAATTCTAAAATCTTTCAAAACACGTATTTAACTTAGCAGAACCGTATTTGAAAAAACACAGTTAATGATGGTTTCAAAAAGTCGAAAGGTCGCACCGTAAATTACTTATTACCACGAGGTGTAAAATTAAAAGTGGCAATGCAAAACTGTTTTCCGTTTCATTCTATCTCTTCAATCAAACCCTGACAAAAATAAAATGTAAAATCGCAATTTTCACTTTTTTTGCAAATATGTCATCACCCTCAAGAAATATTTTGAATTTCTAAACGGCATTTTATTGGCCCCCTAAGTGCCCACCTTTTTCTCCATTTAACCTACTTTGTAGCTCTTACCATTTACGAAATTCCCATAGAGGCCCTCCTTGTCTTGGACACGTTGTATATTCAATTTAGATCAATCCGAATTTCGAATTGTTAAAGATCTCAAAAGTAAAAATGGTTTTTGCTATAAAGCAAATAAAGGCAATCAAGTAATCATTTTAAAGAAAGAGGATTATTTTACTTCAGTCAAAGAACTCTTATATTCAGGTACATATTCAGTCATTGCCAGTATTGAGAACTTTGTGGAAACCGCCAATCAAATTTACCTATCGTAAAGAAACTAGCTCATACATTGCTTAATTTCCCTCATTCAGTTCAAAACTATAATAGGGGATAACGCAATATAAAGTGGTTATGAATACAGTTAGGAAACAAACACATAGGATCAGAGTTAAGAATGTAACTACATTAGGTAACGTTAGTGAACAAATAGAAACAAAGTATATAAAATTAGCTAACTATCCTGGTTGTACAAAAGGTCTATTTAAAATCTTTTCCAAAGTTAATTTGAAAACAATCACTACTTCAGACAATAGTTTGCAAATTCCTTTAGGCAATCCAAAGGAGCAAGTAGATAAGCAAGATAGAACAGGAATTTACAAAATTAGTTAAAATTGTGAACAAACATATGTAGGGTAAACCAAATGACTTATCGAAACTCGCTTTAAAGAACATTTAGCTCATACCAAATATAAACGTTGGGGTAAGTCTGCCGTAGCCCTACATATGTTTGGTAAGAATTATGTGGTAGATGAGGTATCGTTAATCAAACATGTTAATAATAAGTACGGAGAGTGTAGAGATCTTCAAAAACAAACTAGTTCTAATGAATAATGACAATCAAGGACGTTTAGGCTACTCGGAACTCATTTCAAATCTTTCACTTTCACCAGATATGCAACAAAGCGTTACTTGCTAATGGCTAATGGTATGTGGTATATCTTTAGTTCGTCTAGTCGACCGCTGCTGATTATAGCTTAGCTATTGAAACGCGTTCGATGTTTATTATTTTTACAAATTTTAAACTACTTTACGGTTTATAGAATATAAAGTTTTGTTTTAAGGATTATAATTATGACTGATTGCGGTTTATTGTCTAGAAATTCGTTAAGTGCTGAAAAATAAAGCTTTAAAATTGATTTTGTATTATTAGCATTTGAAAAAAAAACCGCAGGAAGATATTAGATATAATAGCACCAATAAATATCATTGTCTTAAAGTAACTGTAATATCACAGTGAACAATATTGATTTTTTGAACTATGCATTATTCATACGTCAAATACTTTATTGGGTTATTAATTAAATATTATGATTGCTGTAACGCAACAACTATTTATTACAAAGCACAATTGTACTTCTTAAGTACGATTTAAATGTATTTCGTAGTTTCCATGTTTATAGATTATTAAAGTGCTATTTTTAAATTTTAATTGATATTGATAATTTTTATGACTTCATGCAATATATACTGACTTCCATAAAAATTGCAACACCTAGAATTTGTTGAACGATTGTATTGAAATTTGCGTCAACGATGTCTCTCATTAGAACAAACAAACGATTAAAATTTGAATAAAATCTAGCTAGTAGTTTTTTTTTTTTTTTCTTTTGCACTTAGTAACAATAAATTTTAAATGTAATTAACTGTCAATTTTGCAAATTATTTGTTCTGAACTTGGGAACAATGCCAAGAGTACGACAACATCAACATTTTTCCCAATTGACTGATTTTGAACGTGGTCGTATTATTGGTATGAGAGAGAGGCCGGACTTTCGCTAAGAGAAATTCCTCGTGGTGTAAACCGAAATGTTCCTACGGTATTGAGATGTTGGTTCAAATGGTCCGAGGAAGGGGTGCAACAACGCCGCCCTGGATCTGGACGTCCCCGCTGGACTACAGATCGCGAAGATTGTCGCTTTATACTTTAGGCCACAAGAGAGAGATTTTCAACAACTCGATCGATTGTAAATGATTGTATGAGAGGTGTAAGACCCAGAATGTCAATGTCATCTGTTTATAAGGTCTTATGGGCTACGTTTATATCGTCCATTTTTATGTCTTCCTCTTACACCACTTCACCGTCTACGCAGGCTAGAATGGAGCAAAAATGGCATCGAATTGTGTTTAGTGACGAGTGGAGAACGTAAAACTCCAACATTTTCTGTGGAACACAACACAGCCTTCACACAAGCAGTGATGATATGGGGTGAATATGTTACGGTAGCAGATCACCCTTGGTCTTCAATGATGGCAACTTAAACGCCACTTGTTATATTGCCAATGTGCTAGAACCCGTTTCGTTTCCATATCTTCAGGGGCTGGAAAATCCCATTTTCCAACAGGATAATGCGCGCCCTCATACGACAAGGGCTACAACACGTTTTTTGGAAAAAGCTAACATTGCTGTCCTCCCATGTATGGGATGAGGTCCGTAGGCGACTGGGTAATTTACCACACCCTCCAGATAACTTACACGATCTCCGGCTACGGATTCAAGAAGCTTGGATTGATATACCACAGGCAGCTATAGATCTCTTGATTGATAGAATGCCACGCCAACTAAATGAGTGCATTACAATTCGTGGCGGAGCAACTAATTATTGAAAAAAACATTTTTAGTTTTTGTTCTTTTGTTTTCAAATTTTAATCGTTTGTTTGTTCTAATGAAAGACATTGTTGACGAAAATTTCAATAAAATCGTTCAATAAATTTTAGGTGTTGCAATTTTTATGGAAGTCAGTGTATTAAAAATACAACTTTGACCATAAGTTGAGTGTTGTTCCGTCACGTAAGCGCTCTGTCATTGATTTACGTACAGTCACTAAATAACCCACAGTAGCGCAAGGTTATGTTCCAATGCGTAGGAAGGAAAAGTGAGAGAAAGCTCATTTTAACCCCAAAATGGCGTCATTTCGTGTTAAACATCAGGAGTGTATGGTGAGGTTTTGAGGTTATGCGAAATTGTGTCATATTGTGTTAAGTTAAAATGCCTAATTGTATTATTTATAACTGTAAGAACAGTACTTCCAAAGGTTTTCGTTTATTTAGAATACCTAGTGGAGATCGCAATACAGGTAGAAGACAGCTGTGGTGTGATTTAATTGCACGTCCAAATATTTATCGTGATGCAAGAATTTGTCAGGTATGTATACACAAAAAATTGCAATTTACTAGTATTTTATCTAATAAGGTATCAATTACAACGCTGGAATAACACATTTGTTTTGTAGTGTCACTTTTCGGATGCCCAGTTTGAAAGTTTACGAATGGATGGTAGAAAAATTCTTAAACAGAATGCTTGGCCTGATCTTTTAAAACAACACACTATTAATGATCCTGGAACCAGTAAGCGAATTGTAGAAGAATATTCCAATTCAACTAATTTGGATAATATTAATGTGCAAAGTACAATTTCAGGAAATAAAATAAATGGTAATACTTCTACACGTTATATAAGTAAAATAAAATTAATTATTGTTTTGTTTAGATGAATCATTTCGGCAAGAAGAAGACATGACTATTTCTTCAGATGAAGAAGCTTTGAATGTAAGTGATAACGAATTATTACACGAAAACGATTCATTGGAAAATTGTACCTATCTTGTTGAAAAATTAAAAAAAGAGCTAAAAGCTGCATTGCGGAAGTGTTCCAATTATGAGAAAAGGTTGAAACAAAAGCAGCTTACAAACTTGGAAAAGATTTTTAATGGAGATCAGTTGGAATTTCTAGAAACTGATAAACGTAAAGGTACAATGTGGTCAGAAGATACCATAACTAGGGGGTTAAAACTCTATATGGCTTGTGGAACAGAAGGTTATAAAGAAATTCTTCGGCACAACCTTCCATATCCAAGTATTCGTACACTACAACATCGAATCTGAAATTTAAAATTTAAAGCTGGTGTATTAGAAGAAGTATTTGAAGTCTTGAAGCTTAAGGTTAGTATATGCATGTTCTAATAGCTAATACTATATTATAATGACATGTATTTTGGTATTGTGTTCTACAGGTCGATAACTTCAAGCCAGAAGAGAAGCATGCAACACTAATCTTTGATGAAATGGCTATTAAGCCAGGGCTACAATTTGACACTTCTGTATCTATGGTGATTGGTAAACCAACGATGACAACTTCCATTGGCCAAGATGCATCAAATCAATTAGCGACTCATGCATTAGTCTTCATGTTGGCAGGAGTTTCTACAAGGTGGAAACAAATTGTAGGGTACCATTTCACAGCAAATTCTTTTAATGCGAACGAACTGTTTGACACAATTGCAACAATAATTAGAAAATGCCATGATATCAATATAACAATCCACGCTGTAGTATCTGACATGGGGCCCCAAAATCGTAGCCTGTGGAAAATCCTCAACATTGTAGCAGGAAAACACAGCAAAATTAACAACCACATTGAACACTTTTGTCTGCCCAATGAGAAGATATTTTTCGTACCGGACCCTGTGGACGTGTTCAAAAATATTGCTGCGGCAATTACTAAAGGCTACAACTTTGTTTTAGATGATTCAATAGTACAAAAGTATAATTTACCATGTAATGTTGCATCAGTTGAACCCATTAAAACTATATATGAATTAGAAAAGAACGATGTACTGAAATTGTGTCCACGGTTAAAAGAAAATGTGATTAACCCATCACATTTTGATAAGATGAATGTAGGTTTAGCCGTAGCATTAATTAATAATGATGTTGCTGCAGGTATTTTGTACTACATTTCACAAGGCAAAATAGATGCAAAACATGGAACAACAGCGTGGTTGTTGCAGCAATTCCATAAATGGTTGAAACTGATGACGGGGCGATATCACGGTTTAGCCCTATCTTTATACAATAAAGAAAATTATGATGAAGCTATCTATTTTTTAAATTCAATGAAAAATATCACTTACAACATGAGTATCGGTGGTTCATGGAAGCCATTTCAAAGTGGTATTGTGCTGAGTACGGAATCGGTAATTCATTTTCAAGCACTTTATTTAGAAAAGTACAACTTTGATTATGTGATGCTGGGTCCTATACCAGATGCACGATTGTTTAAAGTGTCTCTACGGTTAGTCTGTTTAGCGCAGTTTGAAGGCAGTTTAAAAACAGCAACTACAGCCAAGACGAATCCAATCACCTTATAAAATATTGTGATGAACTCAATAAAACTTTTACAACATCAAATGAAAACGTTGAAAACACACTAATCAATGAAGTGAATGAAGACAGTGAGTGTATCTTTGCTAATTCACATGACTTGCAAGTCGCTGTGTACTACTTACTTGGCTGTGTAATACATAAAATAAATAAGCACTATAGTAATTGTGCAACATGTTACAATTCTGTTAAAACAATACCGACTAACACAACTAGCATAAATATTTTTACTAAATTAAGAGAATTTAAAAAAAATTGTTTGGTTCATCCAACTTTAGAATTATTTCAATATATTTGTAAAGTGGAGATGGAATTCAGGGCTAATGAAACTGCTCTCGCAAATAATTCTCTGACAATAGAAAATTTTCTACATTTTGTGCAGAGCAAGTTTTCACATCCTGATATTCCAACTTGTCATGATTTATTTACCAAAATATTAAAATTGTATGTTTCTTGTCGGATGTTCTTCACATTGAAAGATATCACTCTAAAACATAAAAATGTTATTGCTGCCTGCAACAATAGTAGCAGAAGTATCGCTATGCGCGAATGTTTAAGATGAATAAAACTACTTTTTCTCATTAAATGGATCTTTTTCTTTTAAAACATGTGAAAATACCTCTACCTCTACGTCCTAACAAACTCCAGTTGTTTAAATGCAAACTACCAGAACAAATATTTGAATTTTGAAATTACCTTTAATTTTAAATTTTAAATAAACCGCGCAAAATTAACCCCAAAATGGAAGACGTTGCGCTACTGTGGGTTATTTAGTGACTGTAGATTTCCGGAACATTAATGCTACTTGGCTTCTTCTTTAGATATTTCTTTTTGCTCTAAACCAATCATAGTTTTTACTGTTACTACTGGTTGCTCGTAGCGTTGTACCATATGTGCTTTGTGTTGCGTAACTCTTTTGCTGTGTTAGCAGTTTTGACTCAATATTTTTCTTTCTAAAATGTTTGGAAGGTTGCTCGATGCTTCGATTACTTAATGGCCGAAAATATCCTTTATGGTTGTGAAAATCAAAATACCCCGATTGTTCTGCTTCTTTTAACACACAAGAAATCCTACGCCACAATCAGAAAATTCAAACTACTTGCTAACGTTTATACTGTCGTATAGACATGTACCACACTATGCTTAAAAATAAATCTTACAAACTTAAATGTGCCAACCATGTTGTGCAGTTATACTAGAAATACGTGGTGTACAGGTTGTTCCATTTTCGTCTGTTTTACGGGTATCTCGCTTATTTTTAGGTTAGAAACTTGCGGTTTTCGCGACACCGTGCTGCTTTTAATGAAACCAAAGATGCACTAATCATCTTAGTTTATGTGCTACAGAGTGATTTTGGAAAAATTGCATTTTCAGTCATCCTGTAACTCTGTTATTGTCAGACATATTAAAAAGTAAAAACTGATATTTGTAGATTTTTATGTAGAATCCAGTGGCGATACTCAGATTTTCTTTAGAGGTCACAGTTTTGAGATATTGACATAACCTACTTTTTAATGGGACACCCTATATATTTTTTAAAATCTTTTTCCCTTGCCAAGAGCTTCTCAAAAATTTAGTATAGTCTATATTTATTTTATAAATAACGTGACAAAATGATTTTTTCTATAATTTACATTGATGAAAACAAAATAATTCATTAATCACAAATATTGTTCAAATTGCAGACCATTATGTCTCCTACAAGTTTCACAAAGTTTATAAATTCTTTTAATAGCATTTTCCAAAATAAATGATTGTCTTCGTAATTCTGCAAAATTAATTGTTGCATGTTGGCATATTGCCTTGAATAAATTTTATTCTTTAAATACCTCCACAAAAAAATCCAAAACCGCAAGATCCGGTGATCGTGATGGCCATCGAACAGGTCCATTTGTTCCAATCCATCTCCTGGGAACACGTTCATTTATCTGGAGCCCCATCCTGCTGGAAGAATGTATCTTTCAGTTGAGCCAGTGGAGTATCTCCTAAAATGTTCATAGTTTTTTCTTGTAGAATTTGTAAGTACCCATTAGAGTAGGTTTTCTTGATAAATCTTGTAAACTATTTTTCGATTAAAAATAAAGCAGGAGACATTAAATCCGAACCTGCCTTGACGCTCTCTAGGAAAAATCACGTGGGTGTTTTATTGACTCCAAAACCGCGAGTTGTGTCTATTAAGAATTCCCGAACTTGTGAAATGTGCCTCGTCTGACCAAATTATTTTTTTTTTCAAAATTATTGTCCTGAGTTTTCATATTTATAAACCAATTGCAGAACTCCAATCTACGTTCAGCATCACCAGGGTGCAGATGATGAACAAGTTTATACTTGTAGGGTTTGAATTTATGTTTTTTAAATCCTTTGCACTGTTGTTTTGGTCACACCGGTCTCTTCATCTATTCTCCTGCACGAGGTTTCAGGAGTGGCTTGAACAACTGCTAAAACGTTGATCTCTGATTCCTCGTTCTCTTTGTTGTAAACTCGGGGTCGAGGTTTGTCAAAACATCCACGTTGGCAAAGATTAAATTTTAATTTTTGAAATATTCTTCTGTCGGGTTGTCTTCTTTCGGGATATCTATATGACAAAATAGGTATATAAAATAAATACAAATTCTAAGGTAAAGATTAACTGACCTGTTCAGATAGAGTTCTAAGGCCTGGTCTGCGTTTTCATTAGATAATATGAAGCAGGTATTCATATCATATTTCTTAAAGTTTTCAAATTTTTGGTTTCGAGCCACATTAAAACATAATTACACAACAACAACAACAACAAGAACAAGAACGATAACAATAAACAAAAACAACGAATAACAATAAATATCAGCACTGAATTTGGGAAAATGTAACCAGGAATAATTTGAGAGAAGCAGAAACTTCAAAATCAAATACCTAAGTAATGGCAGAACGTTAATTATTTTGTTTTTGCGTTACCATGGTTACCCACGGCTATCCACTATTATCAATGTAATTTATAGCAAAAATCATTTTGTCACGTTATTTATAAATAGACTATGCTATATTTTTGAAAAGCTCTTGGCAAGGGAAAAAGATTTAAAAAATATATAGGGTGTCCCATAAAAAAATAGGTTATGTCAATATTTCAAAACTGTGACCAGTAAAGAAAATCTGAGTACGCCACTGGATTCTACGTAAAAATCTACAAATATCAGTTTTATTTTTTAATATGTCTGACAATAACAGAGTTACAGGAGATGACTGAAAATGCAATTTTTCACCCTGTAGCACACAAACTAAGATGGCTATGGCAAATTTGATTAGTGCATCTTTGGTTTCATTAAAAATAGCACGGTGTCGCGAAAACCGCAAGGTTCTAACCTAAAAATAAGCGAGATACCCGTAAAACATACGAAAATGGGACAACCTGTACAGGAATGAGCTTCAGAACAGATTTATTTCACAATTTGACAAAATACACTGTATACTCTGTTCCATTTTATTTTGCATTATAGCAGGCTATGGAAATCTAGGGAAATGACCACTGCCAAAAGAACAAACAGTTACTACCGTAGCTTGACTTTTGAAAATTTTAGGTTATATTTTTAAGGTGAAACTAATGCTGCATTGCAACATAGCTTTTCATGTTATTTAGACCTTGTTTGCACCAAATTCGTTGAATCACGAGTGGCCTATTTAAAAAAAGTAAATTTTAGTCTTCATACCTTGAACGGCTATTACCTACATAAACCGGAAATTGTACATTCTTTACATTGGCTGTAAGTGACAACATCGTGTCTTATCTAATACAATGAGATGTTTTGTTAACCAAATCTACTTCTGCTACTACTCTTCCAAAATAAAACAATAGGGGAGAAATGTACAGGAAATCAGCCTTGGATAGTTCGTTGTGAAACCTAGACCCAAACACGTACTTAATGTGCGCACGAAAAAGTAATTTAAGTACTAACGACTTGAAATATATCCGACAGCATTGTGATAAGTTTCTCAACAATGCTACACTATTTTTAAGGTGCTTATGCCACTTTTGGCATTTTCTCAACCAGTCATTTTAGGTTTTCAGTGCAAAAAAGAAATGGTGGCGGCAATTTTGTTTTTTTAATCGCTTCATTTGCTGTATTAAACAACATATTAAAAATAGAATTAGTCAAGGTCAAAGGTCACAAAAATCAGTTTTTTTTTGCAAAAATCTGGTTTTCTATGGCTCGGAGGTCAGTTGAGGTTGTTGCAAGAAAGAAAGTTCATGAAATTATCTACAAAAATGGTCTCATTTACTTTTCACGTACGACGAACCGTTTTAACATAAACAAGAGATGAAATTTCATGTTGACGCGTGAAAAGACACCCATGTTGCCAATAAGAAGCAACCTTCAATAGCAGCTGTCTCGCATTCTATTATAGTCCGTGGACCGTTATTTTATACCTGCGAGCGTCAGTATATAGCTGTACTGTGCTTCAGTGAGTTAAAATTCGTGGACCAAGTGTGTCGACATTTTGTAAAATGTACTGAAAATAATCATTATATCGATAAATTCAATGGCGGAAAATTGCTTTATTTGTAATGAACCGCTGTCCAAGGCTCCAATTAATATCGAATGCGCTCGTGGAACGTTTTTTTCGCGGAGAGCATTGAGATGTACTCGGGCTCTCGTCGATACTTCGCTTTTTATATGCTTCAATACTGTTTTTATTAACATAGACTATTCGACACCTGACATGCACATTTACAGATTTGACATTCGTTAAATGTTCAATATGTTGATCACCTCTCTTAACGCTTTCTTAAAGTTTTCAAAGCGCGCTCTACAGTCACAGTTAGAGCGATATACATCGGTTCATTGCAATTTTGCACCATTAGATTCATCAATATAATAATTATTTTCTGTACGTTTACAAAATATCGACAAATTTGGTCCACTAATCGAATATTTTAGCTTACTGAAAATCAACGCACAGTACAGCTTACACTGACACCCGCAGGTATAAAATAACGGTCCACAGACTGCAATAGAATGCGAAACAGCTGCTATTCAAGGTTGCTTCTCATTGGCAACATCGGGACTCTTAAGATGTCTTTAGGCGTCAACATGAAATTTCATCGCTTGTTTATGTTAAAACGGTTCATCGTACGTGAGAAATGAATAAGACCATTTTTGTAGATAATTTCATGAACTTTCTTTCTTGTAACCTCCTCAATTGACCTCTGAGCCATAGAAAACCAGATTTTTGCAAAAAAAAAAACTGATTTTTGTGACCTTTGACCTTGACTAATTCTATTTTTGATATGTCGTTTAATACAACAAAATGAAGCGATTAAAAAAACGAAATTGTTGCCACCATTGTTTTTGCACTGACAGACTAATTGTTAATTCAATGTGAGACCTGATCATCATATGCGTTACTTAAGTAGGCAACACAGCACGATTACTTTCGACAGGACGGCGTCAATTTGTAATTTGGAAAATGGAAATGTACAGAAAAAAATATCATGGCCTACTGTAATGCAAAAAAAGGTGGAAAAGAGTATAGATTGTGATCCGTTATCCGATGATCGATTTGGTTATGCAATGAATTTATGAAAATAAATATAAAATACCACTTCTTTTCTTTCTGAAGCTCAGAGATGGTAAATCTTGACTCTTATTTAGTGGAGAAACCTTTCTCTGCATTATATCCTCTGACATTAAAGTATTTCATGGTACGCTGTTTGCCCATTTCTTTTATGAAATAGACCCAACTTAAAGTCTAATACTTTAGTTTTACGCGAACTAAAGAGATAAATAATGAATTTCTAGTGATAATAATAAACGAATTAGAATAAACGCGAGTAAAGGAACCTGATGATTTAAAGGGCGTTGGTGTGTACAGAAAATTATTATTTTAATTATAATTATTAAAGGTGCATTTATGGAATTATTCAATTTCCATCAAAATACAATTGCTATGCGGTAGATTGACAACAAAATAGGCAATCCTACACGTATCCAAACGTGAGATAAAGCTTATTTGTTACAGATTAATTGTGAATTTGGTTTAACAGTTTACTCTAATCAATCGGGAATTTTACTCAATACTTTCAAAATACGAATTCATTATTTAATTGTAATTCAATATTTTCTCATATTGCAACACGCCATACCTGCTTTCAACCTAGGTAACAATAGAGTAACAATAAGTATCTGGTGTGAAAGAACACACGATCGTCCAACCTACAAAGTGGAAATTAAAAGAAATGAAATAATTTTAATTATAATATTTTTAGGATAACTGTACAACCTATTTGTTATACGTTCATAAAGGAAACATGCAACATTGAAAAGACGTTTAATAATTGACTTTTGACTTTTGCTATTTTCATCCTATGATTTAATCGAACTTTCTATGCCAACAGATATTTGTTAAAATTAAGATTATGTTCTCTCTTACATTAAATTATTCCATTTTATCAAGTTTAAGCGATATGTAGCTAATTTTCTTTTAAATAAATGTTAGAAAGCAGTTCTAGCAAATAATTTACTAAAACGTCAACAACAATGTCTTACTTAATCTTCTCTGAATTGTTTCTCTTCTGGGTTTTTTTACGTAAAGCCTCTAATTTTTTTTCTTCATCTACTTAGTTTACTGCCATAATGATTTATGTTAGGGTATAGGTGGAAGAGCCGGCGAGAGAAAAGGTCATTTTTTTCATCAACTGAACCTCTTCGCAATTGCCTTTTTTACTTTCTTGCTAAACAAGAAAGTATTGCGGTCGAAAAAAAATTGAAAAAAATAATTTGCGTTATTTTGATGTTTTACGACTCCCTGAACCCAAAAAAATTTTTAGAAAATTTTTTTAAATGTCTGTGTGTGTGTGTGTCTGTGGCCACTCGTCAACCGAAACTATACGGCCGATTTTGATGAAATTTTGAATGAAGGCCTACGAGACAAGTATGTCGACAAAACAAGCTTTTAAACGCAATAGGTATACAGGGGGTGAAAATAAGGGTGTTATTTTGGGGACAAACGTTCAAATTTTAACATAGAAGATTGAAATTCAGGTCATCAGTAACTCCCATGAAATACAATTTTTTGCAATTTTTAGAAACTTTCAAAATTGAATATGGCCGCAGTTACAGTCACATATAAATTTTTTTGGTAGAAATATATATTTCCGATACCGTCCAAGACATAAAAGAACTGGATATAGATACGCGTAGTTAAATAAAGGTTTTTTTAAGAGATTTCTTTATGTAATAAATCATGGTATAAATTGGTTACATTTAACATTCATCGTATTGCTGGTATAACATACCAGATATTTTTCTATTAGCATTATTTGTTTAGCAATAACCTTTTGACCAATTACCTCATCCAACTTATGCAAAAAGGTAATCCACCCTTCAAATTCATTAGCATTTCAGCCTGTTACCGGTTTTAAATGTAAGTTATAAGCCTTTAATTCTAGTTTTGGTAGTTTTGAGTAATGACGTTTAAATTCTAAATCTAGCCATTTCCGCTTGGCAAATTCAAGCGATTTTTACTTACATGTACAGTATAATTACTAGGAACATTAATAAAATTTGGAAAAACATCTAACCTACGTCAATCTTTTAAAATGTTAATGTTAAATAAAAGTATCTTACTTTTAATTTTGAAATACTGTTCCTCTTAATTTCAATAAATTTCCGTTGGATAAAATCATAATTTTTATGTTATACAAATCAGCAAAATTCAAATTTCGGAAAATATCCAACAGGAGTCAAAATTTAATTTAGATCGTCCAGAACTGTTAAAATCTGAAAAGTAAAAATTGTTTATAATCTCGAAACAGTCTAGTGGTTATTTTGAGCAAAAAAGATTATTTTGCTTGTCAAAGAACTTTTAGATTTATATTTTAGTAGAAGGGGAACCAAGCTCCGGTGTAATTTTTAATTCCAGCCCCTGGAGGTTAGGCAACCGCAGACGCGCCCATTTCTATCTGATTGACCGTGCGCGCGCGTACTGGCCCAGATTGAGGGCTGTGATTGGAGGGCCTAAAGGCAGACCATGACCCCTGGTTTCTGATTGGTGGCGGCCACTTTTGTTTTGTTGGCCATCCTTTCGGCCATTTTGCGGGCGTTGCCTGTCGACCATTTTTGTTTTGTCGGTTAATTTTGTAATTGTTATGTCATCCTGATGGTTTGTGACGCCATCTACTGCTGTATTTTTAAAACTAATGAATGTTTTTTGTAACAGTTTGATCCAAATCAATCAATCTCAATAAAATCAATCAATCCAATCAATCCAATCAATCCAATCGATCCAATCGATCCAATCGATCCAAATCGATCCAATCGATCCAAATCGATCCAATCGATTCAATCGATTCAATCGATCCAATCGATCCAATCGATCCAATCGACCCAATCGATCCAATCAATCCAACCAATCCATGTAATCAAATCAATTAACCAAATTAATCGATCAAATCAGTCAAATACATAAATAGATTTTTCATTACAACCCAATTTTAAATCGTAAAGTAATTTAGAAATAAATTCAAAGTAAAGTACTTAACTAATAAATTTTAATTACATATTTACAAAACTTATAATACACTAATTTGGAAATACAATTAGGATGAGTATGTTCTAGAAAACAAAGACACCGTTTCGATACTATAAAGATAAGCAAGATAAAAGTAAGATGTACTGGTGATCAGTACAATACAGATTTTTATTTGGTATTTAAGCGAGATTAATGTCAGAGTGACAGTATTCTTTCACGATTCAAGATGGATGGTCCGTTTAAGCATCCCTTTTCAGCAATAATTATCTGGGTGATCTTAGAGATATTTAAAGAATTCATTTCAAAACTATGTTTTGTCATTAAAAGTCCTTTTAAAGTTCTTACAGTAAGGCCAGTTTTTTTTGCTGGTCCAAATTTTATTCACGTCAGAATAAATCCTTTACGTGGCGGCGTTGGATCCGGTAAACACATGCACATTTCAACAATATTTAAGATGTTTTATGGTAATAGTAAAATAGTAAAAATGCTCGACCAGTTGTTTGTCAATAGAAACAGAAACTTCTTTCCTCTTTTATTTTTTGACTGGTTGTGTATTTTTTAACGCACACAATTTTATCAAACAGTTCCGAATCATTTATAAGAATATCAGGTCGTTGTTTTTGAAAAACCGTTAATGACTGGCCACAGAAGTTCTTTTTTTAGCTACACCCGACCATACGCTTGCCAATTTTCAAAGCTGCATAGTGTTAACTTGATTGGGCAAAAAGATTTCATTTTTCCGTTCTATTTATAGTTGCTTTAAGTTTGGTAGAACCATGTATACTTCTACCATTGTAGGTTTTTCAGATTCCACTTGCAACATACATTTATGAAATGTAGAAGCTTGTGAGTGAAAAACCACATTCAAACTTCAAAAAAATTATTAGTTCACCCAAACTAAAGGTCTTTTAAGTAATTGCTGAACTTTATGAAATACGTTATTTTGACCATGCCGTGCTGCTCATTCGAAATTGCAATTTCTGTGTTCAGCGCACATTGCCATTACTTTTGTAGTAAATGCGTATTTGTCAATCCAGTTAATAATATATTCGATATAATGTCTGAAGTTTCACCTGAAAACTTCCAAAAGTTTTACTTGAATGCTTTTGTCTTTCATAAAATATCTGACGAGTGTAGGACAAATTTTTGCGCTCCCGTGATTTGAACAGTCTTTATATATTGTTCCAAGATCATTTTGTATGGAGCTTAATGATTTTTTTGTAAAATGTTGCACATAATACTTTCAGATTTGGTTCTAACACATACAAAGTTTTGTTAGAAGCATCTTTTTATTAGCTTACTAGTGCAAACCATAGAACGGAAGGACTGATTGTGGTATGACCAAGTGCATTCAATCGTAGCTGGCTTTTGTTCATTACCAAATGTGACACTTTGCTAATACTAGAAGCCTTTCGAAGTGTCGATTTGTGTTGAATAATATCCGCTTTTCCACCACGTGCAAGTGAAAACTGTGCATAACATTTTAAGCATTTTACATTACTATCTGAGGTTGTCTTTTTAATAAATGGATATTCATTTTCTAAATCTCTATTAAACGTACACTACCTTTTTGGTACTTTTAAATTTTCTACCGTCCTAGATACACACTACACTATTATGATTATTTATTTAAGAACAATTATTTATTAACACTTAACCTCAACTAACGAACTGTTTACACCATATTTATTTACACGCACCGGTATATTTATTTTCCACACGTATAAGACACCGTCGTAAGCTAAACTTGATAGTTACTGCCTCATAAGAGGGATCGCACGCTATTCATTTAAGTCAACAAAAGTGCTAGATTAGTCTCGTAAATTGTAACTTGTGATGTCACCCTATTGTGTTTTATCTGAAAGTCTTTTTCGTACTTTCTAGACTTTGATTAATTCCTTCTAAGCAATGAAACGTCAGAAACGGGATTTCTTTATAAATACGAAACACTTACGTAATTTATTAAAATAATTACATATATAATACGAAACGATGTGTTTAAAAAAAGGGTTGTCCCGTATAATACGACGAATATAGATAGCTTAATCTAATTACTACATAAGTCACTTTTAACATTTTGTTTTGTCTGCAAGGGCAATTGTGAGAACACCTATCTAATTTATTTATCTAAAATCTGTTGACGTCCTTGTACATGAGTACAGAATTAACACATAAATGTGGATTTATTTTAGTTTCGACTAATATTTATAAGCATGTTTTTAAAGCAGTGTTTTTCAATTTAGGTATATAATTACATAACTTGCAATTTATAATTATTTCCACAAATAAATTACAGTTAAGAGACCTACAATTAAAGTGTAAGTGTGTAACATCGACACACTTTTTTTCATATTCACTAATTTAGATGTATCATTGTTGGTTAGATTAATTTACGAATTCTACAAATAATAATTAGTCAATAATTTCTAGGCAGTTAGAAATAATAAATCGATGTTGAATATTTCAAAATAAATTGATACATTGAAACTTAATAAGTAATGTCTATTCATCTGCCATCAGGTAAATAAAATAAATATTACACCTCTAACTTCAAGGTCAAAGGACACTAATGTTGCATAATCATATTCTATAACCATAACATGTAAAAAAATGTAATGAGTGAATGTCGATGTTTAGCAATAACATTTTTTTTATTATAAATGATATTGTGGTATTGCCTTGAGACAACGTAAACACAAAAAGCACCATTTAATTTACTGTTATGGACTTTAAATGTTTTTTTTAGAAAAAGTATATTAAGTAAGTAACAACGTCCGTTGTAGATGGGATATCTTAACTTTGCGTAGTTGTGCTGAAAATTGTAATGTTAGTTTAATTTAGACAGTTTCCTGCTTTTTTTGCAAAACAATTATTCACTGCAACAATACTTATCATCCTGTATCGTAATTTACGTGGATTCCAAACACGTGATAATTAATGATAATTTATGGGTTATTAAGTAGGTAGGGCAATGTAAGATAATTTAAGTTTATTTGACCGCTTTCACATAAAAAGTTCTTCATTTGCGAATTTCCTTAAAAATAATTAGCTCGTTTAATTTAAAAACTTATTTTTCATTTTATATTTCATATATGTATAAGTCAAACAATTATTCCCAATGGAGGCGCTGTGAGCTTATTTTTATTTTTGCACGATCGGTCGTTTTCTTTCATTTTCAAGCTTAGGCTCTCAGGGCGGTAAGTTCAACTTACTCCTCATAGCAAAATAGTAAAATACTTCTCTTAATGTACATTTATCAACTCATTATTATAAGTTCAAAAGTAAATATGTAATTAAAAATTAATATTAATTTTATTAAATACATAAATAAAAAGTTTACCTCGAGTAGGATTTAAACCTACGACCTGTACTTTGTTAGAGTACCGCGCTAACCAACTGCGCTATCGAGATTCAAGCCCCAACTGATGTAAATTTTGTCTTATGTATGTAGAACTGATCTAAATTCTAAATATAATAAGATTACAATCAAATTTACTTATATTAATGGAATTTGAGCCTGCAATATCGCAAGGATTCACACATACCAAAGCAACTTGACTATTATTACTTTATTATAATATATACTTATTATATTATAAATATTTATACATTTAATGAAATTAATAATAATTTTTATTTATCAACTCATTATTAATTATAGTAGCGCCGGGGAGAGGTGTCTCATGGCGGACTCGAGAATGGGAATATAATTATTACAGTGAAATGCATTTGTTTCCCTTTATCTTAGTGCGAAGTTCCCACTTAAAGAAAGACAGGTTATAAATATACGTCTGCTATATATTTTAAATGCAGGACTTAAAATGTCGATTCTAATGTCACAGCGCATGACGCTGCCAGATGTCTTCTTGGCTATTTAACCTCAAATTATTCTTCGTATTTCGCATCGTGTTTTGTAGTTGTAATAATTGATCTTTCGCTTCGTAATTTATTAGTTTCCATTGCATTTGTAAACAACAGTTTTTTCAAAACTATTATTATTAATATTCACTATTACGAGGTAAGTTTATAATGTAAAATGTATTTCCAATTGATTGAATGCATTTATTTATTTTGCAGCAAATAATGAGGTAATTAAGAGGTAAATCTTTGAAAAACCAAACTCAAGTAATGTTAATGAATATACTGCATTATTTGGAGATGGAACGCGATAATGGGGGGCTAAGTTTACCTTTAACTTCCATTATCCAGGTACGCTAATAATTTTCACTACATAAATTTATATTTATGTAATATTATGTTGCAGCGAACTGCTCTCTCATGCGGTATTTCCGAGAAAATAGTAACTCAGACAAAGGCAAGAATGGCTTTCGCTTTAGAATTTGGGAAATCGGCGAAGTCAGAGGATGTCGACGAATACGTGAAAGACGTTTTGAAACGAAAAACTTGCACCATGCATGCAACTGGTAAATAATTCAGAAATTATTCTTGAAATGGAGTTAATCACTGTTTAATTTTAGGCTCACATATTACTATTGAAAAACTCCAAACTGAGTTTAAAGAAGATAAAATATTTACCTTCAGTAAAACGAGTTTGAAACAACTGTTACACAAAATTGGTTTTGAATTCAAAGTTGACGATGGTAGAAGGCGTTTAATGGAGCAGGTTCATATTGCTGGTGCTCGAGCAACATTTTTACGAAAATATTTTGCTAATAAAAGTTGTGAAATTAGTTACGATCCTGTCTTTTTGGATGAGACGTGGATTTTTAGTCGAGGAAGCGTTCGAAAATCATGGCATGATAATGATTTGAAAAGCACAAAAAACAAACCGCTAGGAGAAGGGAAACGGTAATTAAAATAGTTCGATTTGTTAAAAATATTTTTAACCGAATAAATTTTAGTTTTATCGTACTGCGTACTGGCAACTAGGATGGTTTTATACCTAATTCATCTTTGGTATGTTCGAGTAAAAGTAGGACAGCAGACTACCACGATAATATGAACGCTGGTTTATTTAAAAAATGGTTTCAAGAACAGATTTTACCAAATTTAGAAAAATCAAGTTTGATATTTCTTGACAATGCCAGTTATCATTATACATTAGTAGAAAAATTACCTTCACGTAGTTGGAAGAAAGAAGATCTTGTGCAATTTTTATGAAAACACAACATTCCTCATTCGAATGATATGCTGAAAGTGGAATTATTACAAATTGCCAAGGATTTACAAGTTCCAAAAATATATGCAATTGATGAAATCGTTCATCAAATTTTAGGTTTACCTCCGTATCCCTGCCAATTCAACTCTATCAAGTTAATATCAGCAAATTGTAAACAGTATTACAACAAAAACGTTGGAAGACAGGGCTTCAGGGACGAGAATGTTTTATCGCTATGGAAGGATCCATTAAACCAACTAACTGGAAAACTGTGGCAAAAGTGTATTTTACACGCTGAAAAGGAAATGAGCCAGTGGTGGGACGTTCAAAATATAGCTGAGGAAATGGTAAAACCTCTAGTAATCAATGTCGAGAGTCAAGTGAAAGTGAAGGTGATGATTTTTAATTATAAGATGAATTTAAAGCAAAAATTAGAATCTTAGTTACTTAGAATCATTATATTTAAATATATATTATATATATTATATATATATATATATATATATATATATATATATATATATATATATATATATATATATATATATACATAGACAACTGTAAACTGAGATTTTTAAAATCGGTTATATTATTAACTAATAATAAATATCATTTTTAATATCCAATACAGTGTATTTATTTGTGACAAAATCAGTTATTTATAAGTGGCTTCGATAACCAAATTACAGTCTTGACTCTTTTGACTAAAAACGATCTTCCGCAATTAACTTTTCGCAGTTCATTCGGCCACTGCTAGCTAATTCGTTTCTTATTGAAAATTATTGATATAATTAATTTGTAAAACAGATCCAAAACGAAATTTTGTTGACCTGGTTTCGGTTCTGATAACACAGCCCAACAAAATAAATTTTTTTTCTTGGTGCCGGAAAACAAAGAACTGATTTTGGATATTTTTGATGTGCTGATTCCAAAAATATCTGGCTTTTTTTGTAGCAGCTCTAGTTTTTGAGATACGGGCTAATTGATCTTAGTTCTGATAAAACGCAAAAATAATGAAATTATGACATCTTTGGAGGACAAAAGTGAAATTTCATACCTAGATCATTAGAGTCTAATTAGCTAGTTTGAGTTATTTGGTATTATTTATTCATTAGTGTAAAATCCAACTTTCCAATACTCCTATCAGAAACTAATCTGTACGCCATATTACCTCGTATATATCTCTGCTTTACTAGAAACAGTTTATATAAAGACATTAGAATCTAATTATCCAGTTTGAGTTACTTGGTATTTATTCATTAGCGTAAAATCCAACATTCTTATAGCTACCCCTTCAAAAACTAATTAATACCCGGCTATATTACCTCGTATCTCTGCTGTACGTGGTACAGTTTCCTATTTAATTTACATAGGTAAAGTTGTGGTATCATTTGGTATTCTTCAGTGATAAAACATTTAATTAAAATCAAATTGGCCTTTAAGAAATGTTATGATTCAAGGAAAGCAAAACGTAAACAACGAACCTTTGGTTGCGAGAGAGAAAATCATATTTCCACCCTTGCATATCAAGTTGGGTCTTATGAAGCAATTTGTGAAGGCTTTAAATCGAGATGGACTTTGTTTTGGCTACTTGATACACAAATTTCCTGGGATTAGCACAGAAAAACTGAAAGCCGGAATATTCGATCGCCCTCAGATAAGGTAGCTTATTAAAGATCCACAATTTACGGCATCAATGAATGAGATTGAATCTAACGCTTGGTGTTCATTTGTTCAAGTAGTACAAAATTTTCTTGAAAATCGTAAGGCAAAGAATTATATAGAATTAGTGGAAAATATGCTTTCGAACTTTAATACTCTCGGTTGTAACATGAGTATAAAAGTTCACTACCTCCACAGCCACTTAGATGGGTTTCCAGAAAACCTAGGGGATGCGAGTGAAGAACAGGGGGAAAGATTCCATCAGGACATTAAAACTATGGAAGATCGATATCAAGGAAGATGGGGTAGCCCCATGATGGCCGACTACTGTTGGAGTCTTCAGCGAGACTGTCCTGGTAACACCATGCTAAAAAGTCCTGTAAAAGAAAATTTTTAAGTGATATGTAAATATATATTTATTTATTTCATGAAATAAATACCTTACTTTGGATCGTTTGTGTTTTTTTAACCGGCAGTTCGAGAATATAATAGTAATAATGTAAAATTTATAAGAGTTAAAAAATAAGATGATTTCTTTCTAAAAAAAAGGTCAATATAGCATATCTCAAAAACTAGATCTGATAGAAAAAATCTGACGGCAGTTTTGGATTCTGCACCCAAACATTACATAAATACAGTTGCAAAAACCCCTGCACCAAAATATGTGTTGGGCTGTGTAATCGTTTATAGTTTTACAATATATTTTTCTCATATGACTACCCACACTCGGTGAACTTTACATGCCAGAATATGTGCGAACAAACCTTAAACGAAATTCGACTGTATTTATACGAGTGGATGGGGATTTTTAAAACCTTTAGGATGCTAAATCCCGAGATATTCGAACAATAATTTTATTTGACAGCGCGGCTTAAATTTGAAAATAACCTAGAAACATTGGCGATGTTTTGTTGGTATTCAAAATTACTAACTATATGAACCAATAATGACATACGTTTTTAAAATCTTAAACCATGCTTTACTAAAAGATGAGTCATAAGACACCTCTCGCCGACCGACCATATCAAACATAGAATATACAGAACAATTAGTACCATAATTAGTAAAAAATAAATGCTCAGGTCAGTTTCAGCTGAATTATCTTAATTATTTATAACTGCGGCGTTATTAAACACTGAATTATTAAACTCTGAATATTCTGACAAAGATCATGAACCATCAGGTGCTGGTTGCTCTACGAAGATGAGACTATTATTACCGTTGTGCAAAATTTTATTGGCAAATTGTATTTTGTATTATATACAGGGTTCCCCATTAGTGTGTATCTTCGTTTGTAGACTACATATCAAAAAGTTTGAAACAGGCATGTTTCATTGTTGACGGTTACATTAACAGGGAATGTCGAGTTGGTACGAGGAATAGTGGAATATTAAAGGTGTACATGAAAATGAGTATGAAATTATACGTCCTCAGTGTTACGACTTGGAAGGTAACCGGTCTACCTTATATTCAGTTACTAACAAAACCAGTATTATTGCTCCGGATATCCCTACCTATCTCTATCTACGAAGCGCGGCCAGATTGTAAGAGCGCGACCAGGTTGTAACAGGTAGGTTCCATTGTTGACAATTGCATTAACAGGGAATGACGAGTTGGTGCGAGGAACAGAGGAACGTTAAAGGTGTATGTGAAATTACGAATGTAGCGAACGAAATGCAGCTCGTTATTTTATGTGTAGCAGACACAAACCTCAAACGAGGTTTTGTGACGCTATGGTTAGGAAATGAAACGTAAATGCATGGTGCCAAAGGCACTTGAGTGATTTAGGTAAATGGGCGAAAGGTTGTTAAACGGTATGAATTGGCGTTCCTCCGAATAACGTGGATTAGAATGAAAGCAAAACATTTATTTCATGTTACGTACTAGTAAATCGACGAAGAATGTGAAAATATCTGGAACAATGAGGAGAACGCAATGAACGTATTTATGTCACGTGAAGCGTAATTTTATTGGGTGGGCGAGAGAACACACCGAACGTGTTCTAGGAAAGTCAAAAGTAAATAATGTGAATGGTGAACGCCTAGTGAATATCTGTTTAGAAAGTATGCATATAGTATGGGACAGCCAAATGGAATAGATTCATGACTTCAATTATTATGCATTTTCATAAAAAAAATCCCGAAACACGTCAATTTTAGATTATGAATGACATTTTGCAATGAAAAAATTTTATCCCTGTATTGAGCCCCCTTCGAGTGACAATTATAATCCTAAACTTTTGAAAGGGGAAGTATAGGCTTGAGCGATATCATTTAAAAGGTCACATTGTTATCTATTCAAAAATATTTTTTTTTAATTGCAGAAATTAACATTAAAAAAATTATAAAATCATCAGATTGACAAAATTCACCACAACCCATTCAAAACTTAATACCGTTTAGTGTTTGATAACGTAAAAAACAAAAAGAAAACATCAATTGTCACGTAGAAGGTGTTCAAAATGTTCGCCTGGAACCTTTTTGCAACATCCTAATCTTAAATAAAACTGCGTTGTTCAATATTTGTGGTGTGACTAATCTAATGACAAGCGTTATTCTTCTTCTTAAGTCAGCTAAATGTAGGGGTTTAGTCTTGTATACCATACTCTTCACGCATTCCTATAACTAGAAGTCTAATAGCGTAAGATCAGGTGATCGTGCTGGGTATTCTAGCGATGCTCACCTCCCTTTCCACCAATTTGGAAATATTAGATCGAAGTACTGCCGGAAATTGATTAGGTAGTGAGACGATGCTCCATATAGCTAGAATTATATCCTATTCGCTGGAGCTTATGGGTTTTCTGAATCAAAATAGCATGTCCATAAAGTATAATAGTGCACTAATCAGAAAACGAAAATGTTCTAATTGGAACCCATTGTTATCTAACATTTCCTTCATTTCTTCACAAAAATACGTTCTTCTATCAAAATCGTCTTCAATGAGCTCCTGAGTTATCTTTCTACAAAGTTGCATTTGCTTTTAATATTGCAACAATGGATAAGAATGGCTGACATCCAATATTGCGGCTGCTTGCATTACACCCAATTTCATATCATTATTTATTTCATTGCAAGGTGCTTTTCTTATCTGCTTTACATGTCTAAGCTTACAAAACTACTTTTCAATTTTATTAATTGCCGTTGGCATCTCGGCGACAAATCCGGAAATTTTTTCGTTGCAGGATGCCATTTATAATTGACAACTTCTGCAAGTGGAATTGATTATTAAATGTACTAATGTGAAAAATGATTATTATATTGGTCACACTGTATATGAATGAGCAGTGAACAATTTAAATGTGAAGCTAGTGCTCGTTTAGAAAGTAAATTACGCCTATTGACAGCTCTCGTGGAGAATACAATATTTCAAAATCGTTCCTCTTCTCCAATTCGAGCAAGATTTACAGAAATGTTTTGAAGTCTTGACCTTCAAGTGCTTAATTTAGTTGCACACGATATGGTTATAAACTATTCTTACTCGACATTATTTTCATTGAAGTTTGATAGGCTAAATCATATTAAAAGGTACTATTGGTCTTTAGCAACATATTGACAACGTTAAATCATTCTTTAAAAATTATAAAATCAGCAGATTACAAAATTCACATAACCACTTCAAAACTTAATACCGTTTAGTGTTTGATAACGTAAAGATTAGAAACTAAAATTGTTTTACTACAATTTTAATTGTAACGTTTCTCAAACTGTTATATTAATCAGGCTTATGTTTATGTTTGAATTTCAAATTTGACAAAATTGTTTACTACATCTTTAACAATTTTAACAAACATTACTACTGACGAAGATAACTGTAAGTGTTATCGAAACGTTTAGATTGTAATTTAAAGACACCATTAAAAATCCCAAAAAGATAAGTATTTTATTATGAGTGTTAATGGTGAAAGTTTACATTTTCATATGAATGTAGAAATGTTCGAAGAGAACTTTTGGATACCCTGTATGACAAAATCCAAAAATAAATATTGTTCAGGGTGAACTAGCAGATTATACGTAAATTTTTCAGGAAATAACGACCAGTGGCAGAGAACAGTTTGAAAGGAGTATGTTTTTATTAAATTTTTAAAGAAAAATTCATACCATAAAATATAAGACATGACAGGTGTGAATTATAAAAATGTACAGATTGAAGTAAGCGGTCAGTTCATGCAGTCAACCCATTTCTAGAACAAATCGAAACATAATCATTTTCATAATAATTCAGTTTATTAACTTAAATAATAAAAAAATAATTAGTGAATCCGTAATCTAAAGTATAAAAAAAAACAAATAAATGTAAAATAAATAAACAAATAACTAGCTCTAATTCGTAATCGAAAATTTAAATTAAAAATTATTAATTATTTCCTTTTTAAATAAATAACACAAGATCCGTAAGTGGACGAACAATAAATCGAGAACAATCTAATTTAAATAATGTATAATTATATAATATAATAATATATATATATTATAATATATAATATAATATATATTAACATACATAAGTCATAAATTCTATTCTGTTACTGTCAGCTTAATTTTATCTACTTTTCATAATTTTCCGGGGTAAGAGGCAAAAATAAGTGCTAGCTCTCGTTTAGTGAACGACAACCATTAGTAGTGAATAATTGTCAAGCACGATTTGTAATAACCGTTCTGACTTAATATAATTTAAGAACAATTGTATGCCGTCGAATAGCGACTATAAAGGCGGTCAAATTCGAAATAAAACATTTCTTATTTTCAAAGATGCGACTCTGGTTATTGAATGTTTAAGAGATCATGTCTGAGTTTGAAATTAGAATGTAGAAAAATTCTACAGATAGTTATCGATCCAGGTTGAGGTAGAAGAATTTTTGAAAGGAGTCGGATGTCTATGGAGAATACATGATGGACTTGTATCCGGTTGACAAACGATGCCTTGAGCTAATTGTGCTTGGAGTTGAACTTACATGATAAGAAATCCAAAAGTTCCTTTTTATTTAGACGAGCGAATTTATATGATGAGGAAAATGGCAATTATTTGGTGAGAAATCAATGGTACAAGAGAACTAATTTACGCAGATATTTTGTTAATACCGGTGGATGATGAGACCAAAGTATGGACCTTTTTGTTGGAAAATTAAGGAGAAGCATATTAACTTTGGAATACGACAGATTGGAATACTTGACTAAAGAATAAATGGGTGGTAACAAGAGGGTCAATTTAGTGCACTTTGTCCTTTGAAAACGATGTAGAGAAATTTGTTTGTTATCTATAAGTTATAAGCATAAACATTTGCATTTGTAGACGTGATAAAGAGGTGAATCTTAAAAGTATGATTGATTTGATAGTGTGTGATGAACTACTTAAGGCCTGTGAGGGGTACAACCGTAATGCGTGGAACGGAGTGCATCGGACCACTTTTTGGTTGTATCGAGAGTATGTTTAGGCAACAGTGGATCTGGAGAAGGAAAACAAACGTAGAATTAACTTCGAGAATTAGGGTAGATAAACTGATAGTTAATGGTGCGAGAATTGAGTATTCAGATGCTGTGACTAAAGAGTTGAGTGCGAATGAAGCAGTGTGGAATGAACAAATAAAAGACAGTGACGTTGAAAGTGCATGGATAACCTTGAAAGGCTGTGTGTCGATTGTGTCGTGCAGATATGTGGAAAAGCGATTATAAGTAGACATACAAATGGAATTTGTGGAGTGAATCGATAAAAAAGGCATTATGTAAGAAAAAAGACGCGTACATGGCAATGATTGCTGCAAAAGATGAGACTGAGAAAAAGCGATTGTATGTACAGATTAAGAAACAAAGAAACGAATGAGGTAGTGAGAATAAGTAATGATGAAGTAGAAGGAAACAAAAAACTCTTCTGGAAATGTATCATAAACACAAAACGTAGCCCAAAACAGAACGATGTAGGAGTAATGAATACGAGCAATGAAATAGTAGTGGCAAGAATATTTCGGAAAGCTGTACGGTAGTGAGGAAAATAAGACTGAAAAGTTTAATAAGGAGAATATAGAAGGAATAGTGAATGGAACTGAGGAGGATTTTGGGTTAAATGTGATAGAGAAAATGGTAGAAAAACTGAAAAACTCTGCAAGGGTAACGATAACAAGAGTGATTGCAAAAGTTACAGAGGAATAAGTCTGCTCAGTTCACCAAAGATTAGGCATGGAGAGGATGTGTTGATCAGATGGTTACTCTCCAGCAGGTGATCGAAAAGTGTTCAAGTGTAAAAAAATCTGTACTGTGCGTTTGTGGATCTGGAGAAAGCATATGACCGAATGAATAGGGAGAAGCTGTGCGAAATAGTGGATGAATATGACCTAAGTTAAGGTTTAATAAACGGAATAATAGCAGTATATAACGGTAGCATGTGTTAGGGTGAGAGAAGGTGAGAGTGAATACTTTAATATCGAGCAAAGAGTGCGACAAGGCTGTGTGATGTCACCGTGGTTGTTCAATGTGTACATAGATAAATTTGTTTGGAAAGCATGTACCGATACAAATGGTGTAATGGTTGGTGACGTAAACGTACGAATTCTGGTGTATGCAGATGACACAGTCTTATTAAGCGAGAATACGGATGAGCTAGGAACAGCTCTGAGGAAGTCTGTGAGAGCATGGACCTGAAGGTAAACGTTAACAAAACAAAGATTGTGGTGTTCAATCGGGAAGGTAAAAAAGGGAATAGAGTGTTTGCCCTGCATGATTTGGAACAATTTGGACGAGTGGGTTGAATGTTCAATGCAGATGGTACAGTGGATGGGGAGATTGGACGACGGGTAAATTCTGATTTGAAGTATATTGACGATAACGAAAAACATGCAACAAGCATGAATGGAGCTGCGAAACGAACAATCTATAATGACATGCTTACCCCGTTAGTGCTGTATGGAAGTGAGGCGTGAGTATATCAAAAAAAACACGAAATCAAAATAAATGTGATGGATATAAGATTCCTGAGAAGCACATGCGGCAAATGAGAAGGAATAAGAGGAAGAATGAGTATAATGAAAGAGTGTGGCGAAGAACAGGTGGTGATTGAGAGCTATAAAAGTAGTACACTACGTTGGTTTGGTCACATCGAAAGAATGTTCAACGCAAGATTAACAAAACAGATGTGGGTAAACTTAGAGGTAAATCCGAGCCTGGTAGGCCGCGTAAAGCTTGGCTTAATGCAGTAGAACGTATGATAAAAGAAGGAAAGATAAGGAGTTTTAAAAATAAAAGAAAAGCTTGAAGAAAGATTTCTAAAGAAACAAGAGGCAGGGCTTGTTTTGATTACCCTGCAAGGGTAATCAATTAGAAAGTTTTTTCGTGTACAACGGTTTAGTAAATATTGACCGACGCTTATTGCTTATTCTATTGAATAATAGAATAATTGGTGGAAAATCGAGTGAATAGTGAACACTGAAATAACTAAATTTCATTTTTTATATCTAACATTCCCTTTTCTTACTCTAATAACTCAGTGTAGTTATAATTTTTACACGTAAATGTAAACTACAGTTAACTAAATATAACAAAAAACTCTTTTTGCAATATCGTTTAGCATAGTTCAACCGGTTCATTACCACTAAATCTTTGCAATTCCGGAAGACGTTAACGGGTATAAAAAAACTAGTTCAAGAATTTGATACTACAAAAAATTGCGTCTTGTGAGATATTATACAAGTAAATAAATCAATTTGCAATTATCATTTCTAAATACTTATTTAAAACATTTGGTACTATCACTATGTCATTTCATATATCATGAAATGATTGCATGACCTACATGCAAAATGGAATTACTGACAGTCAAATATAAATGTCTTCATAATATACAGCCCGCTCATGTAGAAATCCAGTCATCATCATCTATTTTCCAAAGTATCGCTAAAATAGTTATTTAAATACGGTTAATTGGGTGTATTTCCAAACTGTTAGAATTTTTTGTTGTTTGTTTAATAACATTAAAACTATGGTTTTATGGTGATAATCTTTACTGCAATTTTTAAGAACGAAAAAAAAGCACTCGTTTTTTCCGGTTTCTAACATAACCTTCAAGGCTGAACTAGTTTTTTTCAGAAAAAGCTATAGACCTGATTTTGTTTTATTGGATAGCTGATGACTTGAAGCAGTTAATTTGGGCAGTGTGAAAGTCACCTTTAATCAGGATCAAGAATGAAAAGGATATTAGTGGTTTTTCACGTAAAATCTGGTTATTTATTAAAGGCATCAATAACAACTTTGCTACATCTTTATGTCCCACCATGACACCTTTTGACGGATCTGTAATAGCTAAATCAGTGGACAAAGCGAATGTTTTTGTTCTTATTGCTTTTGGAAAAGATTTGCAGCTAACTCTTCTTAATACGCAACGACTCCAATTCATTTTCGTTGCAAACTCCTAGAATCGATCACTAGTAGGCTTGATTCTAATAAGGCGAATGGCTCAGGCGGTATCTCATCTACTGTCTGAAATAAATGTTCCCTCATCTTATCTAAACTCTATTCCATCACTATCTATTCAGTTGAATTTCCTTAACCACAGAAGTTAGGAAATGTCTGACCTATACCAAAAAAATGCGATCTCTATAACTACCCACCAATTCCCGTCGCTTCTATTTTGTCTAAGCTCATGTAAAAAGCCATTAACTACTGTCTTTCTTTGAATTTAACAAACTTCTTGGTGACCATCAATAAGGTTTTAAGCACGTGCATGCGAAACGTTTGAGCGAGTTTCAAAAATTTAAAGGCCATTGTACAGGCTGTCCCAAATTCGAGGGCAAGCATGGGGATCTCGCTTATTATAAGAGATAAGATATAGGTTTAAACTTGGCACTTTTGCTAAATTCGATGCCGAGTAATAATCTGAAAAGAAATTTGAGCTAACTCGAATGGATTTGGTTTTATGCTCAAAAACTAAAAATTTCGATTTTCGTTTTTCGCGTTTGGCCACCTTATTATTAGGAATTTTCAAAATTCGATTAAACATTATTAAGGCACCTTTTACGCAAAATGCTAATACGGTATTAAAAATATTATGTAACGTTTCGTTTATTCTGAACCATCATCAGGTTTATTTTTTCTTATGGGGGTTAAGATATATTTTATGTCGTTGGATGGAGAATGTTATGCTGATTTTAGCAATATATAACACTTTATGGTTTGATCGACTGCAAACTAAAATAATGAGAAAAATACGAAGAACAAGATTCCGCCTTCTTAGATCCAGCAAGGAATAATTACAGTAGTTCTACTTATTTAATTCATAATAGCGACAACGCAAATTTATCGATAGGCAACAAAAAATAATTACACAGACAAACAAATAAAATTATTATAATAAATGTTCGAACAAGTTTCCTCCTTCTTGAATACAGTAACGAATTCTTCTTCTATAATTGTTTACGCTTCTTTGAATGGTTCGCCTGGGAATTTGACGAAGTTCATTAACAACCCTATTCTGGAGTTCTTCTATATTTTGCGGTGGCGTCTTATAAATCATATTTTTAAATAGCCCCAGAGGAAGTAATCTAAAGGGCTTAAATCTCGACTTCTTGCTGGCTACCTAAGTGGTCCCCTACTTCCCATCCATTTATCAGGACATTCGCCGTTAAGATATTCACTTATTATCACAGCATTATGAGGAGGAGCTCCATCCATTTGCCACCAGAGAGTCCATCTTTCGTTTAGCGGAACATCATCCAAAAGGTCTGTTATTTCGTGTGTTAAAAATGCGAGGTAGCGTTGAGACGTTAGGATACCTTCGTAAATAATTGGCCCAAGGAGGCTATCCTTCCAGATTCCAACCCACACATTAAAGGACCGGTGGCCTTGTCCTCGCATTTGTCTGTTAATTCGTGGATTTTTAACGGACCAGTAGTGCTCGTTATTACGATTAAACATTCCAATAGTGAAAAATTGCACTCATCCGTCCAAATTATTTGATTGAAAAAGTTGCGATTTTCCAGAATTTTGGTATTAAGTTGGTTACAAAATCCAACCGTCTCATATCGTACCCAGGCCGAAGAGTTTGACTAACGTGTAACTTCAATGGTCTATAACGGTGTTGCTTTAACACTCGCCAAACTGTCGTTTTCGCACTTCAATAGTTTGCTCTATTTCTCTGGTAGATGTTGAAGGATTTTCTTGAACCTAAGATGGATAACATAAAGTCATAACTCTCCAAAAAAATGTCTGCTGAAATTAGCAGTGAAGTGAGTGAAAATTCTTATAATTAGTATAATACTAACAAATAGTACCTGATGTAATATTTCTTCTTCGGCATCTCTGTCTAGTCTGCTACCATATGCATTTCGAGGTTTCTGAAAACATCCAAATTCTCGCAAATTTTGATCTAATTTTAAAAATATCTCTGGTTTGGTTGCTGCTTCTTCGGATATTCCTCTAAATATCTTTGTTCTGCTCTGACACTATTTCTATTGCAGCTATAAAATATCCTTATCATGTCGCGTTTTTCTGAATTTGAAAACATTCTAAAGAAACTTGCAAATTTTAAAGCACTAACACGAAGGATCTTGCAGTTATTACCCTTTTACAATTAGAAAATGACATGACAAAAGCCAACTCCTGAGTTTTGTTTGATTCATGGGTATCGTGATAATGTAATATTTAGTTTTTAATTTAAGAGTATTTTAGTTCGCAGTCGATCAAACCATGAAGTGTTATATATTGCTAAAATCAGCATAACATTCTCCATCCAACGCCATAAAAATATGTCTTAACCCCGATAAGAAAAAATAAACCTGATGATGGTTCAGAATAAACAAAACGTCGCATAATATTTTTAATACCGTATTAGTATTGTGCGTAAAAAGTTGCCTTAATAATGTTTAATCGAATTTTGAAAATTCCTAATAATAAGGTGGCCAAACGCGAAAAACGAAAATCGAAATTTTTAGTTTTTTGAGCATAAAACCAAATCCATTCGAGTTAGCTCAAATTTCTTTTCAGTGCCGAAGTTCCGAATTTAAACCTATATCCGATCTCTTATAATAAGCGAGATCCCCATGTTGCCCTCGAATTTGGGACAGCCTGTACACAGAATTTAATGGCAAATAGTATCTACAAAAATATAACGTCACAGCTTAAATAATTATAGGTACATTGTAAATTAATGAAAAAATAGTAATGTTAAAATTGATGGTTACGTCACGCCGGGAATTATCCACAGTTGAGGATAAATGGTCAGTCTCTATGAATCTTTCACCACAACACAAAATTAGCCGGGTTATAACCATAATCAACACACCAATAACGGTGCAGTCGATGCAAGCCCAAAGTTCATTCTCCACTGTTCTGCTTCAGAGACGTAAAACAACCGTAAACAGTGGTGGCGAATCCTGGAGTCGATGTTGATACCTTATGTAAAAAATAATTCAGCGAGGATTGCTAGGTATCGATTTCTAACTCTAGATATAGATGTTGCTAATCGATAAGGTTTGTTAATAGTAGGGTTGATTTATTGCTTCCATATAATCCACCTTCAGGTCTCTTTTAATCCTTCGCTGTATTAAATAGTAGTCGTATAGACCATACCATAATTTACAAAAAAGTAAAATGGTAATTACAATTTCAGGTTTTCAAGTTAAAGTTTAATTATATGAAACGTGTTATAACACAAAAATTGGCGAGATCTCACAGTGGTTAATGGGTTAGTTGTACTAATTCCTAAAAGTAGTGTAACCAGTAAATTTTTATTTCGGGTTTGAAATGAAAACCACTTTGTTAGAATCCCTCTTGCTAAGAGATAAATAGTCGGTTGATGAAAACACCAACAAATACAATTGTGATTTTGTTATTTTCGTCAATAGATATATGGCAAAATTACTTCTTTCATACAGACAATGTGTTTGGCCATTTCTTCTACGAAATTGGCTTGCAAATAGAGTTATTAGGTATATTTTACCTTCGCCCTAAAACCATAAAAGTTCGCTTTTGCCCATCGAGGTAACACGTTTGACCATTTCCCTAAAAAATTGGTGACTAGATTCATTAATTTAGAAATCTTGATACAGTATACCATAAAACCATAACTTGTTATTGTCCATCCAAACCATATATCCAAACATTTCGCTAACGCATATAGGTATTTAAATAAATCAACTAATGTTCTACATCCTAAAACTCTTAATTGTGCACATGAAGGTAATGCTTTTAGCCGCTTTCCCAGCGAAATTGGCAAATAAATAGTTTTTCGGTTTTTATGCCTTAAGTGACCAATATCGTAAAACTACAATATTTAGAACTTGTCCATTCAGACAATTCAATTGGGTATTTTCCCAACAAAATTTGCGTATAGATAGCTTTTGGGAAAAGTGATGACCTACGTCCTAAAATCATAAAATTCTAATTTTGTTCATTGACGCATTAAGTTTGGCCGTATAACCAACCAAATTGGTGAATAAAGAATCTTTCGACCTTTATAGCCGCAAATGACCAACACCGGAAAACACTTAGGGACTGCCCATCCAGGCAATTAGTCGTAATAAGGTTATGAACACGTTGAACTATATCGGAAAACCGATTTTATCAAAAAACATTTCTGAAGCCCAAGTTTTACTCCAGAATTTCTGACTGCTGCTCCGATTTAAAATTACACTCAAAAGTGATCAACTCTAATACCACTCCGTATTGTGCTACTTTACCTATTAAAACATTATGGAGATCATGAATAACAGTAGTTTAAACGTGCACAAATGTACTGATGCCCAAAAATGGGTGGTGTGTCGTAGCCCCTGTTAAGATAACCGGCAGCTCAGTCTTTTTGGAAAGCACTTGGATAAAGCATAACTAAATTTTAATTTTCATAAACTCCACATAAATAATACGTCGAATAGAATTATAGTAGCGTTTATAATAATAAGTAACCCCCGATTCGTTACAATAGTAAACCACTTACCTTTTCAGTGCTTAGACCAAAAACTTAATACAAAACCATTAAAAATGAAACAATCCAAAACATACCAGCACTGTAAGACATCCATCGGAAATGAAGTTGAAGCGGGTGGCCATAAAAAATACACAAAAAAATAATTTTTTAAACCGTGGTTCTAGGAAGAGCTCTCCTCAAAACGTAATTAAACCAGCATGACCAGCTAGGCATTTGTTACATTTCTTTTAGCTCAAAAGGAAATAAAATATAATTAACCAAGTCATATACTAGCCAGATGTCTACCGCTGAGGTTAAGTAATTTAATGACATAAAATAAGCAGAAATCGTAGAATTTTAAATCAGCTCAAAAAGGAATATAACTCTACACTACTGCCACGAATAATTATTAAATGCATCAAATAGAACCCTAGAATTTAATAATAAACACACTAATATGTCACTAAACAACATTTAAAATTTAGCGGCTGAATGCCGTATCATTACTATATAGTAACTTCCTCGTTATTATAAAGTTTTTATAAAGTACATCAAAGCTAAGTTTATGAATATAAAGCAGTAAGCACAGTACAAATATCAAGAAAACAACTACACTAGCATATATTAAAAGTTTAACATGGATCCACCATGTATAAAGAGGTACTTTACAGAAATTCAAGTATAATAGCTGACAGCTGTTAACCATACAGTTAGTGTCCTTAAGAATAGTTAGCACACAAATAATTAAGGCACAAACGAAACTGATTAGGATATTCCAATGCGGGCATTTTGCGTAAGTAGTATATTGGGTAACCTTTACTAATTCCAAACTATCAAATAAAATTTTAGGAGCGTAACATCGTTATCTGAATCGCCAAGCCATGCATATCTTTAAATTCAAGTAACTGACAGCACCTCTGTTTATAACTCGTCGGACTAGTAGTGAGTAACCCCTCTAATTATGGTGGTCGTGGATGACTGTTTATTGCTCCAGGGCTCCTTCACGTAATAATAAAATAGAACTCACCAGTAAGTTGGTTGTGTCGGGAATATTTAAACGTATTACGTGATTTAACCTCGGTGTTTTAGATAGAAATCGAGTTGAGAACGAGGAAACCCCGTGAATTATCTTCGAGATAGTGTTGTCGTAAGCCAGTGTTTAGTGATCAGTGCTGAGGAAAGCATATTTAAGAATCCCAACGGAGATATAGTCCGTAAAATGAATAATTGCGAATTTCGGCGTAGCGCTTTACTTGGTGTGCACACTCGTAGTTTGTATCTATTTCGTTCTAACGTACAATATTTGGAAATCGAGAGAATGGGATGCTGCATTATCGTCGCTGCGGGTGGTGAACTAATTCGGACACTATACGTTTAAAACATCTGTATTTGTGCCAGGTGTGTTAGAAGGAGATAGTAATATACGTTTTAGGCATCTCTTTAAAGACTCAATTGTTTGTTGTAATCCTTTGACGGTGGTATTGAAAAGTTTATTTCGCGTATTTGAAACTAACAACTAAATATGTTATATTCCTTCAATTTATAAAAAAAAATTAAAACGTAATTGAGAATATAATAATATAATTTATTTTTATAAACATAATTGGAATTCAATTATGTTGTTAAATTGAATACAACATGGTAAATAATTTTCATGATATTTTTCAACTACAAAATTACCTTATGATTAAATACTTTCTAAATAAGTACATTAAATAATGTAGGGTCATTAATATATCACTATTTTACACAATGGAATAATGTCTACAGATTTCAAATTTGCGTTAGTACTGTTTGTATACTATTGTTGTAACAACCGTAAAATGCCAGGAAAGGTTTTAAACGAACGTTGCCATGAACTCGTGTTTAATGTGTATGAGTATTTTTGTCGTGAAAAGGATAATGTTAGTCACAGACAATTAGTAATATATTACAAGAAAAAGGGTTATTGACACAGATTTAAAGGTAGAAGGTTGAACCTCGCTAAACATGGACAACTGAAGCGGTACGTTCTAGATGACATTATTAATGGATCTAGTCATTTCGTGCTTAGACTACCTCCGTATCATTGCCAATTTCATGCTATTGAGAATATTTGGGGTATCTGCAAATCATATTATGATAAGCACATGGGTAGATAAGGTTACTCTGATGCCGCTGTATTACAAATGTGGGAGGAAGATTTGAAACAATGTGTTGGAGAAGTGTGAAAAAAAACTATTACACATACAGAAAAAAATATATCTCTGGTGGTCACGTGAAAAGATGTTAGATATAACAATAGAACCATTGGTAATTTGTATTAATGGCAATACTTCAGATGACAGTGATAGTTAATGTTTTAATTTTAAGTTTACGTACACTTGTTTTTAATCCTCAATAAAATCTTGTTATTATTAAGAACACGGTGTTGCAAATTAAGTTGTAAATTAGATCCTTTTTGTTAATTTCTCCTACTCTAATTGTAAAAAAGCTTTTTTTATGTAAATATTACATTCTTAAAATTAAAACTCCACATTAAACTACATGCTTATTTACAGTTATTACTTGTAGTTTTTATTTATTGCAAAAATACTGAAATTTAATATTATAAATGGTTTGAACAAAATTAAATTATTTGCGTACATATTTGTAGACTTTGCTACATTGTGTAAAATAATGATATATTAATGACCCACATTCTTTAATGTATTTATTAGAAAGTAGTTTATTATAAGGAAATTTTGTTTATAAGAATAAATTATATTTCCAATTACGTTTTAATTTTTTTTATAAATTGAAGGAATATAACATATTTGGTTGTTAGTTACAAACACGCGAAATGAACTTTCGAATACCACTGTCAAAGGGTTACAACAGACAATTTAGTCTTTAAAGAGACGCTTAAAACAAATACTACTATCTCCTTCTAACATACCTGACACCAATACAGATGTTTTAAACGTATAGTGTCCGCCTTCGTTCACCACCCGCACGACGATGATGTAGCATTCCATTCTCTCTGTTTCCTAATATTGTGTGTTAGAACGAAATAGGCACAAACTACGAGTGTGCACGCCAAATAAAGCGCTAAGCCGAAATTCGCAATCATTCATTTTATGGACTATAACAAAATGTGAATTAATCAACGTCTTAGTTACGAAACTTTAAATATATAAGTAATAACCTGAAGGGTGTAGTAACATTATGGAGACTTACCCCTTGCAGAGACGGGAGAGCATGTAGATTTTAAGGAAACTTAATATCTGTATAAGACGAAAAACTAAACTTCCAAATTAGTACAGTATTAAGTAAATGTTTGGAAATTAAAACCAGCACAATACTGAATGTAACTTACAATATTAATTTTTGTAGAAATTACAGAAAATATCAAAACACGTAGTTTCCTTAAAATCGCTAACTAGGCAAAATGGCGTTCTTGAAGGAAGATCCCTTGTTGTAAATTTTTCTTTTTCCGCCAATTGTAATGCTAAAATTTGAACTATAGTGAGGCTATACGTGCACGTGCATACACGCGCGCACGCACTCGGTGCACACACCCACGCACACACATCATGGCCCATATTTGCGAAACTTTATCAAACTTATAATAAAGTTTAGCGATACTAAAGAAAAAGTAGAATACGTATATGTGGGTTGGAAGGTAAAAGTAAATCATAAGTGACAACTGGCGCAGATTATCAAAAGATAGATAAAAAACAGAATTTAAACCGTCAATTCAATATCGAAAAAATACTACAATCTTACCTACGAAATTCAAACGGGCTTTTAGAATTAAAGAATCAAAGGGAATTTTGAAATGTGCCTTTCAATCACGCTTGGGAACTTCCAATTCAATATTTTATAAATTTATTTGGTTGAGCTCTACAATTTATTTATGTACACATTTAGTCTACATGTTTAGGTTGTGTTAAAATAAGCAACTTCAAAAAGTTGTTTCATTAATACAGCAATTAGAAAGATATCACCAAGTAAACGTTATAACGTTTTACACAATCCGGTACGATAATTAGTAGAAAGTTATCTTGTATTTAATGTAACAAAAAGATTTCTTATTACACAATTTAAACCAAATTCCGTAATCGTTGATGGTTTTCACTGAATTAGTTCCATTAAGTATTAAGTATTTTGGTTTTATTTAACCTTTATAGTCATTTTTACGGGTCAGAGCAGTTGCGTCACTAATATTAATACTGTCAGAGGATGCCGATGTTGTCAGATTGTGAAAATTAACAGTTTGACAACTGTCAAATCTCAGCTACAGGGGTTATGTTTATTTTATGACAATAATAAAATTTAAGTTGTGTTATGTCAAATGTTTAATGTCAGAAATGATTGACAACACCGGACAGAAATGCCAACCTAAATCAGTTCTATCTGAATCCTTCGCGCGCACAATAGTCGGGTTCATATGGTGGTAATGAAACAATGTTAATTATGACGTAACTGCTCTTACTCGTGATAATTGGTATATTTTAGGACACATGCAAAGAATGCATTTTGAAAGTAATGAAAGCTTAACGATTGAGTGGAATTAATTTTAACCACGATGACAGTATTATCAACTTTAGTTTTAATACAGTATGAAAGAGGGTTCACTCCATGTGATAATGTATAAATGCAAACAAGTATATAAATTTGATTTGAAAATGCGCAAACTTTCATGATTATCTCATTAAATTAAATTATCTTAAGGGTATATAATAGTGTATTTTAATTTAATTTTTGCAAATTTAAACGCATCGATTATAATTACAGTTATTGTTTTCATTAAAATGAGTTAATTTTTAAAAAAATGAATTAAGATGTCAAGTAAATATTTGAAATTTGAAAACAAGTGTAACCCCGGCATAGTAGTTAAGGAAAGTATACAGGTATGGAAAAACAATATTGCGGGTCTGACTTGTAATAAGCTAGAAAGAAACCCAATAAGCATTACATGAGTGTGAGAGAGACATTACTTTACCGATGTTGCCACTTGTACATATTTGCATGTAGGCACAAAACATGAACTACTTAAGTCTCCTTTAATCTAGCTTCAACATTTCTAACGAAACCAAAGCAATTAAGATGATGTTGAAAAGTCGCGTGTTCTTTGAAACTATTAAGTAAATACACTTAAGCATTAAGTGATAATACTTCAAACATCGAAGTGTATTGTAATTGCGAATTTATGACATGGTTCGATAACTGCTCGTAACAATAACCAAGAAGAAACTTACGAGAGCTACAAACAATTAACAAAAAATTAACATTTACGTTGATAGTATAACTTAAGTTTAAGGTTTAACTTTAGCACTATAGTTCTTATTGAAAAACCAACTATTTTTAAAAATTAACAGCATACACTTTTTTCAAAACTCTACTTTATAAGATTTTCGAAAAGACCTCCACCTTGCGCAAGGCAGTAACCCAATTACCCAATTCAGTTTGGGTGTTTTCTAACATTGCTTGGGTGGTGCTGTAATTTTGACACCAAGTTCGTCCAAATTATTACCACGTTCATGCCTGTGCCCATAAATTTACTGGGATACGTATCCCCAAACAAAAAAGTGGTTCGGCGCGATATCAGGTGAGCGAGGAAGATATTTCATAGTACCTTTTCCACTAATAATACGGTTAAGGAACGTAGCTTCCAAAAACTATTGAGCTCTTATTGCAGTATAAGCAGGACAGCCATCTTCTTGATAAAAATGCCGCCGCCATTTATATTGAGGCGTTGAACAGCTGGAACTATCTGGCTTCTCAACAGTTCTAAATATTTGTCCGCATTCAAGTTTCCGTTGATAAAAAATGGACCAATTATGGAATTGCCTAAAATTCCTGCCCACACATTAACTTTTTGGGGGTATTATGCCCGGTAAGGAATACTAATGTATTTGTTTTTCCGAGAGTAACCAACAGCGACAGACGGATTGTGATGGCTATGTAAGTTAAAAGAACACTGGTGGGAAAACAAAATATTTTTAATAAATCTTTCGTTTTCATTTTCAAGATATTGCGAACTGTTCTTGGTTCAATATTCATTTCTTCAGCAATTTTTGTGCTATTTCACGGGAAATTAGTTTCTGCTAAACTACACACTGCAATTTTTGGAGTTTGCGCTCGTTTAAGTTACGACCAGGATGCTCACCATCATTACCATCAATGCTACTGCATTTTCTACAATTATTTAAACATCCACGTCTTCCAAATTTACAAACCATATGCATAATCGTACTTTCTTATGGAATTGGCCTGTTTTCAAAGGAAAAAGCAAACCTGCCCATTATTTCTTGTGCAGTGCTTCCTGAATAATACCACTTAATAATCTGTATTTTTTCTTCAGTAGAATACATGAGTATTGTGTCGGACTTGCAAAAGCACTGATTTTCAATTCTCGTTGACAGTAGCAATTAAATGTGTCATTGATGCTAGCCTACTCAAAAGACGCATGTATGGCATCAGCGCTTTTAGTTTGTTGTGTATTCTCTCTCACGTAGCACGTGAACTGATTGTACTGCCTTTGTTTTACTTATTATAAGTCAGACCCGCGATAATATTTTTCCAACCCGTATATGAAAACGTCAGCTACAGAATCTAATTTTAGTTTACTATAGATTAGCTTGATATTCGAATACCCTCTAACAGACGAAATCTAACAATGAAAAATGTCACAATAAAAAAAAATTTAATAAAAGTTAATGGAATTGTAATGTCCAAAGTTGTCAAAACCTTTAATTTCAAAGCGGTAAGTGTATTTACAGCTAAAAACTTAACATACCAATTAAATAGCTGGTTAAATCACAAATCCAACAAAGGGATAATTTTCCGATAATATGTAAAGACTGTACTAGTTACCATACAGTGAAAATATGATGTGTACGTTAATTTTGTATTAATTCTAACTATAAATGTTAAATCAATACAATGGTGTGATAATATACCTAATTGGTAAAGCATTTACTTTGATGTCTAGGAAAAACAGCAAAAACCTAATCTTTTTTTAAATTATAAGATACTAAAACCTATTTAATAAGATTTTCAACTTGCCTGTTTGAGTAATTTGGATGTTTATATATTTCAATAGCTTCTTGCTCGTAATTGCTTTCCTGACCATTACCCCGATGACATATGGAATTGCCCCTAACGACTAATTGTGGATTTTATGATTCGTTTGCGCATTAGGGTTTAATTAAAAATAAAATTAATGCGAGAAAATCAGCGTGTGGAGATTTTCTTCGATTGATTTATGTTTCGTGGGTATATTCATGTAGGTCCTTTGACAGAGACGGGTGTAGATTTTCTCCCAATTAACATCTTGAAGCTACATCTGTATTTAGGTGCTTTTGAGTGGTTTTGATCAACATCTTGTACTGAGGGTTGCAGCCGTATCTAGGGCTGAATCTCGTTGCAATCGGTGTCTTGTGGTGGTACCTTTGTCAGGTGTATCTCATTGCCGTACGGTTCTCATATTTAAAATAAGCTCATTGCCAACAACCGTATGTTCTTTTTTAGGTATTACCTACATGCACTATTTTTCCATGTGTACTTTTGGTTATCCGACTTCTTGTTTGTGCTATATTGTTTTCGTGTGCCTTTTTTTCTTTCCACAATCTTGTTTGCGCCGCCTTTTTCAGTGTGCTTTTTTTAGTTTCCGCCATCTTCTTTTCGTATTTGGTTTTCTACAAATCTTGTTTCTCCATGCTTTATTGGATTTCCTCCGTCTTGTTTGCACCATCTTGTTTCAGTATTTGGTTGTCAACTTCCTTGTGTTCATGTGTTTTTTTGCTTTCCCTGTGTTGTTTATGTCATCATCCGTCTTCCGTGTGTTTTTTTGGTCTTTGGCTCATCTTCTTTTCGCCTTCTTGTTTTCATATGCCTTTTATGTTTCCACCATTTTTGCCCAATTTTGTGTACGTGTTTACTTTTGAACCATCTTGTTTCCGGCTGTGTTTTAGATTTTCGCCATGATATTTGCCCCATGAAATTGTTTCTATATCTAAGGGTTAATGCGAAAAAAATGGCGAGTGTAGATTTTCTCAAATTGATGCATCCGTATACAGGTCATTTTGACGGATGCAGGTTTCCTGATCTAAGTTCTCTTGACATCGTTCAGCTTGAAATTTGCATCTCAGTTGTGCACCCTATGTCCGTATCTAAAATTAGTTTGGTGTACATGGCATCTTGTTTCCGTATCTAATATCCCTTTGGCAGAAGCTGATTTCAAATCAACATCTTAAGCTTACACCTTCTTTTTTGCATCTAAGCTTCTGTGGCCGAAACTGATTTCAGGTCAGCATATTGATAAGTCGAATAAGGTTGAAATGAATATACTGAAACTCGTTTATACATCTTTTGACTGACTAGTTTCAAATTAACATCTTAGACTTGAATATTGAATCTTGTTTCTATATCTAAGATGTTATGATAGAAAATGAACATCTTAAATTAATTTGTCAAGTTGATTAAAGCTTTAATAATTGGAAATTAATTAAAATTTGTTTATCTATTTGCATGTATACATCTAAAGTCCGTTTGGAAAAGATAAATTTAATTTAAGAGTAATTAATGTTTATAAACAAGAGAGAATTGCTGTAGGGCATATATTTACTTGTTATGATGTATTACGCCACTCCTTTTCCTGTCAACGGAAATGGAGGTTTACTGTTAAGTGTATTACTACTACTGAATAATTATCACTTTTGCCCTTTTAGCTCAGTCGGAATTTTGTACTTGCAAAATAAGGATCGGGGTTCGTTATTGAGGCTCTCAACACTTTGAACAAATAGATAAAAAAAGTTTATATACATATATTTATTCCCTATTTACTTTTTACAAATCTAATATGGTTTATTTAAATTACTTAACTAAGATATATAAATATATTTTACGGTGGATTCTCCTTTTCCTGGCAGGATCGTCAAGTGGACATACTACGTCCTGGTGGGTCCCGGAACTAAGGGTTAGGTAGTCCTCTGGAGTTTCTGTAATGTAACCTTAATAGAAGGTTTGGGTTTTGACTCGTAGTTTACGTCCTTTGACTGATTTCAGTTTATACTGGTTAATTGCCGAAATAAAATGAATAATTTTACCTGAATGCGTCCCTGTATAAAATACAGAAGCTGGTAGCAAGATAACGCGGTATAAACACGTGCGCGATAAAAATCCGAGTTCAATGCTCTGCCTTTTAATAAATAATCGACATTTTAAAGAGGTCGTTTTCAAATGTATAAAAGTACTCTAATTTTATACCTGCTTTTCACGTTTACATTCAATTTTGCCCTTTTTAAATAAATGAAAGCTTTTCGTTTTGAAGGTAGCTTCTATACGGTAGCTGCGGATTATTTGCTTACTTTTACGATATTAATTATTTTAGTGCACAGGTTTTTATTTAAATGAAAATACTTTTGTTATGTTGACCAATTTTACAATATAAAACCTTCGTTTTCTATTAAATTGAATCTTTCGCGTCTAACAATAATGATTTGAATTATTTAACACGAAATATATTATCTGATAGTTTCTGGTTTACAGGTAACAATCTTATTAATTGCAAACGGTGTAACTTACGTTGTTCGGTGCTGGCGGCGGTGGTTTTATTTTACAGGCGATAATTTAGTAATGATGAACACGTCTAGTTTTTACGATTTCTTTTCTATATTACTGGATTAACGGCGGTAACTAGGTGTTCAGCTTAATCTCTCGACGAGGTTTTAATTACAAGTACTCTGCGGTTGCTGGTACGTTTGTCGAGGTATTTTTGTGTTGTAGTGTTCGTGTAAATTTGTGTAGGTGGATCTTCTTTGTTAGCAATCTGGGCAACCACCCGTTAAACTAAGCAAGAGGATCTCCGTCGGTCAATGGAATGTCGAGCAACTACCCTTCAAACTCCACAGTGTAGGTGTCTAGTAATGGAAGAGTATGTCGGGCTTACAACCCTACATATCCCTATCACCAGGTGTATAGTGTTGTCTTTATTTCGACTTACGTGCATTCAACGTTAGATCTCTGCAACTCTAACCCTTTGACTTCGGTGATGCTAAAGTCGCGGAATCGCGATTTCTACTCGGACGGCGGTTACAGGTTGACGGTTTTAAACGGTAGTAGTCGGGGCGCGAACGCGACGATAGAGCACACGATTTCTATTCGAATTCTTCTGGTAGCGCGAGATTGATAAAGGATTGATTAAAAAGAGAGTCTATATATTAATTTATTAATATTCTTTTTTCTTGCAGCACGTGCCGCGTTTTTATAAAGAATTCGCGAGGGTGATTACGAAACTTTGGTGGTGAGATTCCGTAGGCCAGTATTGGCGGAAGATGTTCTGACGTATACAAACTTTTAAACGTTTTTGGGATTTACGTCTGGAGGGAGGATGCATGATTAATTATTGTGCAATTTTATGCAACGTTATGAAATATGTTTAACTATTACTAGAACTTCTACGGATTTTTATAATTGCTTGCACCTGTGCATTTAGCGAGTCACTTTATCTTAATAAATTCCGTGAATATTATATCAGTACTGGTATTTTACTTAGCAAATAATTAATCATGATAGGAAAATTTTGATAAAGGACGGCGTCTTGCTAATAAACTTTAGGAAACTAATTAATAATAATAAAAAATTTGGACATCTGACGGCGTCCCTTTACAATGAATGTTTGGGTGAGTAACCCCTGTCTGTATTTAAGATCCTTTTGGTCCCTTGGCATTATGAATATGTATACATATATATATATATATATATATATATATATATATATATATATATATATAACAATGCAAAAGAACTCAACATCTAGCATGCGTATCTTGAAGTCTTGCTGAAATTAAACATCTCGAAATAAAGTTTTTCCTCTCTCATTAGGTACCTGTTAAAGGATCAATTTATTGTAAATATTTTCCAATGTATTAAGCTATCACGGTTACCAGTTCAAAGTTTGTTCCATTTCATAAACATTGCATAAATGTAAGAAATAACTACATCGTTGTAGCAACAAACTTTGAACTGGTAACCGTGATAGCTTAATACATTGGAAAATATTTACAATTTGTACAGTTCAAGAAAAATAACTTCAAACTTTTTAGATCAATTTATTGTCTCACTTGGATTATAAGTAAATATAGGGCCCTATTGTGGCATAATTAGAAGATAGTACACAAGTTGCAACACCATATTGCGGTATAATTAGAAGTTAGGGTTTGAAACAGCATAGTGTTATGAGTTTTATTTCTAGCAGTGGATCACCATTTTCTAACAGCATGTACTTGACCTGAGTTCTATTTTACTGTGGTTAGGGTCCAATGAGGCCCCTCATTTGCAACAGACCCCCCACCCCTTCCCATTAGATACGGCCGTCTTATGAAATAAGTGGAGGTTAGCGTACGACTTTCTGAACCAACTTGTGTTATAATTAGGAGTTAGAATACAGTTTGCAGCATCATCTTGCGCTATAATTATGATTAAGGTTATGATATAGTTTGCAATATAGATGAATAAGCGTAACACTTGCGGAATGAAGAAATAAACAATAAAGTCAGGCATCTCCAAAACAAAATTAACCAGTCAGCGGATTTTCCCTGGGGTTATGTAATAAGTATCAGGAATGACTGAAATCAGCATCTCATATTTGCTTGAATCTAGCTTCTGCATCTGGAACACCGGTGGTTACACAAAAGATCTTATTGGAAATAAACTATCGCCTTATTTTGATGAGCATGTACCACTGAGCGCTTACTTGATTCCCTTTGTTTGGAGAGTTGTATGTTTGTGAATTTAGGTATTTGGGTGTGTGTATATGTTTGCCTGATTAATAGCTTGTTTAATGTTTTTGATTTGGGCATCTGCATTGTTTCCCACTGCAGGTTTTGGAATGTTTTACCCATCAAAGTTCAAATTTAGAACTTCAGGTGCAAGGCATGTTTAAAGATAAGAAAACACGCAAGAATCCTGGTATTCATCCTGCAGAGTATCACTCGCTAAGTTATATACGTAAAGTATGTAGGGATTATAAAAAATTAAATAATTAACGGACACGACTGGGATATTAAAAACGTAAGTTTGCAAGGTACAATACTTACGAAACTTACTATAGATTGAGAACTCTTTTTTACAGGTTGTGAGGGATGCCGAGATATGACCATAGATATAATCAGTAAAGCATTTGTTTGTTTTTCTTGTTGGACGCCACTCAATTTTCTAGGTTTAATAATTAAAATACAACAAAAATTGAGAAAGTTGTACATTAATACCACAGGTAATCTGAATAACACTAAACAGCTGTATTTATTTGTATATTTAAGAAAATAAAATGGCTGGTTAATTTCAGCATAAAATAACTAAAACGATATTACTCGTAATGCTGGACGATATTCAATACTTCCTAATTTACACAAACTATATAACATATAACTTAGCTTTACGTGGAATTCATAATGAAAGATGATATAATAATAATAATAATAATAATAATAATAATAATAATAATAATAATAATAATAATAATAATAGCGGCTACTTGACCTTTGTCAACCAACATTACAGTTACTAGCTTATGCACTTAAATATTTTTATCTTAGAAATCGTTAGCCAGTCAGCTGCTTCTTGTCATCATAACAATACTATACTTGTTCTTGGACTCAGAATAAATATAATGTATTACTTTATTTTGAAACGAACTGCAATTTGAGAACTTCATTTCCCACCAATATGATAAACATACGGTAACGTAGGGTAATTCTCATTTATCTTCAACGTACAAATAAACGAAATGTGGACCATATATTAAGATAGGGTAATTTTAATTTGTCTTCCAGATACAAATAAAGGAAATGTAGATCAGGCAACGAAAGCAGACAATAGTCAAAAAAAGCAGATATATCAACAGCATCCGTTATTGATGCAAAACGAAGGTATTTCCATTTATAATTCTTAAAGATAAAATTGCATTATGATCCACGCCGTTTTATGCATTTTAACTTCATGACGTCATCCAACACGCTTTTGCAATGATACGAAATTCATTAACAAGCTTTTATTTGTTCCCTATTAAATTTAATGTATACAAAAATGTAATTAAAAGCCTTACATACCTTAGACAAGGGAAGCAAACCTTAACTAACGTTATGTACTAAACTAGCCGGTAGAAGAAACGGAAATGCAGTCAGTTCACGTCGAGTTGCGCATAAAACAAAACTGATGTGTCTAAATACTCATTACACACGATAAAATATATACACAGAGATTCGTAATTATGTAGACTAAAGATAAATTATCGACATATACCAAAATATAATTATTGAAAGAAAAAAAATACCAACGTAATGCAAATATATTTACCAATAATAACACAAACTCGAAACTTAAATTAAGGTAACGATAGACAAGAATTGGCACGCTACAGGAAAAGGTCGTGTTCTTTGTCAGTATCTTTACGTACACGATATTGCGGTACTCCGAAATTAGATGCTATTAAACAAATTCAAAGAACGCCGTAGCTCAGCTGATCAGATTCCTGGAAACTAATCCGTAGAACATTCAATTGCGTGAGAAGTGTGACTGAATAAAGTTTCTAAAGGAGAAACGGTTAAATACATACACAGTCATATTCCAAACAGTTTGTATTTATGAATTAAGATTCAATAAGTATTATAATAAATTATATACCTATGGTAGTTTCTCTAAATGATGAGACCGATCAAGTTTGAAAAGTCGCAAAATAAACAATTGACAGTTGCAACAAAATAAATAAAAACAAACAAAAGGTTAACTTTACCACTAACTAAAATATACTGTATGCTTTAATATCTAGCTCATACTTTATAAAAATATTCCGCAGAACACACAGATAAAAAATTAATGAAAAACGAATCCCGAGGGATACTGCTTCTGAAAGCTAAAAAAATTTCTCTATAAACAATATAGTTACATATTTCGTGACAAGAAAATTATTCATGTAGAGGTTTAACTGGTGCTTAGCTCACATTGATTGCAGTAGTTATTATTCACCTGAAGTACAATGTCAAAGCCGATACAAAAGAGGCTAGTAATTGAAATTAAACACCTTGCTTAAAATCACAGCGTTACTAATATGGTTAAGGTAGTTATTTTTTTTATGGAGTAAAAAAAAATAACAATATACATGTGTTACTGTTCTACAAATAGTATTAATTTTTGTTTTATAGTAGTTAAAAAATTATTTATTCGTTCGTAGCGTTTATTTGAGCAAACTCTGAAATATTAGCGACAGTTCACCCCAAAATAGCAAACCGAGGATTGATAACCGGTGCGTGTATGTGTGCATGTGTGCGAGTGTGTGTGTTGGGGGGTGCGTGCGTGAGTGGTTGCGTATGTGTGTACGCGCGTGGACAAGCACGTAAGTGCGTGTGCGCGCGTGGGTGTGTGTGTGTGAGTGTGCATGCTTACTTGCCTGCACCTGTCCCTGCGTGCAGAATAAACCTCAAATTGTATTTTGATAAACGAGAAAAGTGGATGAGACTAAGGAAAGCTAAATAACAATTTGTTTGATATATTGCATACCCACTAAGCGAGAAATCATCTGTTTATGCCATTTGAAAGTAACAAGGAGAAAACGAAAACTGCAATAATGTGCTGCAATAATATACTACGCTAACGCTAAAGGATGGGTTGTTTGTGGAGTACTATTAAAGGTGTGTTGTTTGTAAAAACTATATATTGTGTGTAAATTAAAACAAATTTACTATGAATTGTTATCTAATAAATACACTTGGGGCTTATTAACGTATATTGAGTTAAATTAACACCTCAAAGTATTCAAATATTTTTAAACGTAGAAACAAAAATGCCAGTAGTGCTCATAGTATCAGTAATTTGGAAATTCATATACACTTTCCTGTGCAGTTACATTGCTAATATCCTTGCTCACCAGATAGGGACATCTGTCCTTTTGCAATACACCTGAGGTATTAATAAGATTTTCTTTGCAGACAGTAAACTGATTTCTGGTATACAACTGCGTGATACTTCCTGCAGTTGTAGCCATACGATAGAATTCTTCATCTTGCACATCTAGTATAGTTGCTAATAGTGTCGTTGAGTCTGTGTTAGATCTGTCCATAGTATATCGTACTTGTAGGAAAGTGTCCTCCTGTTTTAATTCGTACACATTTTCCTAATGGTTGATAGTGGTTGAATTTACACATTTGCTAATGGACGTGAAATAGCTTCAGTTGCGTTTATTTCACGTACAATAATTATTGTGGCCTGTATTTTGAACTTCATCAACACATAATGTTTGGATGTCCCGTTTGCTATGAAGATTAGGAAGCAGATTAGTTGGTATATGTGCATTCGCAAAATCTATTCTCAAAGAACAACATGGCCTCATAAGGTGCGCGCTTAATGCCCTCATGGTAAGGTCGGTTTTTCATATCCTGTAAAAACCTGAGTGATTCAGACCACTGTTGGGTCTGACTTGTTTCCATTCAAGTTGTTATCATGTTTTGAATGTCTTAGTTCGCCAGTTTAGCCGACCCTTGTGATTGGCTCTGGCGCGACTTACCATAGAGTATTTTCATTTAACTCCACAAGGAACAAAGCTCAGTTACTACAGCGTTTGAAAACTCTATTCCGTTATCTGAGTAAAGTGTGGCAGGAGCTCCAAGTAAAGGAAAAATGTCAAGGAGTTCATAAGCTATTTCTTCCGCCCGTTTAGAACGAAGAGATGGAATAACAACGAACTTCGTCAGATCGTCTTGGTAAACCATGGTGAACTTGAAATCGCTGTCCAAGTTGGATTGCATGTCGATTACATTGATTTGGTATCGAGAATACTGTATGATTGCTTAAACAGTCACATTTCTATACTTGCGTCTAACTTCCTTTAATACTCCTACCCCCGCGTCCCTTTGGAAGATGAGTTTTTTGTATTACGGTGGACAACTCTTCATAACACAGATAATAACGGATATCTTTGCACTATGGAGACAATACGTTTATCTCTACCGCTGATGCTAATAATGTCAAACAGTTTCAACCTATTACAAATGTTGTAATTTTCAACACCGTGAAAATGTACCTAGTCTTTCTTACCATCGGCAATGAATAGATTTTCGGGACTTCAAAGCTTTAGCTTCCTTCACTTCCGAACTGAATTTAGCGTACTTGTTACGAGTAATATAAGAGTTACTGTCTGCGTTTTTCTTGGAGATTTAGCATGACATAATACCACACAAAAATAGCAAGCAAGTTCTTCCTGTATACCGGTAGACACGTACGTAGCTATCAGCATTAATAGTCAGTTTTGAAAACCCAGAGAACATGCGTAAGAATAAAAATTAGATACTAACATTTACCGACAGTAATTTGCAATTCTTTGTATGTAAGAACAACGAATGGTAAATTCTCGAAATGGCACGTAATGGAATAGGATTTAGGACATTTACCGTTCAGTTTTGGTAAATTCTAGAATGTACGCGTTAAACCCAGGTTTTGCCAAGTTTTGGCGTTTTACAGTAACGTATACATATCCCATATTTTAAGGCTTGTAGCACTCTTGTACTGTAGTAATTTAAATCAGGTCAGTATAATTGTTATAACTATGTGATATTGTGGTGTTATATTTATCTATTCGACAATATATTTTTATATTTGATTTGATACAAAATTTAATTAGCACGTTTTGTTGTGTTGGTATTTCGAAATTTGAAAATAAAATGTCTTTAATTACACGGAAGGCCTTGTTACAATGAATGCGTTCTAAGAAAATATCTTTGGTTTATTTTAGGATCGGTTTATTCTGTACTAGTGAGCTTTTTTAAAATTCTTATGTAATTTTTGATATTGTGAAATTTTTTATTATATTATTAACTGAATTAAACAATTAAAAATTGTGTTATAGTTTACCTTGGAGAGTATATCTTAATTATATATCTACACATTTCCTTTTAGCTTACGTAATATATAAATAATCGTATAAGTAATACATATTTTAAATCTGAACATTAATAGAGCTTTTTATTGGACCTAATGTTTAAATATATTACATATTCAAAAATTGTTTAGTGTATCATAAACAATGTCATGATGGACATTGCACGTTGTAAGTATTTCTACAGGAAGGAAAGTAAACATAACGTTATTCGATATTACTTAAAATGATTTTTTGTTATGAATTATTACGTAGGATAATATAAATTATTAAGGAATTATGACCATTGATTGATTACTTCTTCCCCCCAATTAAATTAAATTAAAATAAAAAAGTTGTGCTTTGGGTAATATTATGTTATCAGTATACCATACTTTGGGATAATCTTATAATACTACTTTTTTGATTTACTCGAATTTTTTATTTACACAAGCAAGTTTTTTACTATTAATATCAAGCCGTGCCAAAAGACCCAGGATCTTAACATACTAACAGTTTTCCCAATTTTTGACGTAATACGGTCACTTTACAAACGAGTTTAGACATAACTGATTTTTATGGAGAATTTAATTTATTAACCTTATTAAGAATTAAATCCTGTTTAACGTCCGAAACGTAAGCTTATTAACAAAGGCCAATATTTTGAGTTTCTTTGACTTGAGAAATAGGCATCAACTTTTTTCATCTCCGAAGACGTGGTTGTAACCTCCGTGATTTGCATGGAAATGGACACTTTCGTTTTGAATCCCATCGAGTATTAAATGCAAAATTTGTTATTTATTTCAAACTTTTATATTTAATATTGCATTAACTTTTAAGATTGACTAGGATGATATATAAGAATGATTTGATATATGGATCAGGATCTTCTAACAAGAACTAAATGTTAAGCACTTAGCAAAAGACAGTTTGAGATGTTGGTAAGGACCAACTGTAATTTTTTTGATACTATGCTCACGCTTATTATTAGTAACTTACTTATTGTTAGTCTGTAGTGCCCAGTAGTCTTGTTTATTTTTTTTATTTTTCTTTCTCTTTTTCTTTCTCTTTCTTTTTCTCTTTCTCTTTCTCTTTCCGTTTCCGTTTCCGTTTCCCTTTCACTTTCCCTTTCCCTTTCTCTTTCCCTTCCCCTTCCCCTTCCCACCCCCTTCCCCATTTCCCCTTCCCTTTCCCTTTCCCTTTCCCTTTCACTTTCCCTTTCTCTTTCCCTTTCCCTTTCCATTTCCCTTGCCCTTTCCCTTTCCGTTTCCTTTTCGGCTTCCGTTTCCCTTTCCCTTTCCCTTTTGCTTTTCCTTTTCTTTTTCCTTTCTCTTGCCCTTGCCCTTTTCCTTTCCCTTTCCCTTTCATTTTCCTTTCCTTTTTCTTTTTCTTTTTTCTTCGTTCTCTTTCTCTTTCATAATCCAAATTTTACGTAAAAATCTTTATATTTAATTTGACTATACAAGGTATGAAGTGTAAAGGAAAAGTGCATTTAAAAATGATAACCGTTTTGTAATGATATAATATTCAAAACAAGAATGCTAGCGTATTCATTTCTTTTATTAATTTAATACTAAGATAAGCATCATGCATATGTTTCACCATACAAATTTATTTAATATCACAATAAAAAAATTGTTTCATTGTGAACAGCAATAAACGTTAAAATATTCCTTCACTTAATTTTCAATAAATTATTTTCCCTAATTTATTAATTTTTAAATATTCTAGATCGAGCCCCACTTCCTGCGTCATACTAAAGTGGTTATGTTTTAAATTGATGATTAAAGACAGTATTATATTAATGTTGAGTAGGTGATCACCACATTTGTAGTGGTTATATATTTAACTATTTTTAAATTATAATTAATTATTTAATCAACGGTATGTAATTAAAAGCTCCTCGAATGCCAAGGTGAAACGTTCATCTTTATTTTAAAAGCTTCTTTGAGTACCGTACAAGCTCTTACTATGAATATTAGGTGCCTCGACATGAAACTACTCGGGGTTAGATGAGTGTTCGCAGATAGAAGGGTGGAAATAGTAACTCTTCATGTCAGAAATGTCGAGAATGCTCACAATACTGCAGATTTTTATCATCGATATTAACAAAATTACTATTATAAAGCAAAATATGTTTTGGAGTTGGTTAAAAGTTTCAGTTAACTGATTCTGTGACGACCCCGGACGTGAACGTCCAGTAAGAAACGAAGCGATTGAGTTAAAATTTTGGGGCAGGTTGCTGCGGACCCAACTTTAAGTACAAGGAAGCGGTAGGCTGTGTCTAGCATTAGCATAACATTTATTCATCGGATACTCAAAGCTCACACATTTCATCCGTATAAAATTCATTAAGCTCTCTAATTAAATAAAGATGATTTTGATCGGCGACAGCAATTTTGTGAAATTAAGGCAGAAAGCGTAAAAGTCGATGGGATTATCTTTGTAACATTTTTTTTCTGATGAGTGTACGTTTTCGTTAAACTCAACGGTCGCAATTACCGCTACTCATGAAGTTCATAGCCAAACTCCAAAAAAACTAAATGTGTGGCTTGGAATTTTTGGAGATCGACTAGATGGTATCTAACGGGAGAGGGTTATTTAGATTTGTTACTTGTTGATATTGTCAAACATGGCGACCGATACTTAGAAAATCGCCGAGATGGAGCCCCCCGCATTATGTAAGACCAACTAAAGAGTTCTTCAACACGGCTTATCTGGGCAATGGATCAGACGTAGCGGTCCTATAGAATGGTCGACTAGATGCCCTGATCTTAGTCCTCTTGATTTTTTTTCTTTGGGAACATTTAAAAAGTAACCGACCCAGGATGTCTTGAAGAATAACGACGAGTGTCGTCAAATAACACCTGAAACTTTTTGAGCAAAATTGTATTTGTATTGATACCTTTTTTAATGTTATTTAATAGTTTTTGATATTTTTTCAGAAATAAATTTTTTTCTACCCAATAAAAAATGTATTAAAACTAAAATTTTGAATTCCTCGAAAACGAATCGATGGAATTCAAAATTTTATTGTCTATTGAAAGGCATCTAAAAAGAGGTATCGTATGCTGTATCATGTCATTTGAGATTTTAGGGGTTGTGCTCATATAGCTAAGGGATGATAAGATTTTCGCAAAAACCCTATTGTAAAAGATGTCCCCCTCGATAATAATGACCGATTTTATAAAATACGAACCCAACTATCCATAAAGGTTATCAAAAATTTAATATGAAAGTGTCCATGAATGCAAAGCAATAATATTTGTTAATTTTTTGCATCAGTATTTTATAGTTAACGATGTGTAAAATTTAACCTCATTATCAATTTTTCTGTTGCAGATAAACTAAATATGAATTCGTCAATGAGTGCACGAAGATTACAAAAGGTCGCTGTGTGAGATTAAAAATAAAGCAAAAGCACCAAAATAGTTTATAAAGAAAATCCCCTCTATGTCATGTATGTGGAATGGCACAAAGTTCAGAGGTTGATGCAGAATGGATTATTTTGTATTAGTATTAATGCGACGTTTACTACGCGTATACGAACTAACAATAATTTATTTATAAATCTAATGACAATCAAATATGGAATAGACTTAAATAAAAGTTAACAATGGAAATTATCGAGTGTTTTAAAAGAGTGATATTAAATTATGGCAAGAAAAAGAAAAATATTGAAATTGTTTATTGGTGTGATTATCGGACTTTTATTAACCTCCTTATTTAAACAACATAACGAAACGCGCGTTAATGATAAAGTGTGTACGCCAGATTATGACTTTTACGATAGTTCGGGTAGTGTCGAAAATCAGGTGAATAGTACAAACGATTTTTTACTTGTTGGTGTTATGACTGCTGAAAAGTATGTGAATACACGTGCAAAAGCAGTTTACGAGACGTGGGGTAAAGATGTGCCCGGAAAAATACTATTTTTCAGTTCGGAAGTGTCACGAAGCAACGAAATTCCCCTTATTTCTCTTCCAGATATTGATGATAATTATCCACCTCAGAAAAAATCATTTGCAATGCTCAAGTATATGTACGATAATTATTTAGATAAATATGAATGGTTCCTAAGAGCTGATGATGATCTTTATATAAGAAATGATCGCTTAGAAGATCTTTTACGATCGGTGGATAGTAATAAGCCTTGGTTTATAGGACAAGCAGGAAGAGGGAAACCTCACGAAATTCATTCTTTGGCTTTGAAAAAAAACGAAAATTATTGTATGGGGGGTCCTGGAATTATAATGAGTAAGGAGACATTAAAACGTATCGTGCCTAATATTCCTGAATGTCTTAGTAATCTTTATTCTAACCATGAAGACGTTGAGCTGGGTAGATGCGTAAAAAAGTTTGCTGGAATTTCGTGTACATGGGCATATGAGGTAAGTGTCTTCTTTTTTGTTGCACAATGTAAAATTTTCTTCTTTAATAATTTGCTTAAAAGCGTAGCCTTAAGACTTTGTAAAACTAGGTTGCAACATTTCATTATTTCACTTAGTACATAAATAATTGTTTTGAATCACATGTGGGTTATAGAAAGGTAAATGGAATTGTTCACATTTCGCAACTTTTCATAAATTTTAATATGTATGATGTTCGTAATAAAATTATTTGTTATCAAATTATTAGCATAATATTTATACATTTTTAACGTTTGAGGAGGTTACGACTACAAAATAATATGTTAACTCAATATGAATTCAAATGGCCGAATTCTTTGGAAAATAAAGCGTGCCAATTTTGTGTTTAAATGAATAAGGAGCAAACCCTGCTGGTGTCGGCCATTATCAGCTCCCTATATAATTTTCTAAAAGTTATAATGCCGAAACATTAGGTAGTAATGAGGTTTGCGTATTTTAAATTTAATAGTTAATAAGTTATTAATTGGATTGATACACAAATGCAATTGAAAATTCCTTTACGGTTTTATTCTGTAACTAGAGTTTCGAAAAATAAAAATAGAAGTTGCCTTACTCGTATTTTCACGTAATTAAATTTTTACATAAATTTTAATTTACTTACCTTCTATTCATTTAAAAGTTTATATTTCCATAAAATATTCATTTTGTTAATTTGTGCTGGAAAATTTGGATAAAAGCGTCCTTTCTGTATGTGTCAAGGTAATTCATTTTAAGACCTATGCTTCTTACGCCGTGGTATATTCGTAAATAACAACATTTAGATAATTTTAACTTATTTTTATTCATTTCCTCTTATATTACATTTACAAAACATGTCAATATACATGTATGCGAATTTTGCTATTGTAAAAGGTAATAAATATACCCTACCTGGCAAAATTTATTTACTGATTAAACATTTTTACCGTTATATAATAACCATAGTGTCTATTTAGTACTCTGTTCTTCTGTGGTGGTGTTAAGTCAAATGTGTCACAAAAATAACTTAACAAATCGTTAATGAGGTAAACTGGAGTTGAAATATACAGGGTGGTGCAACAAAGCGTCGCGGTAGTATTTTCAAAATGATAAGATTTTTGGAACGTGTCATACAGTCTTTAGTAAAGAACAACGTATTTAAATTTTAACTGTTATTACAAGATGCCAGACATTTTTAGCATTTAATTTAATAACTTTTTCTCTTCAAATATTCATGGTTCACAGCCTACTTAATAAAATTTGCATTGTTTTAACACGAGTTCCTACAAATTTTTCGTCAATTTTCAAGTTCATTTTATAGACACGAACTTTACATCATTTTGATAGAGAATTTAAATTCGAATCGAGTTCTCACAAAAAAATTGGGTTAGTCCATTAAAAAATTATGCTTTTGTTTGAAAACATAATTATTATTAATTTTAGTATCCTTTACCAAAGACTGCACGGAAAGCGTATATTACAAAAAATGTGTCATTTTTTAAAATGACGAAATACTGTGAAAATCGCTAGCCTTAAAACTCATTAAAATGAGTCAATAAACCTAATATAACGTACATTTATAGAAGGATCCAAACATGCAATAATATACAGGGTGCCCATTTAAAAATGTTACAATTTGTTACCACACTTTTTAGACCGCCCTGTATATTTTCAACTAATTTCTGTGCCCCAGTTTGCCTCATTAATAACTCGGTTCATTTTTGTGACAGATTTGACATAAAACCACCACAGAAGAACACAGTAGGTACTAAATGGACACCCTGTATAATATTTATTTTGACAGTAACTTTAATACAGAGGAAATTTTGCAAAAATTTGAAAAACCGCCGACACAAAAAAGCTCTAAAAAGTAACAAAATTCCTGCATTGATTAGAAAAGAGCTAAATCAAAGTCGTTTCCTCCGTTTGGGAGCTACCGTTCCAGAGACAAACACATAGATACACTCCTGAAACTTATAACAGCCCTCTTTTAGTCGGGGTTTGAAAAATGCACAACCATATCTAAATACATTTATTTAACACTAAATTACTTATAAAAGAACTTGTAGTGTTCGTAGATATAGACAGAAGTAATTTTAGGGAGTTTCTTATTCGCCTTAGTTTTTACCGTGGAAAAAACTTATTAAAGAAAGTCATAAATTTGAATTATCTTAGAGTGTTTTCGCTTTTTATAAAGTTAATAGATTAAGGGTAACGCTAAATAGGTACAGAGCTTCATAATAATCGATTACGTATTTCCTATGTTACCGTGGCTTCAGACACACTATAGCTACACTTTTAGCCTTTTTACAGATTAATAAATAACACAAGTGAATGAGGAATTAGCATTTTTAGAGTAATCAATATTTAAAAAAACTTGTTATTGTAAATAAAATAATAACACACGCATGCACACGCGCACCCGCACGAGCACCATGCACCCGCACACCGCACACGCACCATGCAACACGCACCCACACACCACACACACCACGCACGCACGCACGCACCCACACACACACACGCGTGCACGCACGCGCGCACGCACGCGCGCGCACACGCACACGCACACGTACACGTACACGTACACGTACACGTTCACGTACACGTACAAGTACACGTGCACGTACGGGCACGCACACGCATACGCACACGCACGCACACCGCACAAGCACACGCACACGAAGCTAGCTGTGTTGATGTAATCTTTACAGCAGTTTATGAGAATGTAAGCTTTCACCACGTTTCTAAGAGTATACTACTACAGACTACAGACTACAGGTAACTGTAAGTTTTATCGAAACGTTTAATATTTTACAACTGAGAGCAAAATTGAACTTCGGAGGATAAAACCTAAGGGCCCAAATTTTATTTTACTGCATAAGAAAAAAGTTATTTAAGTAGATGTTAATAGTAGAATGGGTCCAGCTGAGGGACGACGCCCGCCGTCGAGAAACTCGAGATGCGTGCAATCACCGAGGGCGTCGACACGCCCACGTGGTCGCGGCCATTTTGTTGAACATTACAACCCCTTAATGGTATTTTCAACCCCCTAATGATATTTTTACCCCTAATTAGTGAGCTTGTGGCTGGGGATCGGCTTCTATTCCAGGGCGTTTTTAACCCCTTGATGGAATTTTCAGCCCTATTGACGGTATTTTAAACCCTAATTGAGGCCTTTTTGGCTGTATTAAGAACCTTTTTGCCAGTCTGCCCCAGTGTGCAGGGGTGAGGGACATTTTCACCCCTAATTAAGGCCTCAGCCCCTGGAGGTTAGGCAACAGCGCGCGCATACAGTGTATGACAGGTATATCGCTTCGCAATTATCTCTGAATTGGTATTTAAGTCTCTACAAGTTATGGTGATAAATTTGAATATATATTCTAGTAAGGGGGCCCTCATGCTAACTTGTAAGACAGGTGTAGGGATTAGAAACTTGCTCGTGGCTTCTCCCTTGGCGGGAGATTTGAAATTGTATTCTAATAAGGGCCCTAATGCTAACTTTTAAGACAGGTATAGGTCTTCACAACTTGCTCTCGGGGCTTCGCCCCCTTGTCGATGTCCCATTGGCGGAAAATTTAAATTTGTATTTAAATGTTTGCATTTCTGGTTGGTTATGGCAGGAAATTTGAATTCTTATTCTAATATGGGGACCTAATTCCAACTTTTAAGACTTGTATAGGCCTTCGGTACTTGCTTTCGGGTCTTAGCACCTTGACACAACATTTGAATTTGTTTATAGCGCCATCTAGTAGTGTATGGACTAATGATTGCTTTGGTTATGGCGGGGAATTTCAATTTGTATTCTAATAAGGGGCCGTAATTCTACCTTGTACTATATGTATAGCCCTTTGGAGATTGCTTTCGGAACTTGTTCGGGGTATTCGCCCATTGTCGTGAACCCCTTGGAGGGAAATTTGAAATTGTATTCTAATAATAGGCCCTAAGGCTAACTTGTAAGACAGATGTAAGGCTTACCAACTTCCTCTCGAGGATTCGCCCCCTTGCCTTGACCCCTAGATGTGAAATCTGAATTTGTATTTAAGTCTACAGTTTATGCAGGGAAATTTGGATATGTATTCCAATAAGTGGGGTCCTAATACTAACTTGTAAGACAGATATAGGGCTTTTCAACTTGCTCTCGGGCCTTCGCCCCCTTGACTGAAGATTTGAATTTGTATTTAAGTCTCTGCATTCTGCTTGGTTATGGCGGGAAATTTGAATTTGTATTCTAATAAGGGGTCCACATTCTAACTCGTAAGACAGGTATAGGTCTTCGCTCCCTAGCCCTAAAATCTGAATTTGTTTATGGCGTTGTGTATAGACTAATGAATATATTCTGTAATATAGCTGGCTCCACCTAGCGGTATATATTAAAACTACATACATATCACTGTAATGGTTATGGAGGAAATTTGAGATAAAGGGTCTAACACTAACTTTTAAGGTAGGACGTATGCATCTGGGTCTCAGCACACTGTTATATATTTTGGTTTTAAATATGAGGCGAAATCGGCCAAAAACCCCGGGGGTAAATAAACAAGCTGGCTTTCATTTACAATTTCGATAATACGCAAACTTTTGAAACTAACAACGATTTCGTTTCGTAAAGTAGCTACAATTTTGATAGGGGGTGCGACCTTTTTCTAGGCCCACCATTCAGAACGCTACATGCGCTCGCCTTTGCCTAACCTCCAGGGGCTGAGGCTTTAATTAGTGATGAAAATGTCACCTGACCATCCCCACACTCCTAAATCACTGTGGACTGTAAATTCCATCAAGGGATTGAAAATATCCCTCGAAAAGAAGCCGACCCCCAGCTAAAAGGTTAGTAATTAGGAGTAAAAATATCATCAAGGGTTAGAAATACCATTAAGGGGTTGAAAATTCCGACGAAGGGTTGAAAAACGCCACGGTCATAGGGGTGGGAAATGGCCGCGACCACGTGGGCGTGCCAACGCCCCTCGGTGATTGCACAATCTCAGGCGTCGTTGTCCCTCAGCTGGGCCCATTCTGCTGTTAACTCTTTGTCAATCTAATTTTATAGTAACTCAATACAAAATTTTATTTTAGTGGCCCGAAGTAGCGCTTAATTACTTCATAATAAAAAAATATCCCTGTCAAGTTATCCTAATTATACATATGTTTAAATCACAGTATTAAAAAATCTGACTGTCTTCACACCTCGACACATGTGCTAATTGAATTAAGCTTCAGGTTCCGAAAAATCGGAAATCCATGCAGCCTCGGTCAATATGAAATAATATAATATTATAAATACGCATTTGTTTGCCTGTTTGTTCCGTATTTACGGCGATTTTAATAAAATGTATGAAGATCGTTTACGACCTGGGGATGAAGTTAACTCCAGTTTATCCCACAGGCGAAGCCGCCGGCAAAAGCTATCATATAAAGTTGCATCCAATAATTATTTGTTCGTAAAATCAAAATCTTTAATAATTTATGTATGTTTATTTTATCCTGCTTCAGAGTTTATGCATTCACTTTTGACTATAGACGCATAACTTAAAGTTTCAGCCTTTTTTCTTTCCTTGTACCTGTCTTCTACCATTAATGTTTGATAAATATCATATAATACGTATTTTACACATGAATTAGTGACAGATGAATGCGTAAATAAATAAATATTTCACAAATGAGGTCGTCGCAGTCTAAACACCGATAAGTACATATATAATCAATCAAGGAAATTATTCGTACGATTTACATTCATGTAACCTATCCTCTCAAATTTACATTTTACGTTTTATTTGATTATACATTTAAATTATTTTAACCATTTTTTAACCTGCAAAAAAAAATAGACAGTTTTAAAATTCTAAATTTTTCCTTGATTATCAATTAACTGCTTAAATTAATTGATCTATTTAGACCGTACTATTAATGCTTAATGAATGTTTATCTCTTAAATTTATAGTACAGAGATCAATCTTTTTTGAGACATAATGTATTACCTATAAATATGTTTATAATTATAATCATAGCACTATTTAAAGTACATGTGGATAATAATACAACATTGTAGAAACACTACATATCGTATTTGGTACATCGGTTCCACTTCCGGAAAATCTCTTCATAGTCTTTATTAAGAAAATTTTGAAATTATAAGCATTAGAAAGTACCAATAAAACTTTGAGTCTGCCAACTCTAAAAAAACATTTCACCTTCCATTATTAAAGTCGCATCAATAAAAAAAAAATAACTGGGGTCTGGTTGTTTAGGTTCTCGATATTAATATGAAGCTGAAATGGGTTCTAGTTTTATGATGTTGAGGACCAATGAAAAATGAAGTGTACCACTCTTACTCTTTACCTCGCAAGTTCGCCAAGACGAATTACTAAGACATTTTCGTCCTAAGTCTGCAATGAGCGCGATTGAGTAAAGACGTGCTTGAGTACTGCGAATTATACGTGAAAGCAATTTGGTGTGAAATTACTTCTATTAGTGTTTTTAACATTTCTAATTTATTTGATCAACATGGTCTTAATGCAATCACAAATACAGGACATTCAAAGTCTTATACAGAATTCTATACAAACGTTGTGCAACAATAAGGTGTCAATTTTAAAAATCGATAAAGAAACTCATGTAATTAAAGGTGATTTGGAAAATCTGCAGCAGTACATTGAGAGAACAAGCAGAAAATACTGATACAATATTGATAAATCTGTCCAAAAATATACTAAACTTAAATAAGCACATTAATTTTATTGATAGGTCACGCCGAGTTGGTTGAGATACGAATCGAGGTCGACATATTGTTACGTGCCGTTTTTATCATTTTTACGAAGAAATCTATTTTTGTTGAACTCAACCACGATTTTGAATTCCCGCGCTTCCAATTAGATTTTGAGATTTTCTGGAGGTGCAAAAACGTTGTCTTGGCTCGACGTTACGAAAAAATGTTTTCCAGTATCATCATTCGAACAAATACCTGTTAGTTGAATTGATTATATCACTAACTATTTCTGAATATGTCGTTTGGTAAGATGAAATGTAGTACTGGGGCACTATCCTCCACTTTTTTACGTCACGAGCCCCGCCCACTTTCAGACCGCATTTTTCACCCCTATGGTTTCTTTTCGAGCCCTTTTTCAATCCTTGACGGAATTTTATCCCTAATTAAGTCCTTTTTGTTTTTAATCGCTAGTGACACTGTATTTTTCAACCCTCTTCATCCCTAATAAGGCCTTTTTTGTACTTGCTAACGTGAAGGTGTACTTAGAGCTAGCGTTGAACTGGGGCCTGGCTTGACTTAGGGCTGTGTTTAGGGTTGAACTGGGCTACTGTTTAGGGCTGTATTTAGGTTAGGTTGAACTGGAGCTTAGGGCTGTATTTAGGACTAGTGTTTAGGGCTAGGGTTGAGGTTTGGGGTTGCGTTTAGAGCTAGGGTTATTTTCTAGTAATTATCTTGTAGATCGTTATTTATTGTCGTGCCAGCTCGGACATTCTGATTGGATTTGTATTTAGGTCTTTTCAATAATTTAATTTGACCCCAGGCTATAAAAATGTATAGGTGCGTTTACGTGTATTGGTTTATGCCTATTATGCTAAGAAAATTGTTATTAAAGATATTTCTATTGATACTCATCTGTAGGCTGCGTGTTTATATACGAAATTACAACAGCTGCTTTTCTACCTTGAGAAAAAATACTACCCTCTACATTATACACACTTAACAACGTGTAACTTGATCCTGTTTTAGTACTACCATTATTCATATTTTCATGAGCTACATAGATTCGTATGAAATGTTTATTGTTACTAATATCTAATAAGAATTGTTTAACTTAAAACATATCGATCATGTTCTTTGCATTCGAATTTATCGATGTCTGAGGTAACAAGCAGAAATTAATTTTTACCTGATACGGATAGTAATTCTGATATAGATGACTGCTTTTGATTTTACAATGTAATTTGTAATAGGATTATAAATGAATGTATAATTAGCTTTAAAATGTTATTACACTTTTTCTTTTAATTGCATGCTACGACCTTCTACCTATACACGAATTTATAATGACACAACCCGATTAAGACGACCTTCTACCTATATACTCGATTTTTATAACGACAACACACGATTAAGACGATCTACATTAGTTTATAACACTATTGCTTGCTAGCGTATTTTTATTTACGGTCGTGCTCATATAAATTATCAACGCTTCATATTAATGGATCCATCAAATATTGAAAGGTCAACCGTTAAAATTGTGTTACTAATCGCAAGGTTGTTTAAAGTAGTCCTTGTCATGTACAGGTGCTATATCGAAAATATTTTTATTGCGCACGTTTATATTACATTTATATATTACATTCAAAAAAACAAGTATTAAGTAATTAAGATATAATTTGTTAACAGCCGTATAGCAAAGATGGCCAATAGGTTTTAATATTTTATTAGGGACTGTTTTGAACAGACGGCTAGACTATACCACTATATTTTTTCGGTTTTAGTAAAAGCTGCATAACCAATATAAATTTGAGTTTTTACATTTTCTTTAATTTCCATTGTGCTGATTTCTTTTAAGGGGTAATTAAATACCTTATTTACAAAAAGTAAAATGTACGATTTCATAAAACAAAGAATTCCATATACAATTCACGTACAAGTGATATTTCGAAAAATATTTAAAATATATTTTGGTTTAAATATCACCCATGCTATTTATTTCAGATTTAAGCTAAATTTTACACACAAGGTCTATCCGTCTTATCAGAAATACCTCCATCAAGAAGGTCTGTTATCAGCGAGGGTCGTTTTGGGATGATAGACAACCACCTTGTCGCTGAATGGATAAATATCTAGAACAAATAAAACAAGCTACGTTTGACTTCCAATGGCTTTTGTTTTGTATTAAAGCTTATAAGATACCCGCTGTAAAGAAATTGCCTTGCTTGAAATTTTAAGCTACCCTAAGTCAAATGTTAAAGTTTGCTGCAGAAACCATGCGTAAATCTACAGTGAGAAATTTACTCGAGACTGGTACACTGCGAGTAACCTTTAGGCATTGTGCGAATATTTTTCTGTAATAGAAGTTGACGTGCACGTCTTTCTCTCTCTCATTTCTATCGCTTCTCTCTTCTCGTCTCTCTCTTTCTGCTCTCTTCTCTCTCGCATCTCTCGTCTCTCTCTGGCCTCTCTCGTCTCTCTTTCGCCCCCTCGTTTCTCGCACTTCTCTCGTTTCTCTCGCTTATCTCACTTCACACAATCACAAGCACGGACACAAGCTCAAACCCGCAAACGCAAAAACACTCAAACATACAAATACGCAAACACCAAAACACACATGCACACAAAACGAAAACACGCTAATACGAAAATCTGCAAACACACGAAACGAAAAAACGAAAACATGCAAACACACCAAACGAAAAAACCCAAAATATGCAAACATACAGACACGCAAAACAAAACACGAAAACACACAAAACGAAAACGCTAATACGAAAATCTGCAAACACACGAAACGAAAAAACGAAAACATGCAAACACACCAAACGAAAAAACCCAAAATATGCAAACACACAGACACGCAAAACAAAAAAACGAAAACACGCAAACACGCAAACACACAAAATGGAAACATAAAAACGAATTAAGGCCAGGAGCTGGAACTCGCCTTCAAGGAGTTGAGGTTTATAAATAAAATAATTCTTTCTGTTTATCTGTTTTATTATTTATTCCTTATATCCAAATGGAAGAGTATCATAGTTTTCTATTCTACGTCGTTTAGAGTAACTTATTCTATACTGCTTAGATTCAGGTTTACTTAACACATTATAGCATCTGTCTCTAACTATTTTTCTATCATTATATACAAAAAGAGAGCCCTTACTATTATTAAGCACCATATCTTTCATCGCTTCAAAGTTTATAACACGTGAGTTCTTATAGTTTAAGGTAATGCCCCCCTTTATACACGGATTTAACTGTTTGATCACTGGTTGAAAACACATTATAACTATTGTTTTTTGGTCCGGCACTAATATAACTGTATAACTTCCTACACCGTACGCCTCCAGCTCGTCGGTCATCTGGCCAAGGAAATCTCCACATATTGAATTCCAGTCGTCGGGTTTAGTCAGAAAAATGACACGCCGGTCTAGTTTCTCCAGATAACTATATAACTCTAAACGTGCATGAGCAGTCGTGTATGCGGCTATGGACACATTAATAGTTTTTTGTGATTCACCTTCGCCCTCAGGTCTATCCCAATTCACCATTACAACATTATCATTAATTGGAATAATAGATTTTACCTGAACCAAAGGATCCGTAAACAAGTGCTGGCAGAGGACCCTCGTAATTCTGATTCTCGGATGTGTTGAAGAGATATGGGAAATAACCTATCGACTCGGGGAAATTGAAAGTTTTTGGAAATGCCGAGAGTGGTGACGGAATGAAATTAAGGGAGTCAATAAACCTGATATCGTCGCATTGAATAGAGATTAATTTTAAGCCGTTGGTGATGACTTTCCACTGATTATTATTAGCTAGCATGCATCTACCATCGTACCCCTTCATCTTATGCGCAATGCATGCAACTTTAAATTTTCAAGCTCTCTCGGCAACATACGCTAGAAACGATTGAATCGATAGAAATATCTTTAATAACAATTTTCTTAGCATAATAGGCATAAACCAATACACGTAAACGCACCTATACATTTTTATATCCTGGGGTCAAATTAAATCATTGAAAAGACCGAAATACAAATCCAACCAGAATGTCCGAGCTGACACGACAATAAAAAACGATCTACAAGATAATTACTAGAAAATAACCCTAGCTCTAAACATAACCGCAAACCCCAACCCTAACCCTAAACACAGCTCCAAGCCCCAGTTCAACTCCTAGTCCTAAATACAGCCCCTCCAGTTCAACCCCTAGCTCTAAATACAGCCCTAAGCTCCAGTTCAACCCTAACCCTAAATACAGCCCTAAGCCAAAGCAAGCCCCAGTTTAATCCCTAAATACACCTCTCCGCCCCCAGTTCAATGCTAGCCCTAAATACACCTCTCACGTTAGCAACTACAAAAAAGGCCTTAATTAAGAATGAAGAGAGTTGAAAAATGCGGTGCTTCACGTAAGCGATTAAAAAAAGGCCTTAATTAGGGATGAAATTCCCGTCAAGGGTTGAAAAGGGCTCGAAAAGAAACCCTAAGGGTGAAAATGCGTCTCCCACGTGGGCTAGTAAAATTTAAAGTGGGCGGGCTTGTGACGTAAAAAGTGGAGAGGATAATGCCCAGTACTATATATATATATATATATATATATATATATATATATATATATATATATATTCATTAATCAATTAATTATCAATTTCATTTTACCAGTATTCAATTTAGATTTAAGTGCATCTAAATTTATCACAATATACCCTTTTTTTAAATAACAATATTAATAACTGCTTAGGTAAGGTGGCCATGTATGCAAAAAGGAAATACGGGTCATGGCCGCATCACCCGAAGAGTACAAAATTTGAGTTGATTTGTTTTCTAGTCTAAATGGCAAATGTTGTGGTGGGCATAACGTAATAGTGTTAAAAAAAACTATTTAATTCTGTATTTTACTTCGGTTTTTAAAAGTACATAGTTAATTAAATGGCGAGCAAAATTTGTATGTTTTTCCATTGAATTCGTAAAATATTTGCATGATCTTTGAGATACATAAAGGAATTCAAGGCAATTCATTTCAAAATTATGTTTATTAATTAAAGTCCTTCTAAACTTCTAACAGTTAGGGTTAGATATTTCGCTGGCCCAAATATTATCCATATCAGTAAAAATTCTTTGCGTGGCGGCGTTGGATCTCGGTAAACACATGCACATTTCAACAATTCTTAATATGTTGTGTGATATATGTTCACTCTTGAGATGGTTAAAAAGCTCGACCCATTGCTTATCAATAGAAACAGAAACTTCTTTCCCCTCTTTTATTTGTTTGATTGGTTGTTTATTTTTTAATTCACACAATTTCATGAAAACGTTCCGAATCATCTATTTAAATATCAGGATGTGAATTTTAAAAAGAAGTTAATGAGTTGGCATCTGACCACCGAGGTTCTTTTTTTCAAACCGTTGCGTCCATTTATGCAAATAAGCTATACAAGTAGTATAAAACATGCTCACTAACGTTTTAAATTGAGTTACAGCTAGGTCTTCTTCTTCATTTACCAAAGCTACTAGCAAAGTATTAACTTGATTTCGAAAAAAGACTTCATTTTGCCGTTCTATTAATTGTTGCTTTAAATTTGATAGAACCATGTGTACTTCTACCATTGAAGATTTTTCAGACTCCGCTTGCAGCACATATTTGTGAAATGTAGAAGCTTGTGAGTGAAGAAACCATAGCCAAACTTCAAAAAAATTGCTTTTAAAACTATTATAATGCCCCCTGTTTGAAGTGGGTTCTATACTTATATTTATATTGCGCCCTTCTGGTTTGGTAACCCAACGCGGTTTTATTTTGCCTCGGCTTTGCTCAATCGGGTTTATTTTATAAACGGGTGTGGTTCGTAGTAAGTACTGGATGGGCTTAACACTGTAACCTTAAATAAAACCGTAAAGCATTTTTAAAATGTATATTAACCAAATATTTACAATAAATAAAATAAGAAAGTAATTAACAAAATGTATAGGAGAACTCTCGGTCCGGGTCCTAGCGTCACTACTATATTATTAACTATAATATTAAACTACTCTAATAGGTTTACGTAAAGATAGAATACTCTACGTAATCTCTAATTTGTATACAAACGTTCTCGCACCAGGTATTTACGATGGTTAGGTGGACTACTAATTTATACTACAGGTTATGGAGGTATTCCTCTGCAATTTAAAGACACCGTGTATGGATTATTATGATTTGTCATGGAGATAAGTGTGAGTTTCGAGCGGATTTCAGTAATGCCCAGAAGACGAATAGTGCGACGGCCTGTCTTTACTGTATCATACTAAGAGAAAGGTCGTAGGTCTTTACAGCCCTTGTAACATACCCTTCACCCTCAAGTGTTGATGAGATACGTCGGGGCTACCCCTGCGTTCCTCTAGGTGTACTTTGTGGTGGCGAGTGACGATGGGATCTACCCTTCGTGCTACTCTAGGTGCTAGTGTAGTTTGTATTGGCGAGCTTCCGTCGGGGCTTACTCCCTGTGTTACTCTAGGTTGTATTGTGGTATAACTCCTGGAGCTCAGCCCGGAATTATGTACGGTCTGTAGTGTTTGAGTGTAAATTGTCAGAATGTATAACTTTACAACTTACGTGTCTATCAATAGCAGTACAGAATTGAACTTTAGGTTGCCCGGTGCGAAGTGGTTCGCGTTCTCGCCCGATCGCGTAAGGACTCTTCGTCGGTGAACAACAGGTCGGTGCTTATCTTAAGCAAACGGAGCGGCTGCGGCTACTGGTTTCTGGAAACGGTCAACGGTAACGAGGCGGCTGCTGGATATCGGCTTAACTTGAATCTACTAAGATTCACTCTCCTTACTGAAGGAGTTTTTTTTATGCGTTCGCGAGTTTATAAAGGTGTCATCTGTGGGCGGCTTCGCGGCTACGTGCGGGGAATACCGTTACGTGATTGGTTAAAATCGTTCTGACGTGCAGAAACTTACGGTCTTAAGAAATACACGTCAGCGGTGATGAATAAATTATTTGTTGTGCAATATCGCGTAAACTTTTATGAAATCTTACACGGATGGTCCGCACATAATTTATTCTCTAAAACATATAATCAGGACGACCTGGTTCTTTACACTATTAAGAATCAATGTGGGACAGTTTTCTTAAGACTGGTTGTTTGAATACTTTAAATATTATTCCTATCGAAGGTAACAATGTTAGTCGTCTGGTTTTTGGTATTCAACGTTAACAAACTCACAAAATTCCTGTTATTGTTCAACTCGAACAGTATAAAGCCACAGATTTTCACAATAATAGTTTCTATTGTTATTGTTATTGTTCCAATAATAGTTTCGATGTCAATAGCAACAGTATGCTGATATCTGAATACAGTTATGAAGGATATGATCATTACAGCTCACCCCAACTGAAGGTCTCGTAAGTAACTGCGGAACTTTATCAAAACGTTATTTTGGCTACGTAACTCATCCAAAATTGCAATTTGCTCTCAGCGCTTGTTGTTATTACTTTTGTTGATTATTCGTGTATGTCAACCGTTTTGATAATATATTCGGAAATAATGTCTGAAGTTTAACCTAGAAGATCTTTAAGTTCCAAAAGTTTTACTTGAATGCCCTTGTCTTTCATAAAATATCTTACGAGTATAGAATAAATTATTACTCTCCGTGACATGAAAAGTCGGTATAGATTGTTACAAATTGACCGTTCCAAGACCATTTCGCATGCAACTTGATTATTCTTTTGTAAATGTAACACACGATACTTAGAGATTCGGTTCTAGGCACATGCTTTTATTGGAAGCAACGTTTTATTAGCTACTAGGGCAATCCATAGAACGAATGGACTGATTGGAGCACGTTGTCGTATGGAGTAGCATTCAATCGCAGTTAGCTTTCTAAATGTGTCCTTACGAAAAAACGACACTTTGCTACTACTATAATCAGCAATATCCCCATTGGATATTTAATTCTGTGTTGAACATTAAACATAACTACCTGGGCCAGTGCCAATCTAAAGTTTTGTCGATCTTTCGCAGACATCTGATCTGCATAATAATATTCAAGTGCTGGCAGAGGACCCTCGTAATTCTGATTCTCGGATGTATTGAAGAGATATGGGAAATAACCTTTGGACTCGGGGAAATTGAAAGTTTTTGGAAATGCCGAGAGTGGTGACGGAATGAAATTAAGGGAGTCAATAAACCTGATATCGTCGCATTGAATACAGATTAATTTTAACCCGTTGGAGATGACTTTGGGTTTCCACTGATTATTATTAGCTAGCATGCATCTACCATCGTACCCCTTCATGTTATGCGCAATGCATGTAACTTTAAATTTTCGAGCTCTCTCGGCAACATACGCTAGAAACGATTGAATCAATAGAAATATCTTTAATAACAATTTTCTTAGCATAATAGGCATAAACCAATACACGTAAACGCACCTATGCATTTTTATAGCCTGGGGTCAAATTAAATCATTGAAAAGACCTAAATACAAATCCAATCAGATGTCCGCGCTGGCACGACAATAAAAAACGATCTACAAGATAATTACTAGAAAATAACCCTAGCTCTAAACACAACCGCAAACCCCAACCCTAACCCTAAATACAGCCTTAAGCCCCAGTTCAACTCCTAGTCCTAAATACAGCCCTAAGCTCCAGTTCAACCACTAGCTCTAGATACAGCCCTAAGCTCCAGTTCAACCCTAACCCTAAATACAGCCCTAAGGCAAACCAAGCCCCAGTTCAACCCATAAATACACCTCTACGCCCCCAGTTCAACGCTTAGTTAGCAACTACAAAAAAGGCCTTAATTAGGGATGAAGAGGGTTGAAAAATACGGTGTTTCGTAAGCGATTAAAAAACAAAAAGGCCTTAATTAGGGATGAAATTACCGTCAAGGGTTGAAAAAGGGCTCCGAAAAGAAGCCGTAGGGGTGAAAAATGCGGTTACCCACGTGGGCTAGTAAAAAGTGAAAGTGGGCGGGGCTTGTGACGTAACAAAAGTGGAGGGGATAATGCCCCAGTACTATATATATATATATATATATATATATATATATATTCATTAATCAATTAATTATCAATTTTATTAGATTTATGTGCATCTACATTTATCACAATATACTCCTTTTTAAATAACAATATTAATAACTAAGTAAGGTAAGGTGGCCATGTATGCAAAAAGGAAATACGGGTCATGGCCGCATCACCCGAAGAGTCCGAGGGAGAAGTTTCTTTTAAATTTGATACAAAATTTGAGTTTTTTGCTTTCTAGTCTAAGTGGCAAGTGTTGTGGTGGGCATAACGTAATAGTGTTAAAAAAAACTATTTAATTCTGTATTTTACTTCGGTTTTTAAAAGTACATGGTTAATTAAATGGCGAGCAAAATTTGTATATTTTTCCATTGAATTCGTAAAATATTTGGATGATCTTGGAGATACCTAAAGGAATTCAAGGCAATTCATTTCAAAATTATGTTTATTAATTAAAAGTCCTTCTAAAGTTCTAACAGTAAGGCTAGATCTTTCGCTGGCCCAAATGTTATCCATATCAGAAAAAATTCTTTGCGTGGCGGCGTTGGATCTCGGTAAACACATGCACATTTCAACAATTCTTAATATGTTGTGTGATATATGTTCACTCTTGAGATGGTTAAAAAGCTCGACCCATTGCTTGTCAATAGAAACAGAAACTTCTTTCCCCTCTTTTATTTGTTTGATTGGTTGTTTATTTTTTAATTCACACAATTTCATAAAAACGTTCCGAATCATCTATTTAAATATCAGGATGTGAATTTTAAAAAGAAGTTAATGAGTTGCCGACATCTGATCACCGAAGTTCTTTTTTTTAAACCGTTGCGTCCATTTATGCAAATAAGCTATACAAGTAGTATAAAACATGCTCACTAACGTTTTAAATTGAGTTACAGCTAGGTCTTCTTCTTCATTTACCAAAGCTACTAGCAAAGTATTAACTTAATTTCGAAAAAAGACTTCATTTTGCCGTTCTATTAATTGTTGCTTTAAATTTGATAGAACCATGTGTACAGGGTGTCCCAACGATAGAGTAAAGTAAGTTTATGCTTAACTAGAATTATTTGCGTAAATATGGTATGGACCATGGGGTAGAGGTAAGAAGTGTGCATTTTTTTAAAATATTGGAAGTTATACAGGGTGTGCCAGAAAAGCAGGACGTGAAAAAGTATAATTTTTTAAATAGAACACCCCGTATTTGATTTTAGTTTTTAATTCTACGTGTCCATACAAACATATTTTGTCATACAAAAGATTAGCTGAAAGTTTTTAGTTCTTGAGATATTCGCGTTTAAAGATTATTATGGTCATTTTCGTGGGGTTGATGAATGGGCAATTGTTCCGTTATTTCACAATAAAAAAATTGATATTTCGTGTGAAAAATGAGTGATATTATACTAACGTTTAGACCGAGTAGTATTTCTAATTTTCTCAACAGGGTGTTTGTTATAACCATTCAAATTTGAAAATTCTCAAATTAAAAAAATCAGTTTTATTAATTGCACACCCTATATATTTTATTTCATTTTATTCGGGATTAAAAATCTATCATTTTGTCAAATATATCCTATATCTATCTTTGATAGTTTTCGAGAATTTCGATTTTTCACACTAGCTACTTTATTTTCGACAACATTGCATTGCATGGATCTTGGTAGCCATGGAAAATAATAATTGCGTTACTAAGATACAAAGGTTTCCTACTTGTCAAAATAAACACATATTAAATTTGTCGTTTTCGCATTTAACTTGTTATCGATTCTTGTATCAATTATGGATTATTCGACAAATGAATTAATTGATATGATATACGTGTTGGGCGAGGCTGAAAAACCCTTTATTGGCACAACAAATCTACAAAATGAAATATCCTGAACGTCGAATACCTACTACTGTTGGCTTGGAAAATTTGATGGATAGATTTGATTCTAGCGGTAGTGTTAAATACTTCAAACGTAAAGTTGTTAATAAAAGGGCAGCTAATGAAGAAAAGAACTTGAAATATTATTAAATATTCAAGAAAATCCCCAAGTGAGTTCTAGAACATTAGCGACGATATGTGATACCTCCAAATCAAACGTGAATCGAACAACGCTGAAGTATAAGTACCATCCCTATCACATTGAGCTTCATCAAGAATTGCGAGAAGAGGATTTTGCAAGACGAATTGAATTCTGCAATATCATTAAGCAACGGCTGCAATTAAATAACAACTTTTGTGCTCCATAATGTTTTCCGATGAGGCGACGTTTAAAAGTAATGGGGCTGTAAATCGGCATAATATGCACTATTACGCCATTGATAATCCATTTTGGCTACAGAAGTTCAAAACCAAAATCATTGGTCACTAAATGTGTGGTGTGGTATACTTAATGACCAAATTATCGGTCCCTATTTTTGATGATCCATTAACGGGCCGCAGCTATTTGCATTTCTTACGTGAAGAATTGCCTGTGTTACTTGAGGATATCAATTTAGAAGGATGACTAAATATGTGGTTGCAACAGGATGGTGCACCTCCACATTTTTATCGGGACGTAAGGAATTCTTGAACCAGCAATACCCGGAGAAATGGATAGGACGTAATGGCTTTATATTATGGCCACCCAGGTCATGCGATTTAACTCCACTGGATTTTTTCCTATGGGGATACATAAAAGATCGTGTATATTATTAAACCTACAACAAGGAGGACATGAAAATAGAATTCATGAAGCTTGTCGCACAGTGACCCTCTTATGTTATCCGAAGTGAGACAGAAGATGAGAAAAAGGCTCAATATGTGTATTCAGCAAGAAGGCCGTCTATTTGAGCATTTACTAAGACGCAATGTTGAATAATTATTGAATTACTGTTTCTCATTAATAAAAACTGTTAATATTCTCGCTTAGGTGGTTTGTTTTATTTCGTCGCAATTGTTTTCCATGGCTACCACGATCCACAATAATGTTATAGTATCGTATGTAACGTAGCTAGTGAGAAAAATCGAAATTCCTTGAAAACTATCAAAGATAGATATAGGATATATTTGACAAAATGATAGATTTTTAATCCCGAATAAAATGAAATAAAAATATATAGGTGTGCAATTAAAAAAACTGATTTTTTTAATTTGAGAATTTTCAAATTTGAATGGTTATAACAAACACCCTGTTGAGAAAATTAGAAATACTACTCGGTCTAAACGATCACTCAATTTTCACACGAAATATCAATTTTTTTTATTGTGAAATAACGGAACAATGGCCCATTCATCAACCCCACGAAAATGACCATAATAATCTTTAAACGCGAATATCTCAAGAACTAAAAACTTTCAGCCAATCTTTTGTATGACAAAATATGTTTGTATGGACACGTAGAATAAAACACTAAAATCAAATACGGGGTGTTCTATTTAAAAAAATTATACTTTTTCACGTCCTGCTTTTCTGGCACACCCTGTATAACTTCCAATATTTTAAAAAAATGCACACTTCTTACCTCTACCCCATGGTCCATACAATATTTACACAAATAATTCTAGTTAAGCATAAACTTACTTTACTCTATCGTTGGGACACCCTGTACTTCTACCATTGAAGATTTTTCAGAGTCCACTTGCAGCATATATTTGTGAAATGTAGAAGCTTGTGAGTGAAGAAACCATAGCCAAACTTCAAAAAAATTGCTTTTAAAACTATTAAGAATCAATGTGGGACAGTTTTCTTAAGACAGGTTGTTTGAATACTTTAAATATTATTCCTATCGAAGGTAACAATGCTAGCCGTCTGGTTTTTGGTATTCAATGTTAACAAACTCACAAAATTCCTGTTATTGTTCAACTCGAACAGTATAAAGCCACAGATTTTCACAATAATAGTTTCTATTGTTATTGTTATTGTTCACAATAATACTTTCGACGTCAATAGGCAAGCAGTATGCTGATATCTGAATACAGTTATGAAGGATATGATCATTACAGCTCACCCCAACTGAAGGTCTCGTAAGTAACTGCGGAACTTCATCAAAAACGTTATTTTGGCTACGTCTTGCTACTCCTCCAAAATTGCAATTTGTGCTCTCAGCGCTTGTTGTTATTACTTTTGTTGATTATTCGTGTATGTCAACCGTTTTAATAATATATTCGGATATAATGTCTGAAGTTTAACCTAGAAGATCTTTAAGTTCCAAAAGTTTTACTTGAATGCCCTTGTCTTTCATAAAATATCTTACGAGTATAGAATAAATTATTACTCTCCCGTGACATGAACAGTCGGTATAGATTGTTAGAAAATTGACCGTTCCAAGACCATTTCGCATGCAACTTAATTATTCTTTTTGTAAAATGTAACACACGATACTTAGAGATTCGGTTCTAGCACATGCACTCTTTATTGGAAGCAACGTTTTATTAGCTTACTAGGGCAATCCATAGAACGAATGGACTGATTGTGGAGCACGTTGTGGTATGGCCAAGTACATTCAATCGCAGTTAGCTTTCTAAATGTGTCCTTACGAAAAAAAAACGACACTTTGCTACTACTATAATCAGCAATATCCCCATTGTTATGCTTAAGTGTCGATATGTGTTGAACAATATTGATGTTCTCATGTCTAGACCGTACGTATGGTTACGGTTTTCATATTCTAATCGCCATATTATCGATAAGAGACATAAAGCAATATTGTGTAACTCTTTAGTTTTATCACATTTTAATTTTTGCGACATTGTGTACGATTCTTGGTTGTTAGCTAGGGATTGTGATAGAATTCAAAGGAACCAACATTGATGTCTTAAATTTACCTTTGGTATTAGAAAGTATGATAGGATTTCACATACCTTAAATATACTCCAAACAATCAATAATAGTTATTTGTTTCTTTAGTACAAAAATGTCAATTTTCGGGATGAGGAAGAAAGTTGTTAGACGATGCGAAGCGGGTTCTAGCAATTTTCCTAGTCCAAATAACCAATAAAAATGATTTAACTACGTATATAAATATCTTACAACCAAGTATACATTGTGTACTGACAGTAATCTCTTATTTGTTACTTATGACTGCCCTCTATTATTTTGGGAGAAAATAAATTCGTCTCATGCCTATATGAGTGTGTACTCTCCCGACCTTCTCTGCTGGTGGTTGCGTCGTTGTGTTGCTAATATGTAGAGTTGCTAGCATAATGTATCATAGTGATACTTGCGACAAGGCGTGTAACTATTTTTCTCTTTGAATATAACTGGCATAATTCACCGGCTTCATATTTTCAGTACAAGCGTACGTATAATTTGAATAATTCAGTGAATATTGAAGCTTTAGAAAATATCAAAAGAAGAAGAGAGGGTCGGTGAGTCTGATACTGAGGCGAGTGGGACCCGAAAATAAATTTTATTTTTTATACAAAACTGCTAAATGCATAAAACCAACGCCCCTGAAGAAGCGTCGCGCGCTGCACTGACCCACAATACATTGTCACTCGTCTTCCAGGAGCAAACCATTACCTATTACCTATAGAATGCTGGAGTAATATTTTTCGGATAGAATGTTACAGACAATAGTGCGATATAAGAACCAGTAAATGAGCCATGAAGTAAGGGATCGCTTTGTTTGAGAACGCGTGAAAGAGTTGGATTGATCTGAAGGCCTTTATACTTTATATGTCGCAGGGACATTACATGCCAATAGAGTAAAGCCAGAGGATCGTCACGAGTATTAGGAGGTTCAAGTTTCTATGCGGTGAATGCGTTTTGATGAACGGATAGCTGTGGACGACATCGCGCAAACTAGAGAATTCTGTCGATCTTGTCAGCAACTGTACAAAGGCTATTTTTCGGGTGCGTTGTAGATTCACCCAATGCATTCTCTCCAATCCTGTCAAATACGGAGTAAAATTTATGCTAACAAGAGGCAGCTTATCAGCTCAGTCATAAACTGTCAGATGTTGTGAAGAGATTGGCACAGTGAAAAATTACCGCCTATAATTGGTTTCACATATACAACTGGAAATATTAAAAAATAAGTAACTGTCAACCGATCTACTGAAAGTGAAAAACGTTTTCTACGTTCCGAAAAATCATAATGTTGTTATATCTTCTCAGCATTACGATGATGCGATAGACGAGAAATCAGGAGAAGCTGCAAAACCTCATATGATCAACTATTATCATATTGTCGATAAACTACTTCTAATCTACAGCGCTGCTAGAGATACACCAGGTTGGCGGATGGTAGTTTTTTCATGTTGAACATGGTAGGTGTCGATGCCTAAGTCATTTCGACCGGCAATGGACTGCAGAGTATGAAAGGTCGACTTTTCCTTCGAAAGCTCGGTTATGCGCTGACATTATCACATCTACAAAGAAGACGTCTCAGAAGACAAGGATTGCTACGTTATCTTGTTGATGGACTGGAAAGATGGAAAGATTCAGACCACCACAAGCAAGTTTTGGAGAAGTAGGAGTAGGGCTTGCAAATGATGCTATAAGTCCAACCAAACGTCACCGCTGCAAGAAATGTGACCAACCCGTTTGCGGTCAACATACAACTCGAGATATTAGTGACAATTGAGCACATCCCCTGATATCTATTGACGGATCGGTAGTTGCTGATTCTGTAGACAAAGCCAACGTTTTTGTGGATTTGCTTGCATCAAACTCGTGTCTCAATGATTCTGGAAAAGATGTGCCCCTAGTCAACTCTTCTTCATACGTTATGAAACCAATTCATTTTCGGTACAAGCTCTTGGAATCGATCATCAGTAGGCTTAATCTCAATAAGGGACTGGCCCAGACGGTATCCCAGCTATTGTCTTAAAGAAATGTTCCCCCGAACTAGTACCAGTCCTATCTAAGCTCTATACGATCTCTATATCTTCTGGGGAATTCCCTTCATCATGGAAGTTAGCAAATGTTCAACCTATTCCCAAAAAAGGTGATAAGACCGATCCCTCAAATTACAGACCAATTGCCATCACTTCCATTTTGTCTAAAATCATGGAAAAAGCCATCAATCAGCAACTGCTCACGTTCCTTGAAACTAACAAACTCCTTAGTGACCACCAATATGGGTTTAGGCAAAGTCGTTCAACAGGCGATCTTCTTTCATATGTGACCCAAGTTTGGAACAATACAGTAGAGCAGTCCGGTGAAACAGTTGTAGTCGCTTTAGATATCTCAAAGGCATTTGACCAATTTTGTCATGTGTTGCCAAACTCACCTCGCTTGGGTTAAATGATACGCTCATCAACTGGGTTTCTAGTTTCCTTGATAAAAGACGAATACGTGTCGTAGTTGATGGCTTTTTTCAAAAGAAGTTAGCATTAACGCGGGCGTACCACAGGGATCCGTTATAGCGCCTACACTTTTTCTGCTGTACATAAACGACCTTATTTCTTCAACAACTAACCCCATCCATTGCTTTGCTGACGATAGCACTCTTCACTGTAGTTCATCTCAGTCTACTCATAGCGATAATCCACCTTCTATGTCAAATCAAAAATTAAAGCTGAAATGGCAAATTCAATCAACAAAGACATTCAACGTATTCTCGAATGGGGAAGCAATAATCTAGTTAAATTTAATGCTAACAAAACTCAGTGTTGCCTTATGTCCGCCAAAAAGATCGATCATTTCCTATTGTAAGTATGAATGGCTCAGTTCTTAAGTTTTCAGACTCTATTACTCTGTTGGGTATGACTGTATTTTCAAATCTCTCATGGGTTGACCATCTTCTGTCAGCTACCAAAACAGCTGCTCGTAAAATAGGCTTTTGTACAGATCTAAGCAGTACTTTACCTCTCGACAACTCCTTCTGCTGTATAAGGCCCAAATTCGGCCTCATCTGGAATATAATTCTCACCTTTGGGTTAGTGCTCCCCAATACGCCCTCGATATCGTTGATCGTATTCAAAAGAGAGCGATTAGGCTTATAAATGACCCGTCCTTAACTTCTCACATACAGTCCCTTGAGCATAGAAGGATGGTTTCAGTTCTTTCTTTGTATTATCGTTATTACAACGGCTATTGTGCTGGTGAATTACATTCTTTGATACCATCTCCGGCTATCTTTGCGAGAAACACTCGGTTCGCTCATTCACATCATCAGTATGCAGTACAAATCTCCACTTGTCGTACCAAACGGGCGCAATCCACATTTTTCTACACGGCTTTTAAACTCTGGAATGATCTCCCTAGTTCCTGTTTTCCTCTCACTTATGATATGAGAAAATTTAAGGTAGCTGTTCATAGGCATCTATTGGCAATTCATTATCCCTCTATCCATCCTCCTAAGTGTTCCTGAGTGCTTTAGAACGATAGGCCTTATTTAGCCTGTTCAGGTCCACAATCATAAAAAAAAAACATACTGTTTTGGAATATAATTATAATATATAATTATCTTTTTCGTTTGGATTTATAATTGTTAATTTTGATTCCTTATATTTGTGATTTTTATGTTACTATTAGAGGAAATTAGATTTCATATTACATTTTACTTTGTATTTGTAGATGTTTATGATTTATGAAGCAAATAAGCAGATCAATAAATATACATATAAATTTATACACGACAGTCTTCATATTAATGAAAAGCGCAGCAATGTATCAAATCGATACATAGCGACCGCTGCTACTACTCATTTTTCTACGTGAATGATTTATGGGAGGTTTTCCGGAGGAACCGGTTAGATGGACGTTTTGATAAGGTACGATTCGAATACTGTGTGGCATAAATGTGAGGATATATACAAACCTACCTTATGTCCACTAACAAAAAAAAATAACTGAGGCAAAGGTATTTCGATCGTAAACGCTTATTCAAATTGATTATTATTTATCTTTATACGTCAGACATTGTGACATTAAATTTATTGTTATTAAATTATTATGTTGCAATGAGTATTTTTAAATAGCTTACGGACCGTAACTCTTGTTACGCCCTGATGCGTATATATATATATATATATATATATATATATATATATATATATATATATATATATATATACACTCGACTTATGTAAAACATAATATTTAACCGGAAATGTAACATTTGAACATTTATTTCGAAATGCTATGACCAGAAAATCACATAATTAATCACTGAACACCTTATGAAAACTTTTTCGTCGATTCGTTATTAATATCTACACTTACATACATGTGATTCAATGAAGATATTGTCATCTTTAGTAATTCAGAATGTTATACGATAAATCCAAACTCGTTATTAAAATAGGCGAGTTGCCCGCTATACTCAACGAATAAGGCCGTGAGTCTAGTAGATTTAAATATATGAAATATTTGCTTTAAAATTCACAATTACTGTAAAATAAAACTCACAATCGATCATGAAGGGCATATGGTACCACTAGGATCTGAATCTTTAGATAAAATGTCTTGGGATAGACGTTAAAATCCTGAATTATCAAGAGATGATGAGACAATTGCCCACTAGTAAAATTTTTAATACACTATTTTTGATTTACATTTCATAAAGTACACTATGGTTTATTTAAACAAGCTCATTAAATTAATTTTAATCCAAACTAATAAACAAGCGATCATAGAATACATTTTGAAAATATAAAATTTAAAAAAATTCGTAATGCTACTTAATTTTGTATAAATAATTTTGCGAAATGCCATCACTTAATTCTTTCCTTTCACCCTTTCATGTTTCAATATTTTTGAATGCAACCTTTCCTATGAAGATGACTTTGCTTATATTTATTTAAGGTAACTATGGCCGACCTAATGTTTTGTAATTGCTCCAAAAGTATTAATGGGCCTACTAAGTTTTTTATTTCCTTTGACTAAATTAGGTTAACAAAAATAATCGCAACGGTATTCCCGTTAAATGCAGGAATTCCTTACAATAGAGAATGTAACTAAAATCTTAATTTTTTTTGTTCTGTGGTCTAATAAATCCTCGGTAATAACGAAATATACACTACATTAAACGATTACAGTTAAAATTAATGCCATGCAAATTAATCCTCAATGTAAAATTTAGTAGATAACTCGTCTTAATTCATTTTCAACAATCCTATATGGCAACATTAGCAAAATGAATTGAAATCGTAGTCCCCTGTCAATGAGTACTCTTATAACATTAAACCAGAAATATGAATTGCCTATTTTGAGAAATAATACTTAGGATCCTACCTCTGAATAAAAATTCCTGTGCTGTAGGTAGTCGCATCAATACAGAAAATAAATGTAATAAACCTAATACATGTAATTTAAGATAATCCGGCGTAACGTTCACATATTCCACAGGTATGGTGTGCAATCCTTAAAGTTCTATAAGTATACTTCTACACCCATGGCTACAAATTTTAGCTACTTAACAGTTTGGGTAATAACTAGAAGATTTTGTGCCCTATGCTCAGTCGTAGATTAAAGTGGGCCAGGTTCATAGAATTATCGATTTGCCTTATTAACCAAAAAATATTTACATGTAAAATCGGAGTTGCTTCTTCCTGAAACTAATTGTTAAATACTCGGACGCCAACTTGTTTTTAAATATGGAATAGTAGTAGTAAACCATTATACAATAAAGTTAAAAGAAAATTTCTACAATAACAATTTTATTACACAACCTATATTTAATTATAAACGTAAATACCTTAATGATAATGTTAGTAACGTTATAACCTAATGAATAATTAATATTATGAGTAATTAATGGAATCAGAATACCTTACTCTTGGTCACACTGTAGATAACGAAATGGCTGCATGCTGGGTCAGCGTTTTGGAGATGGTTGCATAATATTACTTCAGGGTTGAAATAAATCTGGATTTGTATGCTTTATAATTCCCAAATGAATAAATGCTCTACTACCTTTCAGTATCGCACAAAAAACGACGCTCCCAAAAGGTCTTTGCGCATGAATATCTCTGAAATTGAATGTGCAAAGGATATACGAAGAAAGTTTCACTTTAAATAAGTAAATTATGTTTTATGCAGCTATGATATGCAGCACACATGGCACGAAATGCACGTTAGTTTCCTACAGAGAGGTGAATTCTTAACAACACGTTCGAAGTTTGTTTGTTTGTTTATTGGAATAATAATAATTAACCTCCGAGCTACCTGTACTAAGAAACCAAGAATGTAAATAAATGATTGCACATGAATAAAACACCCCGGTATAAACTATATATTATATTATCAAGTGAAAAATGGGTATCTGTATTCAACCACCAGTTACAAAAACAATTAATGAAATTAAATATCTTACTCTACTCAGTGTATTCAAAACAAAATTGTTCAATTATGAACAAATTATTCACTTTAAATTGTACGAGCTACAAATACGTGAGCATGCAGAGGCGTACCTAATGTACGATATAAAATTTGTACCTTATTAACTCTTGAGTTATTATAATTTTTTCAAAATTTATCTAGTAATTTTATCTCTTTTTTCTTCTAGCTCATTGCGAATTATCAGATTGACATCCTTTCCTATCACAATTTAGTTCCGATTTCCTTCTAAAACTGAATGTAGTCTTGTTTAATAATCCTATCAGTTGCCCACTCCTTTTACCTTTTCACGCCAATTCCCCTATATATATATATATATATATATATATATATATATATATATATATATATATATATATATATATATATATATATATATATATATATATATATATATATATATATATATATATATATATATATATATATATATAACCGAGCACCATGCATTACTGACACTTTTCTCATACCAGCTTTCCTTAATCATAATTAGCCTGACATATTCCTAATTTTCAAATACCCAGATTCCAGTATCCCATAGTACTTATTCATTTTCCTGTTTTAATTCCCTCACCAACAAACAACTAAATAACTATTTGCATATCTTCTCGGAGTACGCACCTCGAGGAGTTGTAACTAGTTATCTAGTGACATTGCTTTGTCACCGGAGGTTCTTTCTTAATTAGTGTCCCAGAAGTAATCACAAACATATTCATTCGAGTACGTATCTGGCAGGATGTGTATAGCTTGCTAATAGCATTATCTGGTTAACGGTGTTTTCGAACCCAATTGCGCAATAATTCTATATCACGACCTATCCCTACATTCTCTCCCAGCAAATATTTACTGCACGCTCCCTTTACTTACATTCGTTCGGAGGGTTTAAAGAAGGGTAAATGGTATTTAAACAAATTAAATTCCAATCAGTTGTCTTATACCATCTTACCTTACACCTCGATTTAATGACTGCATTTTATTTCACTTGCTCCGATTACTAATTCATTTAATTGGCAAGCACAATTAGTTCCTCCCTACATTTGAATTTGTTAACCACACCACTTCATTTTATTTCAACGAAGGTTGAAGTGTAATTAGATCACACAATTTTAATTTCCAAACACTGCAATTTCAATTATGTGTACTCCATTTTGTATGAAAAATCCCATATAGCCCATACCCGATTACACCGTCCCATGCGTGCGTGTGTGCGTGTGCGCGTGTGTGTGCGCGCGTGTGTGCGTGCATGCGCGTATGTGCGCGCTGTGAGCGTGTGTGCTCGTGTGGCGTGCGCCTGCGCGCGTGTGTGCGCCCGTGTGCGCGTTTTTGCACGTGTCCGCTGTGCGCGGTGTGTGCGCGTATGTGCGCGTGTACGCGTGTTTGCGCGTGCGCGCTTGCGTGTGCACGCGCGTGTGCGCGCGGGTGTGTGCGCGTGCGCTCGTGTGTACGTTTGTGCGCCTGTGTGCGTGTTGCGGTGTGTGCATGTGTGCGCGTGTGTGGCGTGTGCGCGCGTGTGCACGTGTGTGCGCCTGTGTGCGCGTGTGCGCGTTTGTGCGCGTGTGCGCGCGTGTGTGTGTGTGCGCGTGAGCGCGCGTCTGCGTACGTTTGTGCGCCTGTGTGCGCGTGTGTGTATGCGTGTGTACATGTGTGCGCGTGTGGGCGTGTGCGCGCGTGTGCACGTGTGTGCCTGCGCGCGTGTGTGCGCGTTTGTGCTGTGTCGCGCGCGTGAGCGCGTGTGGCGTGCGCGCGCGTGTGCGCGTGTGCGTGTGCGTGTCGCGTGCACGCGTGGTACGTGCGCGCGCGGCGTGCGCGGCACGTACGCGCGTGTGCGCGTGTGCGCTTGTGCGGGTGTGCGGGAGTGCGGGTGTGCGTGTGTGCATGCGCGTGTGCGCGCGTGTGTGTATGTCATACAACCAATATCTGGAAAAAATTGGGAAGAGTACTACAAAAAATTATCAGTTGAAACTCGAGACAAATATAAAACGGAAGAAAATTTTAGTATCATTATAGAACCAATACAGATAAACATACAAAAAGCTATATAAAGTATGAAAAACAGAATATCTGCAGAAGCAGGACACTATTTAGCAAATGTATAAACGGAAACAAGATACCCGAGGAATGGATAATAGGACATATGACGTCAGAATACAAAAAAAGGAGACTCAAGTGAATGTGAGTGCTACAGACCAATTACAGTAACACCAACATTTAACAGCGTACACGGAAGGGTACTTCGAGAAATTATAGAAAGAGAATGCAATAACCACGAAGCAGAGGAACAAAGCAGTTTACGCGCAGGACGAGCGTGTACGGATAACCTATTCACGTTAAAACAAATAATATAGAAGAAGATAAGCACTGGAAGAGACATCCATTTTCTATTCATAGATTTAGCGAAGGTATACGATATTGTGCCTATCTCATTGTTGTGCGATGCGATCGAACAAACAAATATAAATGATAATTAAAGCTATGAAAGAATTATACGATAATACAACAATACGTACAAAAAATGGACAGTACTTAACGGAAGGATTTAAAGTAACCAAAGGTCTCAGGCAGCGATGTTGTCTTTCGCCCAAACTTTTTAAAATATATGTTGCAAGTTTTCAGCAGACCTGGAATATATGTCTCGCAAAGGAGTACAAACAAGCAGGTCTGCCAATAAAATTAGATAAAACTAGATACCTGTGTATTAGGAATGAAACGATGGAATTAGACTTGGGTAATTCAGAGAAGATGCAAATATGTAACCGTCATAAATATTTAGGAGTAAAAATAACAAAGAATAAAGATGAACGAGATCAACAAGGGATAAGAAAACGAATAAGACAAGGACGAAGGGCAGGGAACAAAGGGAATGAATGGAATATAGTGGAATAAAGAAATAATGAACAAAATATGATATTTACACACGATCGTAAAGCAGAAACATGGCGAATGACGGAAGTAGGTATAAAGAAACTTGCAAGAGGATCCCGCAGAGTATCTAAGTTGTAAAGAGTGTCTAATGATAAAATCAAACAAATGATGAATTATCGAGAACATATAAATCAAGATGAACAAAACAGACAACTAATATCGTATGGCCATGTAAGGCGAATGGGTGAGAACAGGTTGCCAAAAATCGCTTTTGAAAAAACCCCGTCGGAAATAAGAAAGAGAGGAAGGTCCAGAACATCGTGTGGAAACAGTATAAGAAAAGCTATGAACGAAAGAAAATTGTTATCACAGAATTAGATGGAGTAAAGGTCTAGAGATCGGACAGAGTCGTCAGACACTATAAAACCTATATATAAGTAGATAGAAAAATTTATTCGCGAAGGGGGGTAATCTTTTCCCGTATTGTAGCATAAATGCAGGTCCCAGTTTTGGCAATAGCACGTCGTTACGCACGTTTTTACAAGATTGGCACAATTTGTATCCACCTTTTACTTTTGGAACCCATTCAGAAAAGTCGTTGAATTCGCCAAATCGCACATCTTTAACTGGATGCAATGCTCTTTGGCCCATTTTACTTGCGCTAGTACTCGTTCCGTTTGACGCTACGGTTGGATGGTTGACAACTGTGGTTTTCAGCTTTGACTCTAAGATGCAGAATATAAATATTGTATTCGCGATTCATCTGATGATAGTTTATGTTTCGACGTATTTCTTCTGTGCTCGGCATGTTTGGCCGGTTATTCCACTGAATTTGATCGAACAAACGTCTCGATTCAAAATGCACACATGTGTTGTCTTTCTATAAAACTATGTCCATGTCGACATCTAAAATGGTTCATATTTCATCTTATAAAAAAAGAATGTACGAAATAATGTTCTGAATCGATGGACTCTTGTACCTCCCCATCGTCCAGGTTTGGAATATCAACGATCTTCTTTCATGTCAAATACATATCGCGTTCCACTTTTGTTGAATTCGTAGACAAAAAAATAAATAATCGACCTTATGAAACATTCCTTTTTGAGCCTTATTCATTTTACACTTGTTGCGCTAATAGATTTACTTTTCTATGGCTTACGATATGAGTTCTTTAAACTGTCTGACGATGTTATTATCCTACAAACTGTAATGGCGCGTCACAAATATTCCCGTGTATAGTAAAATTGAAAAGAAATTAAGGAACAGATTTATACACTACTTTATGATTGTACATTTAAACGAAAGCAACTTATTTACACGCCAAAAATAGACAAAGTTTTAGTGACTTAAGTTTGCATGTGTTTCATTCTAGGGCCACGCTGTATATTTTGAGATTCGCTATAACTAGGCTCGTTATAAAAATATACGAATAGATAGCCCTCTTATAGTATCCATGGCAACCACTGTTTATTTGTCAAAAAACTGGCGTAATTAATATCTCATTAACATCCAATTTAATCGAGAACATTTCTGAGCCTTTATTTATTACTCAAATGTAGGAAAATCAGAGTTTAGATGGCCTTTAATTGAGTTTTGCTGAAGAAGGACCTTCAAGGACTACCGTATTTCATGGGTTTTACGAATCTGAACATGGGCGAAATACTCTTAGCGATACATTTCGTGAAGGAAGGGTTAAAATTTGCTGTAACTCCAGAAAATGTCAATCGTCTACGATGTATATTATTGAATGGAAATCCACGCTGCACTACCAGCATGATTGAACAGTAATTGGGAATCGGTTCCGCAGTAGTGGACTCAAAGTAAAAAAAATTGTTGTCGACTGAGTTTCAAAAAAGAACGCGTAGTAATTAGCCCGAAAACATTGAAAATGTTGGAATAAGGGAGTCATAGGATTATTTCCAAAAGCGAGGCTGTGGATACTTGAAAATTTAAAGGCTGAAAAAATTAAACAGTTGAATAAAGGAGATACTTTAGCAGAATAGGTACGCATAATCTTTACACCTATATGAATGTGGCACCCCACATTAAAATAATGAAATTATTTTCATTGCATCTGATTTATAATAGTTTGTACCCGTTCGTACCACGTTTTTTTACTTTTTGTACTTCAACGTGTTCAAATTTAACCCGGGGTTAGTTTGTGTCTCAAGGGGTTGGTTTGTACGCAATTTCCAAATCGTTTTAAAGAAGCAACTATTTCCTTTAAAGAGATTTTCAAAATCAGGAAGCGGATACTGTTTCGTTTTGGTTTGTACTGGTTTGTATTCGTATTTCAAGGGGTACAAATCCAACCAGGGGTTAAAAATGTCAGCACCTCACTTTAATATTTTTTATCGTTCTCCATGGGATTCGAGTGAGCATCGATTATCCTCCATTGTACCATTTTTCCTTTGTCTTTGTACACCATTTTAATAATTTTAGTCGCTTTTGACGACATTCGAAACAGTATCGTTTGTACTCGTATGTACTACCACCTTTGTTTTCATATCCAATTTATGAATAACTTTGTTACAAGATTAAAATATTTCTCATATTTTTAATATACAGGGTATCCCAGAAGTTCGTACCAACAACTTGGGAGATGATAGAGGGACTAAAAATAATTACAGTGCGTCATATAAAATTTTTGTTTTAAGCCCTTTGTTAACGAACTATAGAACTTTAAAGTTGGGAATTAAAATTGTTTTTTTATTTATAATTATTAAATGACTTACTGGAAATTAATAAAATTTTTTTTTATTATATGTAACTTTTTTCACTCTTAAATGCCACAAAAATTTCTTCAACATTTCTAAAGAAAAAAACATCCTCTTGTGATATCTCGATCAAATTAACGGTTTAAGAGATACGGGCAATTTTATATCGCACTACACACCCATTTATGCCACGCCATTTTGCTATTTAATATCATAAAAAGAATTACGTCGAGTGTAACAGTTATTACAAAAATTAAATAAATCTATGTCATGATATAATAAAAACTATTATTCAGGTTAGTCATAATTAAAGAGCGGATTTTATGCAAACTGCATATTGCTTATATTTTATAGTAGCACCCACGCGTTTCGGTTTTTATACGAATCGCATTAATTATAATTATTTGGTCCTAATTAGTTTTTGCATATTTTGCATATTTGGTCAAATACTGCATAGTTGGCCAAATACTGCATATTTTGATGTTTTACGCATATTTTGCACTTTTTTTACATAATTTAAGATTTTTTTTTTTTCAATTTTTGCGTTGAAACTCAGGTTATGAAATATTTTCGGGACTCTTGTTCAAAGTTAGAAATTTTTATATCCTTTTAAAATAAAAATCTTTAAAAGGTGGTGTCTAACATCGGCATTAATTCAAGTGCTTGTATCAATAAAGCGCAATCGGTTTTAAAGAAATCAGAACTGCGCAATCAATTAGCATTTATAAAAGCACATTATTATTTTGTAAGCGGGACTATTTGTAAGTTGGAAACGGAAGCATTGCCACTTAAGGCATCGATAGAACTAGTAAATAATATTCAAAAATTAATTTATACTGCCCCAGGAAATACTGACAAAATTATTTCAAATAAATTTAAAGAAATTTTACAAAAAAAATAGTGGTTATCAACTGTTAACTAAAATTAACAAAATTTTGACTCTGGACGAAAATCGGGAAGATCTGGATATACAATTAGATTTGTCCATATTAACCGCATTAAAAACTGCACCTATAACGTCTGTAGACGTGGAAAGAAGTTTTTCCACCTATAAATATATACTTTCTGATAGACGTCAACATTTTCTACCAGAAAATATAGAAAAGCATATAATTATATATTGTTTTGCAAATACACGCAATGAAGCATAGAAGTATTAAGTACCAATAATAAATAAATTTATAATACCATATGAACACAAATTATTTAGATAAGGGGTGGCCACGGTAAACAAAATCACTGTCTTTGAGAGGTTCAGCTTATTGTTGGTTCTACATGTCAATTAAATGTTCGTTTTCATTTGAATCAATCATGCAACGTACGTTCAGAATTCCAAAGCCACCGTTTATCTAAATAATTTTTGTTCATATGGTAAGCATATTATATTATCATTAATACGTATTATGTTAAGTATGTATTATTTTTTAACCAATAGTTTCAATTTGTTATGTAAATACTTTCTTGTAAAAGTTTTTTGCATATTATGTATTAAATTTTTTTTATTAAAGATGTAAAAATCACATTTTTTATAGGTAGTTTATTTTGCATATTTTGAAAAAATAATGCATATTTACTGCATATTTTACAATTTTTAAGTGCATAAATATATGCACATATTTTGGAATTTTATAATGCATAAAATCCGCTCTCTAGTCATAATTTTAGTTCTGCATTTATTATTATGTGATAACATAATAGTAATTACACGAATTAAAGTTTTGATTAAAGAAGATAACTCATTCTACTAAATAATATTCGAATTAGTCTTCAGAATTTATTGTGATGTACATAGTAATAATTTAGAATTAAAATTATGTATATAATTTTAATTCAATGCTGCGCAGGTATGTTTGACGCATAATAATTCAAACCTTAAAATGTCATATTTAATAAAAATTTGCGAATTAAAATTATGTACATAAAATTAATTCTAAAATTAACATTATGTACATAATAATAATTTAAAATAAGAAGTATGTTTTTAGTAAACTTACACTTCATCGTATTACTATTATGTCATAACATAATTGCTAATGGCGTATTTAACATTACTTTTTAATAAAGTAATAATTCAAAACTTCATTTATGTCCAGGCATAATAATAATTTACTAGGACATATTAAAATTATTTAGTGGCATAATAATAATTCAGTAAATAAACTAATTGTAAACCATTCCAGTTATAAATTTGACTTACACTACAACATGTAATAGTTATAACATTCGGTTCAATTCAGCAAAACAGCGTTTTGTATTATTATTATGTTGCAACATAATAAAAATATATTATTATTATTATGTGCAGACATAATTATAATTCAGTATTTTACCTATCCTTGCATGTGTATTTCAAATTAATTTTATGTCTAGACATAAATTTAATTAATTAATATTATGAGCATAATAGTAATAGGTGGCTTGAGAGAGACGACGTTGTCCTTCTCAACAATGGCGATCCCACTCACTACAACGCCAAGTCAAATAATTTTACGGCCATCGATTTGACACTCGTATCAAGCCAACTAGTACCATCCCTTAAATGGAGTGTCGATAATGATCTTCACAATAGTGACCACTACCCAATTGTTATCGAAACAAACACGAAAGCACCTGTGCCGTGCGCTTTAAAGAGATGGATTACCACTAAAGCTGATTGGCCAAATTTTACACAAGCACTTGCTACACCACAACAACCAAATGTGCAAAATGTCACACACGCTATTTTAAAAGCGGCTGAAACCAGCATCCCCAGATCTAGAGAGACGCCTCTTAAGCGGGTAGTTCCATGGTGGAACCCCGAAGTTAAAATCGCTATTAGGGACAAGAAATCGGCACTGTGTAAATTCAAAAACAACTCCACCATTGAAAATTTAAATTATTTAAAACGGCTCGAGCTAGGTGTAGGCGTATAATACTGGATAGTAAGAGAACTAGCTGGAACAGATACACATATTCATTGACATCCTCTACCGCTACAACCGAAGTATGGAGCAAGATCAAATCTATATCCGGGAAGATGCAAGCTCAACATGTTACATCTATCCGAGCAGATACAGTGATCACTGGAGATCCCAGTGAGATAGCTGAAATTCTAGCAATCCAGTTTGAGAAAAACAGTAGTTCTGAAAACTACCAGCCAAACTTCCTGGATGTAGTTAGTCACGTAGAAGAAATAGAGTTTAACCTTGCAGATAACTCTGATTACAACTCGCTTTTCACACTACGGGAGCTAGAAGAAGCTCTAAAAAACTTAAAAGCATCTGCTCCGGGGCCAGATACGATCACCAACGACATGCTTAAGCACCTATCAGCTGATATGAAACACGCTCTATTACAATTATTTAATTCTCTCTGGGAGCAAAGCATATATCCGGATGACTGGAAAGAGGCTATTGTTATACCAATACTAAAACCAGGAAAAGATCCTTTATCTCCTGGAAGCTATCGTCCCATGAGCCTTACTTGCTGCATGGGAAAACTCATGGAACGACTAGTGAGCAACAGGCTCCTATGGTGGCTGGAGAATAACAACATTCTGGTGCCGCATCAGGCCGGCTTCCGTAAAGGTAGATCTACTACAGATCACCTTTTAGTGCTTGAAAATTCTGCTCAAAGAGCATTTTGCAAAAGAGAGCATGTAGTTGTTGTACTATTCGATATAAAAGGGGCCTATGACATGACGTGGCGTCCCGCAATATTACAAAGGCTCTACCGATACGGACTTAGGGGGAGACTTCCACTTCTTATCCATTCTTTTCTAAGTGGAAGGAGTTTTCGGGTTCGTGTTGGCAAAGACTGGTCCAGCCCAAGAATGCTTGAAAACGGTGTACCACAGGGTTCAACTCTAAGTTGTACCCTGTTTGCAGTAGCAATAAATAGCATAGCTGCTAATGTTGACGAGTCTGTAACCAAGTGCTTGTATGTGGACGACCTAGCAATTATGTACTCGGGAAAGACGATTGGTGAAATTTCTAGAACCCTGCAGGAAGCAGTAAACACCATTGTTGCAAACGGCGAATCAGTTGGATTTCAATTCTCAAGGGAGAAGACTAAGTGCATGCACATATGTCGTCTCAGAAAACCGCATTTTGATCCTCTTCTATATCTAAATGGCCAGCCGATTATATGTGCTCCCAAGGCTAGGTTTCTTGGCGTTATTTTCGACGAAAAACTTACCTGGAAGCCACATATTACAGACGTTAAGCAAAGATGTGACAAGGCATTAAATATAATAAAAGTACTTGCACACACCACGTGGGGTGCCGAACCCAAAGTGCTGTTAAAGGTGTACCAGGCGATGATTCTATCGGTGATCGACTATGGGTGCATAGCGTACGCATCGGCCCGCAAAGCCTATTGAAAACCCTGGATCGAATTCATAATGCTGGAATCAGGTACTGCCTTGGGGCCTTTCCTACCAGCCCGGTCCAGGGTCTATACTGTGAAGCGGCATTACCACCACTCGATACCCGACGCTATATGATGATGGCAAACTATATGATTGCTAAAAATCAAAGCCATCTCACCCAAATAACGATTTACTATTCTCGGATGCTGATAGTTATACAAATAGAAGGACGATTACTAGTCCAGCTGGCATACGTTTTAGGAATACCTACCAGTCCTTGGATGTGAAGGAATACCTCATATACCACCCGAAGACGCACTGGACGTACCTCCGTGGGCATCTGAAGTACCAGTTATCCAACGACGATATCTAGTAGCTAGAAACAACCTAAAAGAAAAATTCTCCTGAATTGGCAAGAAAATGGCAGCAAATTGACACTCACCTGTCTGTCATTAAGCCAGATGTTCGCACACCTCTCCTATGTCTAGACTTGCCTAGAAACGAACACACCAGGTTACACCGGTTACGTCTTGGACACACTGCATTAACTCACCAGCACCTCCTAAAGGACGAAAGGAACCCAACATGTGCCATATGCGACGTCAGACAAACAGTTGCACACATTATACTCGACTGTCCTATATACCATATAGAGAGGCAACAACATCACTTACAAGGAAATTTGAGAAACAATCTAGTCGAGTTAGATTCAACAGTTAACACCCTAAATTTTTTGAAAGCGATAGGCATATATAAAAAATTGTAATAAGAGAAATATACATATACTTACATTTACATTATCTGTTGCTCTAATGAATATTTGTTAAAAGCGCTATAAGCCCTAGTAGCTGATGCGCTGAGGAAGGGTTTTTAGTGGGTATGCCTGATAAAGGAGAATCCCACACTACCACCTCGCGGTGATGTCCATAAAGGATTTTCCCTCCTCGTAAATAATAAAAAAAATATATATATATATATATATATATATATATATATATATATATATATATATTTATGTTTTTATTTTAAATAAGGCATGTATTATTATTTTTATATTTATAAAGTTTGTTAAATAGTAAAATGGCGTGCCATACCCATTGACGAATTCACCATTTTTTTAAAATACCATTACCGTAAGCATCCTGTATTATTAGTAAATTATTAATAAGTCGCGTTTATAAAAATAAACTTTTACATTTTTTATACTATTTTTATTACTTACAATGGTGATATAAGACACCTTTATTGAAAACGAACACATCTTAATTTAACAAAAGTAAAAATACGAATATAATAATAAAAAAAAAAAAAACATATTCCATGTAATCAAATTTACACTTTCATATTTTCCAACAAATAGTTATCACCAATTTACAGCAAATCAGCGTACAAATAAACCGCTTTTAACGTTTGAACATATAAATCGGGGTTTAAGAGAAGCAGGTACGTTTAGCTTAATGTAGTAATTTTATAAACTGGCTTTTACAATGGATAATTACGTGATAGGTTCATTTTTACCGAAGAAAGGTGACAAAGGAAGTATAAGAAACGTGCGTACTCCAACAATTGAAGAAAACATACTAGGTGCTATTAATAATGAACCTACAACCAGTGTGAGGAAACTTTCGGCACAATATAATATTTCAAAATCAAGCATACATTGCATCCGTTTCATTTCAAAAAGTTCATACTATGTCACCAGATGAGTATCCTCCTAGGCTTAATTATGCGAACTGGTTTTTGGGTACACAAGGGGAAGATCAACATTTCATTGAAAATTTACTATTTATAGATGGAACAGGTTTTACCAGGGATGGTATAATTAATTCCCATAACCTACATCTGTGGGATGATGAAAACCCCACGGCATAATTGAGACTAAATACCAACATTTACAAAAGCGCCAATGTATGTGGTTTGTGCACGATGGGGCACCCCGCACTTCTAGCGTGAGGGACGTGTCCATCTAAACAATATTTTTCCAGATAGGTGGATAGGAAGGGGTGGTCCATTTCAATGGCCAGATCGTTCGCCAGGTATCAACCATTAGATTTTCATTTTGGAGCTATCCTACAAATGTAAATATAAGAAATGAATTAATTAATAGGATACGTTTTCACTGCTAAAATATCCGAAATCCAGGAATGTTATTCCAAGTTCAAAGATCTAATCTTAGAAGACTAAGGAAATGTATGGAATTAAGGGGAACCCATATTGAACAATTGTTGTCATTTTATTATACCGGTTTGACTTTTTTATTATCGTTAATTTTTTGGTTACTCGTTACTTTAATCTGTTATAATGGAATCTAGTTATTCATTTTTAAGGTTTTTGTTGTTATTTTTATTTTTGTTAAATTAAGATGTATTCGTTTTCATTAAAGCGTTTTTAAAATCACCGCTGTAAATAATAAAACTACAAAAAAAAATTTTGAAGTCTGTTTTTATAAATGTATATTTTAAAAAATGGTCAATGCGCCGATGGGTGTGCAGTGCGAGATAGAATTGCCCGTACATCATACCGCTAATTTTATCGAGATGTCACAAGAGGATGTTTTTTCTTTAGAAATGATTAAGAAATTTTTGTGGCTTTTGTAAATGAGTCAAAGTTATATTTAAAAAAAATCTCCGCATCAACCATTGAACTTAGTCCATACCTGAGTTCACAAGCGTAGTGCAAACTTGTTTATGACGCCACCAAGTGTACATTTATGCTGTTTATAAACGGCTAAAATTGTATTAATCTCCATTAAGTCGTTTAATAATTATAAATAAAAACCAGTTTTAATTCCCAACTTTAGAGCCCTATAGTTCGTTAACGAAGTGCTTAAGGCAAAAATTTTATATGAAGCACTATAATTATTTTTGGTCCCTCTACCATTTCCCAAGTTTTTGGTACGAGCTCCTGGGACACTCTGTATATAAAATCTGAAAAAGATGTGAATCTGGTAAAAACATTATTCATAAATTGGATATGAAAGCAAAAGTGGTAGTAGAAACGAGTACAAACGATACTGTTTCGTATGTCGTCAAAAGCAACTAAAATTATTAAAATGATGTACATAGACAAAGGAAAAATGGTACAATGGAGTACAATTGATGCTCACTCGAATTCCGCCGAGAACGATAAAAAAATATTAAAGTGGGGTGCTGGCAAATTTAACCCCTGGTTAAATTTGTACCCCTTGAAATACGAAGAAAAAAAGTGGTACAAACCGGTACAAACCAAAACGAAACACTATCTGCTTCCTCATTTTGAAAATCTCTTTTAACGAAAAAGTTGCCCCTTTAAAAAAATTTGGAAATTAGGTATAAACCAACCCCTTGAGGTACAAATAAAAGAAAAATGGTACAATTAGGTAGAAACGATTCTCTCGTGAATACTGTCATGAACGATAAAAAATATTCAAGTGGGGTGCTAACATTTTACAACCCCGGGTTAAATTTGAACCCCTTGAGGTACAAAAGGTAAAAAATGTGGTACGAACGGGTACAAAGTCAGATGTAATCAAAATAATTTCATTATTTTAATGTGGGGTGTCAGGTTCATGTAGGTAATCTTTACAGCATCGCTATGATTGTAAATATAAGTTAAAATTAAATTAATCTAGTTTTCCTTACAATTATACCATTTTTAATTAGTTTGTATATTTTTATTTATTCTTTAATTAGAGTTTTTAGTTTGTGCCATTTTAGCATGTACATTGAATGCCCCAAAAGAAAACTATTTAAAAAAATGCAAATAAAATTTATACAGTGCGGTCATTTAATATGGAAACTTGGAAATATTAATTTCCGGAAAAAGTGGTATCAAAATTCAAAGATTCAAGTCTCAAACTTGCGGTATTCTTGCAACAGAATTACTATGATTACAACAAAACACATCGATAAACATTCAAAACTGAACATTAAATTCAACAAAAATAACAAAACTACATTTAATTCAAGAGAAGTAACAAAACAGCATTTAATTCAGCAAAACGAACAAAGTAACATTTAAAGGAGATGTTCGAATTGTAGTCCACGAACTTCTTGACACAGAGCAAGCCTGTAGTGGAAATTCTATAGAACGTTCTTGATTGTTTCTGCAGTGATTGCTCGAATTTCGGCACGTATGCGTTGTTTTAAGTCCTCGAGAGTATGAGGCCTATTCACAAACACTTTGCTATTTAATAAAACCCCTTCTTCGAATCCATCTGTTTGGAAATATTTCGTTTAAATAATTGCGTACTAATAAATCATAGTGTGCAGGTGCTCCATCTTGCTGATATTATAAGATGTCGTTTGGTCTATCTGGGTAGTTTACACATCGTCATTTTTAGAATTTCGCCGCCTATCCAAATATGATGAAAAAACATATGGTTGCTATTTAAAAAAAAGTTGCCATGGCGTCATAGCTCTTTTAAATATGGCGAGAAAAAAGATTCTGATGAATCAAAATGTGCCCATTAAAAAATAAAAATCGACGGGTCTTTTTCCGAAAATTATCACAGTTATTAATATTTCCAAGTTTCCATATTAAATGACCGCACTGTATATTATAAAACTTCTGTTGACAGTGATTAATAAATATGCATTTAATTACAAAAATCAATTATTATCATGTACTTAATGAATTAACAAGAATTTTGCGGATTTGTATGCAAACCTTTAGTTGTTTTAATTGATTATCTTAAATCATAGTGATAATACCGCTTTTTCTTGGATGTTGTTTGGGACGACACCTAAACAACTATAATTATTAAACCCCTTTTTAAATTCTGTCTTGTTCAAAACCCTTCATTATCATAGACATGGTGGTTGGTAATTCCAGTATTTTAGTAAGAGACTTATAAATTATATACCAATTCTTTACTTTTTTTTATTAATAAATACAACAGTTCTGAATTGAGATTTTTTTACAGATGCAAGTAATATTTTACCATAATCAGAGCAACGATGCTTTTTCCGGAAGTTTAAAGCAGAAGTATGTTCATAGTGCAATTACAATGCATCCTATTAAAGATCCTCAGAACATGTATCGACTTCATAACTATGTGAAGGTGAGTTTATATTAATTATTCATATTTATTGTTTATTAATAGACCCAGTTTATAATAATTTTACAGTACATTTGTGTTTAGCCATTTTTTAATCGTTCCACGATATAAACTGGTTTATGGGCATTTCTGCGTTGTATTCGCTTCGTTAACTTAAACAACGACAAATATTAAACATCAATCCACTATTAAGGATACTTAGGAATGTTTGATATTATTAAAATTTATTTCTTATTGAGGAAAACTACTGTCGGAACATTTCAAGTTTTTAAAATTAGGTCTATAAAATACACGATTAAACAAAAAAAAAGAGATATTATATTCTGTCATTAAAATATTTTTGTGTATTATTTTAGAGTAACAAATGAGCTATTGCCCTGTGGAGAAAAAACTTACCGTACACTCTGTACCTTGAATGTGAGCGTGGTAAGTAGCCTATTACGCTTAAGTGTATTATTATGATCACCAGCCAGCGAAGCAAGCGAGTGTCTTAACTTAAACGAGTGCATAACGGGCGTTACCAGATGAGTTGTGCACTATACTTTTTCTACTCCTATAGTATGAGAAGTGACGTATGAATAATACGTAACTACCACTTAGTAAAACTCTTATGACCATTGTAAGTTTTATTACGTGTTGTAATAAACGGCCCTATACCAAATAAATGACACTGGAGGAGAACCACCTAATCTTCTGCAAAGTCCGTGATAACAACGTAATACCTACGGGGCTCAACACCAGAACTACAATACATAGCCGAAAATATCACAAATCGCAAAGAGGGCTAGAAAATTCCAACAATCCAACGAGGTCAGACAAACCATAAGAAATCGAGTGAACGAATAAGACTTTGATAGAATAAATAAGTCTACCAGAAGCAAATATTCAAGTACCAAGGCAAAACACAAGGAAAGTCAGCACAAGAAACTAGAAAATCTAGTGAAGGGGAAGAAAGCATCAACCAATATCAATCGCAAAAACATTGTCATAAACATCTCTAAACGACAGTTAAACAAAAACGAAATAAAGGTTTTGAACAAAGGCGATAACACCGAAGTATACTTCGAAAGTAGATTTAATAACCGCAGTTGAAGAAGCAACTATCAAATTAGATCCTGGAGATACAGAACTAACGTTAGATCAGTCCTAGATTCATCTAGGCGAACTAAACCTAACTTCTCTAACCTCGAAAGGAGAGCGGACATTTCCCTTAAGAAATTTTCCCGACTGTGGTAATAGGTATGGAGACCTACAACTGTAAGATCCAACAACTATTGGGCGGGGCGAGTACAAACAAATGCCAAAAGACCCCACAACATCATCGAAAGTTGGATATACCAGACGCTGGCAAAATATAAACTTACCCCACACTACAGCAAACCTTCGCATCTGTACGGCCTACCAAAGATCCACAAAGAAGGAATTTGTCTGAGATCAATTGTGAGTTCGAGAAATTCACCTTGTCGCCCATTACTTCTGACAATATACATTAGAACTACATACTTCAAGTAGAAGATAAATTTTACCAACAAGAGTTTGGGATGGCGAAGTGTATCAGCCATAGTGAGCAATACATACATGGAAAATCTCAATAATGGACGATATCCGAATTCACGGAAAACCAAGGATGTGGCTTAGAGACGTGGACGGTACCTTCGTGGTTTGAAACACGGCAAACATAAGCTGGATGAATTCCTAGATCATCTAGATATCCGCGCACCCTCCATACAATTCACAAGGGAATTGGAGTCGGAACAAAAACTGCCATTCCTGGATGTACTTGTATACAGCAATAACAACACTTCCACGACAAGTGTATACAGGAAACCTAAGCACACGGGTAGGTGCCTAAACTTAAAGTAAGTGGATACCCCGATCTAATACCTAACCTAAATATAGAAAGGGAAACCAAAAAGGAAGAACCTAAATACACAGCGATAGTACCATATATACAAGGTATCTCAGACAAAATACGAAGGATAGGCAGCAAGTACAAGATACGCACTGCCTTCAAATCGACAAGAAGGCTCAAGGGAATACTAACCAAAACCAAACGACACAAGGAAGGCCAAAATTCCAAGAATTGTATATACAACCTACCATACGAATGCGGCAGAGCGTATATAGGAGAAATCAGTAGACCGCTGAGAATGAGAACTCAGGAACATAAGAACAACATCCGCCAAGGCGAAACAGAAAGATCAAGAATCGCCGAACATGTCTGGGACAAAGACCACTGTATCTAATGCGACAACATACAAATAGTTGCAAAGGACGAGAATACAACTCGCCAGAAACTCAAAGAACCCATATGGATCTCAATAATGCGCTAAGAGCTGAGGCGCAATACACCTGGGCAATAGCTCTATGAACATATTATTTCAATAAGTTTTAATAGTTTTAAAGATATATATTGGATTACTCAGTGGCTCAGCGGTAAAGGTGTCAGACTTGTAAATGAAGAGTACCAAAGTTCTAATCTGAGAGTAGTCAAGTGCTTGAGAAAAAATCGCAATATATGAATTCGACTAAAGTGTGAAATCAGTCCTTCTCAAGACTCAGGCTGATAACGAAGGTAGAGTCAGCTTCCGAAACGTCGCGCTATAAAAGCAAAAACTGTGGAAATAGGCCGATCAACTCAACCAATATGAGGCCACAGTTACAAAACACTTATAATACAGCAATAAATTACTGTACATACTATTACACTATGTACATTGTACATACATTAAAAGTTAGAAGTACAATTCGAACGAAAGTATATTAGAACTAGTGACGTCACTGATTTTGTTGGTTACCGCGAAATTAAACAAATTAACCCCATTTTATTTATAGCTAATGATGGTATGAAACATTATATTCTATTAACAGAAGCTATTGTTCTAAAGTAATGTCAAACAAAATAAATATATTAAAACTGTTGAATTAAAGGTGGTACAATATATTTTTGTATTTCGAAGTATTGAAATTTATTAAACAATTGATTGCAGTTTATGATAATGGGCATAACACTGAAGTAGATGGCATAGATAAAAATGTGGATCCTGATGTCGTTAACGAATCCCCAAGGTCATAAATAATTCTATGTAATGACAGTTGAGGTTTTATTAAACACAAAATGGTCTATTTAACTTCTTACACTTGTTGACTTGCATATATTTTATAAGTTAGCCAATGATATGCATCCATTAGAATCGTGGCAGTTGAGGACATCTAGCCACATGCTAAATAACCTATGTTGCTTATTCCAACCACTTACCTTGTACAATTATCTTTTTGGTAATAAATTTACTAATACATTTATAGTTAGTTTCAAACAGAAAAACAAATGTAGGCAGTGGTACGACTATTACACTTTAGGATTTTATGTTCAGATCTCCACTCTGTAACCAGAACTTACCGTACCAGAGGGTTAACTAGTAGCATCGAAGATAGTTTAGAGTCTTTTGGGGTAGCTTAGCCATAGTAGAGCTGGTGAAGGTCATTAACAGTGACGATGATGGGGCTAAACGTTAAGAGAAAGAGGCGCCAGCTAGAAGTAATAAATAGCAGCCTTAACATTAATCACATTGCTAGCTAAGCAACAAATATAATTAGTAAGGTCTGTGCAGTATCTGAAAGAAACTACATGACAACTGAAAAATTTAATGTATTTTCCCCCTTTTGATTAAAACTAGCATATAAGTGATGCTGAGACATAACCCCAAAATTTTATAAATTAGCATCAATGCACTTTAAGTTATTTAACAATATTACGGACTTCAAAGAAGAAATATTGACATAATATACGCAATTTAATAATAGTTAACTCACATTTAATTTTCATTTAAATTAAGAGTAATAAATACTTTAGAGAAAATAAAGAACTGCTCAAGCTATGCAGTAGAATAAGATTGAGCAAATATAAATGTTTTGAACATCGGTAACTCGAAGCAAATTTGCATTTAAATTAAGAAGTGTTAGCACTTAATTAAAAAATATGAATTTTAATTTAGAAAAAGTGAAATTTTGTGTACCTTATTGCAGAAAGAATTACAAACGTCACAACGCACAAAGCATATGTGCAAGTAAAGCGATTTTCAAAAAGTAAACTTTAAGTATGACAGCCAGTTAGTTGTACATTTCTTGTCTAACAGCTAGATAAACGCTTCTAATAACCAAATTAATTAATGGGATAACAGTAAAATAATTTTAATGTAGCAAAATTGAATGGATTCACTTATACAGATTTTCCTTTTTACAAAAACATTTGAATTAGCATTAATGTAATGAAGCTTGCCCATGCAAAATTGATGTTATACGGAAGCACATCTAAAGATAATTGATTATACAAGGGAGTACTTATACAGTTATGAATTAAATAGCAACTTAAATTTAGCACCGTTAAAGCATTCATATGTACATTAATATAGAGGTTTTGCTTTTTGTATGTGAACATTAAAAGTAGGCACAAAAACTTAAAATCAGCTATTTACTTAGCTTTAGCTCTCCAAATATTCTTATATTGATTATAAACTTCAATGCTATCCACCATGATATCGGTAAACAGGACCAGATGTAATGGCATTGTACTAATTCCATTAAGTGTAACATTTCAAAATAGTGGTCATTTCGGTAGCTTCTAGAGTTGTGGTTGTGATTATCAGACCCAGGGAAGATTACCTCTGGAATTACTTGTGTATAACAACAGAGAAAGTACTAAGATAAGTAAAGTAAAATTAGATTAATTAAGTTCTGGCAATATAAAATTTCAGAACAAAACATGTTCGATAATAAATTATGTCTGTGTTTTGAAACCCGACGTTAGCTTAAAACCCTTAAACTAGCGAAAGTTGATGGTGATAATCTTACCCTGGCGAGATTACAGTAAAATAACCAAAAAGGATATTGCGTTCCTATAGCAAAAGCATTTGTTGATAAAGGTTAGGTTTGTAGACTCAGTAGATAATACAAACTTTTTTACTCAGAAAGTACGTTTTTTTTTCCTAAAGTCGCTAATTATGTAAAGATAGCTATTAAGTTGCGACGATGGCTAACAATTAAACGTTGTATAGTAGCAGGTAGCAGAAGAAAGATAGACATATGGTTCACCGAACATTTTATCCTTCACGAATTATTTAATTCTGAAAATTAATATATTTAATGAGACACTAAACAACGATATTAGAGAAAAAGCAATAAACAAATAATTTTAACAGTTATTAAACTCAACTACTGTTACAGCATAAGTAACGAATGTAACAACATACTAATATTGTATATTGTAAGAAATATATAATGATTTAATTATATAGCAGATATATATATATATATATATATATATATATATATATATATATATATATATATATATATATATATATAGATTACTGTTCCAAACAAAGGTATGTAGATTTACTTTTCACATGGTTCTAAATCTAACACACCTTATACAGGGTGGACCAAATTAGACCCTTTCTTAGGGAAGTCAGAAGAATTTTGTCCCCAATCCCCTCCAGTTCGAATTTTATGAGAAACTTACTGGGCCAAACAAAATTTTGCTACCTCAAATCGTTTGCGTGCTAGGGATGTTTCTGGAATTATTCGATTTTTTTAATGGCCCATAATTTTTTTTTTGGTATTAAAGATAATTGTTACGTGAAAAAAACTTTTTTAAATCAGCTTTTGATTTATAAAAGTGTTGTGTAGTTTATTTTAATTCATTTTTGCCATTAGACCCTTTCTTAGGGAAGTCAGAAGAATTTTGTCTCCAATCCCCTCCAGTTCAAATTTTATGAGAAACTTACTGGGCCAAACAAAATTTTACTACCTCAAACCATTTGCGTGCTAGGGATGTTTCTGGAATTATTCGATTTTTTTAATGGCCTATAATTTTTTTTGGTATTAAAGATAATTGTTACGCGAAGAAAACTTTTTTAAATCAGTTTTTGATTTATAAAAGTGTTGTGTAGTTTATTTTAATTCATTTTTGCCATTACAAATTTTTTTTTTTATGAAACGCTCATTAATTTTTGCATTTTCCCGTAGCTCTTAAAAATCTCTTTTATAAGATTTATAAAACTAATATCTAATAATTATGGCGTAGCGCACCACGTCCAGTTGCAATAAATAATACAACAATAATTGTTTTATAGACCAGATTTAGCAAGTTGTCAGGAAAACACTCCTGTGCTTTAAAAGTTACTTACTATCTCTATAATTGCAAAAATTAATAAATGAAATGGACAAAACTAAAGAGAAGAAAAATAAATTAAAGATTTAAAATTATTGCGTTATTTATATTACAGAAATCCATATCACCTAACCGTACCTAACTATATTAACTAACAATATTAACTAATATACACTAACAATATGTTTATAACATATGTTCCATTGGAGCACCGTTCTGAGTGATACACAAACGGCAACGTTTTTTGACAGCATTTATATTATTTCTTAATGCAATATTAGTAATTGTTGGAGATGCATTTTGTATTGCTTCCTCTAGCAATTCTCTTGAGGTTATAGGTTGTTAGTATATCAAATCTTCAATACTTCTCCAAAGATAAAAATCTAGAGACCTAGCTGGCCCAGCTATTGGTCCTTACTTCCCTATGCACTTTATCAAGCAGATCATTAAAGCAATTTCTGATAACTCTGGAAATATGCGTTAGCGCACCATCTTGTTGGATACCTCAGTTAGACTAAGGGTAATTCGTCTAAAAAGGGTTCAATTTGTGTTTGAAGGTTGTGTAAATATTGCTCCAAATTTAGTTTTCTATCACAAATATAGGGGCCAATAAATCTTCCCCGAAATATGCTTACCCACATATTAGAACTGAACCGGTTTTGATTTCTTACCGTCAACGTTGCTTGAGGATTAGCAAGGGCCTATATATAACTATTATACCTATTGAATATTCCCGCGCTGCTTATAGTTGTGTCATCTGCCCAAATACAGTCCAAGTCAAAGATTTTGTTTTGTGTACGCTTTTGGAAATACCTCTGACGGAATTGCAGTCTTCTTTCTACACAGCAACAAGATAGTAAATTTCTCTCATTCGATAAGCTCTAATCTTATATTTTTTTTAAATACGCCTGACAGATATACTTGCGACACCAGATTCGGGTAGATAAGTTAGGGTTAATTGCAATAGAGTCCAAGACTGTAATATCCACTAATTATTGATCGATATTACTATTGCTTTACTTTTGCGATTTAGTTTTCTATATTGAACGATAATTTAAGCAAATCTAAATGTTACACATATATAGAAACCGGTTTTGCTCAAATTCAAACTCACTTAAAGCACCAAATTTGGCATACGGAGCTATGACGTAATGGCTACTTGACTTTTTTACTTATTTTAAAGGCGAATATAGCGGTAAGTGCTGAGCATATATATATATATATATATATATATATATATATATATGTGTGTGTGTGTGTGTACAGGGTGTTTCACCGGTAACGGGACGGTCTCTTACGTCGAAACAGTATAATTTAAAAACAAAACATTGAAGTCGAATTGTGTAAATCAATTGTGGCTACAACTTAAAACTGTTTTTTATCATACAGGGGCCCCAAAGAAATGTGGCAAATCAAAGTTATGTATGGAACACCCTATATCTGGCTTCAAGTTTGAATTTTATGCAAAAAATAAGGTCAAGTTTTATAAAGCTTCCCCTATGCCTATCTATTATGGTTTTTCAGATATTTCCATTTTTCGGCAAATGTGATAATTTTGAAAAATGTCGTTAATTCCCGAATAAACTAATCTAAGAAAAAATCCTTAAAACCTGAAACAGTTAGATAGTTGTTCAATCGCATAAAATATTTAATACACTTGAATGTTGTACAGGGTTCTCACAATATTACGTTATTTCACAAGTACATGTAATCCCATTACCACTGTTATTTTAACCCGTTCGCTGCGGATGACGCCAATTGGCGTCAGATCTATTCCTTACTATGTGTGGTTGACGCCAATCGGCGTCAGGTGCATGCTGTTTTAAAATACAGTTTGGTTTCGATACGCACTACACTAAAAATGATTTTGTGGTATCCGCACATTTATAGACGTTAGAAGTAACTATGATTTCAATAGTTTGAATTTTCTTGTTTCGGTTCGGCCACAATGGCCTAAATTCAATTTTTGTCTTCATCATTTGTCTAAAGTTAATTTTTTTACGTATTTTAAACACTTTTTCAATGGATAAGTATCTCTTTCTGTTTTCTACATAAAATATAGTTATAAACAGCGACATTTATGATATTATTACAAGGGGCACTAATTTTAACCCAAGGGTTGTTTTTTACGTTACTCTAATCGTTAGTCTACATGCATTTGTAAATATTTCTCGAATAAAATTTAGTTCGTTTAAAACTTTTGAATTGTGTAAACCTGACCGCTCTTTTGTTTTTATCAATAAAAATATCTGTTGCAACTGCTTCTATATCGTTACGCGCGCGAGTGATTACAATGGGTGATTTAGATGTGAATCAACCCGTCCCTTCAGGAGTTAAAAGACAAAAAATACAATCGAGGAACCCACAAAAATTAACACCAGACTAAATATTGCAATTTTTATATGAATCAGATACCGATATTGACGATGACTTGGATAAAGATTTTGAAGTCGATCCTAACGAAACATCTTCGGAAAGTGAACTAGAATTGGAAAGATATGATGGTAAGTACAGTTCATTTATTTTATTATTATTTATTCTAAGTAGTTCCAGCAGATTTAATAAACCAGGAATCTGATAACAACGAATGGAAGTGGGAAATTACAGACGATAGTATGAAAAATTTTAATTTTAGTAAAACAAATGAAATGCTCGTTGACCTGCCGAATGCTGATCCACTCGATTATTTTCGATTGCTTATTGATGATGATTTCATAAACAATATAAGAAAAGAAACAAAGGAATATGCGTTAGATCTCTTTCTCACTAAAGGTGTTACTGAGAGGGCTAGAATATCAGAATGGAAGAATTTGGAATTTGCAGAATTCTTAATATTTTTAGGACTGTTGTTTCATATGGGCACAATTAAATTGAATAGGCTACAAGATTTAATCTAAAATGTTTTTCAGATTATATGAGTCGAGACAGATTCCTAATTATATTAACATGCCTTCATTTTATCAGAAATCCTAGACCACACGAACCTAAGCCTATACACCGTCTTCATAAAATTGGACCTGTCTTAGATTACTTCAAAAGTAAAATGAGTGAAGTTTATTATCCACAGAGAAACCTTTCCCTTGACGAATCTATGATCTTGTGGAAAGGGCGGCTTCTTTTTAGCAGTATATTAGTAACAAACGTCATAAATACGGTCTAAAGTTATACATGTTGACAGAACCAAATGGGCTGATATTGAACTTCACTTGTTATACTGGTCAAACAGATCAATTGGGCGGTAAGGGGCACGCTCAGAAAGTAGTCATGCATCTATTAGAAGGATTTTTAAATAATGGTCACAACATTTATATGGACAACTTCTATAACAGCTATGATCTAGCAAAAACCCTCCTAAGCAAGACAACATACTGCACGGGTACTTTGCGCGCAAACGGAATGGGTAATCATAAAGATATTTTGGTTCCAAAACTAAAACTTGGGGAAACACGCGCGAGATGCTGTGATGGAGTAATGGTGGGCATCTGGAAGGAAAAAAGGGATATCAATTATATTTCTACAGAATTTCCAAACACAATGGCTTAGGTAAAAAATAAAAGAGGTGTTGTGAAAAAGAAACCATTGCCAATTATAAAATACAACGAAAATATGGGTGGTATCGACAGGCAAGGCCAAATGATGGCTTACTATCCATCATTGAGAAAATCCTTATTTTGGTACAAAAAATTGGGTATACATGTTCTCCAACTTCTTATCTTTAATTCATATATGCTGTTTTGTAAATACTCGGGAAGGAAGCCTACATTCCATGACTTTCGGTTTTCGGTGATAGAAAAGCTATTGCCCAAAACGGCAACAAAACAGAGTGCTGCAGCAAACCCAAATCATGTACCTTCTAGGATTTCAGTGGATGGGGACGACACTAAAAAAAAGAGAACGCCCAGAAGAAGACGCCGTGTGTGTTTCCAACAAAAAATTAGGAAGGATACACTATTTGAGTGCAAAGGGTGTCAAGAAAAGCCAGAACTGTGTGTCGAGCCTTGCTTTGCTTTGGACCACAAAAAAAAATAAATTTGTTTATAATTTTTTAACAGAAATTTCAGCTAAGGTTTTGTTCGTTTTTTATATACCAGTATTTTATAGTTACTTATTCAACATTAAAGTTTTTTGTTTTACCTATTGTGTTTTTTCAATTGAATGAATAAAAAATTGTTAGAAATGCAGTGACGCCAATTAGCGTCATCCGCATATATAGGTTTTGTATATAAAATATGCGGATGACGCCAATTGGCGTCATGGCCTTGAAACGCTTTAAAATTTTTTAATTCAATTTTGATCAAATTAAAATTAAAATTGTGAAATATAATTCAGTATACTAAAAGATTGCTAAAAAAATTTTTCCGCATATTGTGATGATTCCACAGATTAGATACGCAGCGAAAGGGTTACATGGAACACAATATTATTAGTTTTCTCTAATCTAGCAAGCGGTGGTGGTTTAATGACGAGCTAAGTAAATCTAGAATTATGCTATCACTGAGATTTAAATAACGAATTCCTTGAGGATGGCCTTGTAGACTGAAAGTATTCGGCAAGAATAAATTAATTTACATACTTAAGTACTATCGTAGAAGTATGTATACGCTTCGATAACAAGCCAGAAAGTTATTGTTCTGAGTGTTACTTAATTTTGTAAATAAAATTCATTGTGAAACGATGTAATAATAAAAATAAGTAAAACATAATCGTGACATTCACAAATAAATTCACAAATTGCACTAACAATTAGGAAAAGAAATAATCGACCAATAAAGTAAGTGTTCAATATGATGTCCATTTTGCTCAGTGCAACACTTTATTCGATCCTCAAAAGATCTTCTAACATTACGCCAGCATGTTTGGTGTAATCGATGCAAACGAATTTGTTATTCGCAGCTTCATGACATCTGAAGTCGTGGGAGGAGTATTATAAACAATATTCTTGATGTAACCCCATTTAAAGAAGTTCATGTGGGTTATTTCTGGGGTTCTAGGAGGCCAGTCAGCAAAACCACCCCTTCCTATACATTTATCTGAGAACTTCCTATTCAAATCATTTCTCACTCTACACGTATAATGATTAGGTGCGATGCTAACTGAAGCCACATGCTTTGTCGGATGTTAAGTGGTACATGATGCAGAAGTAACCAAAACTCATGTTTTAAAAATTTTAAAAACTTTCGCTCATTCAAATTTCCATCAAAGAAATAAGGTCCAATAACAAAATCGTCAATAATTCCCCCCCAAACGTTAACACTCCAACGATTTTGACGGTCGACAGTACGAAACAAGTGTTTATTTTCAGTGTCATAATAATGAAAATTATGTCTGTTTACTAAACCGGTATTATAAAATGTTGATTCGTTAGTAAATAGAACATTAAAAAAAAATTATTATCTTCTCCTACGCGATCCATTGCCCATAAGCAAAATGCTATGCGTCTTTCAAAAACCGTTCCATATAAATGTTGGTGCATCTGTATGTGAAATGGGTGATATTTACGTTTCTTAAGGATTCTCCAAACACTGCTGCAACCTATATCTGTTTCATTAGCAATTGATCTTGTACTTGTATTTGGATTTTCAATTACAGACTGTAATACTTCAAGTTCATTGTTTTCATTGTTAGTTACTGGTTTAGTCGGAGTTATCTCGTTGTAAACATTACCTGTATCCCGAAACCTTGTCAGCAAACATTCTGAAAACCATAATAGATAGGCATAGGGAAGCTTTATAAAACTTGACCTTATGTTTTGCATAAAACTCAAACTTGATGACAGATATAGGGTGTTTCATACATAACTTCGATTTGCCACATTTCTTTGGGACGCCCTGTATACTAAAAAACAGTTTTAAGTTGTAGCCACAATTGATTTACACAATTCGACTTCAATGTTTTGTTTTTAAATTATACCGTTTCGACGAAAGACACCGTCCCGTTACTGGTGAAACACCCTGTATATATGTATATGTTGAGATGATATCCTTAAGTGTTAAATATGATAATTATTAAGAAATAAAGTTCATAATAAAAATTATAATAGGATTAGAGTTGGTGTAATGAAATTAAGTAAACATATATGTAAAATCGCAAGTTACATAAGTTCATAATAACATATAACTGAGTACATACAGGGTGTGCAAATAGTATCGCACCAAACGGGATTATGTAGAAACGGTTTGACATTTAGATTTGACCTTTGGTGGGGTTAAATAATACATAAATACGTATATTTCTTTTGTGCGACTGGTGTTTGCCAGAGGCAGCCATCTTGATTTTTTTAAATGGCAACATAGGTTGAGTTTAGTGTCATTTGGCAGGTAATTAATTTATAAATACAGCACGGTATATCATAAGCTTGTTTATTCTAAAATAACGAAGAAAATTAAAATATTAAACGAATAGTTCAAGTGAATAAAACAAAAGAATTGAACTAGGACATTGAGTTACTTAATTGATGAAAATCACGGTAACTGCTCAAATTGTTGTCCATTCACTTCTTGACAATATCTAAGTCTATCAACAAAAGCACCCAATGTATTCTGTAGATATGCCGGAGGAATGTTTGTGATCGCAATTCTAATTTGGGCTTCTAATTCATCTAATGTTATTGGCCTATTAAATAAATAAATAAAAATACTTATTTCCACAGAAACCAAACCGTATTTTACATAAAACTCTACATGAGAAAAACAAGCTTATGATAATATCGTATTGTTGAATTTACTATCAGTTTGAATTAGAAAAGCGATAAAGAGTATTAGAAATTGCTAAAATTGATAACAATCAGTAGAGAACACAGAAGTGCTACCTTTGAATTAAATGTTTGTATAAGTTGTACTTATTTACAGCCCTTTGTCCAGAAAATGTTCCCTCTACAAAGTTAATTTGGCTTTTTAATTTTCTTCGTTATTTTAGAATAAATAAGCTTATGATATACCGTAGTGTATTTCTAAATCAATTACCTGTCAAATGACACCAAACTCAACCTAGGTTGCCATTTAAAAAAATTCAAGATAGCTGCCTCTGATAAACACCAATCGCACAAAACAAACGAAACCCATATCATGTATGTTTTAACCCCACCAAATGTCAAATCTAAATGTCAAACCATTTCTACATAATCCCATTTGGTGCAATACTATTTGCACACCCTGTATGTAATTGTACAGTACATTATGAGCTAAATGAGTCAAGTTTTACAATTATTGCATGTTATGCATGGTTGTACAATAGAAATTTTCACAGTAGTTGTTTCCGATTATCTTTGGAAGATATAAATTATGTATTTTCTATAATATTGTTCATTATATCCATTTGGAGTAGGTAAAGCCCGTTCGGGTAGCATGATCTGCTTCAATTCTAAAATCAAAGAAAATAGTATGTATTAGATAACAAGTCGATGAAAGTAATTGAATTGTAGAGTTAACGATGAAACAATGTTAAAAAGATTCATATAATTTATGAAATTATGAACAATTAGTGAAAAAGTAACTTACATTTGTATTAAAAGGAAGTGTAGCCACATAGATTAACATTGTTGGTGCAAATTAACTAAAGGTGTCGAGAAAATAGGTTATGGAAATTTTGAACTCCGACTATGAGATAGTATTTTTTATTGTTGACTTTGTTGTAAGTTAAAGTTAGTGTAGCTTCATGTTTTATGAGTCATTGAATCCGAATATAACCATAGTTTTCCTGAAATAGTAGAATAAGTTAGATATAAGTAAATTTCTGTATGTAAAAATGACTCATTAGGATAATTATTATAGCAAAGTGGTTTAAAAGCGAAATAGGGCAAATAGGGGTATCATTTTAAAGGAAATTTGATGTAGAATTCAATGCTTATATTATTTTTAAGATCTATCTTGATATAACAAAGATAGTTCCAAAATTAATAAATTGTAAATTTCAGAAAAAGGTTCAACCAATCAGAATTAAGATCAGGTTTGTTTGTATTGTAAAATAAGTCCAATCAAAATTGATAGTTTATAAAAAAAATGATACTACTTTTGTAAATTTTCTTAACAGTCTGTTACTAATCTTGAAGGTGAAATCATGTTACTTTTGTTCCTAAAATGTAATAAATTTAGGATTGGTAAGTGTTTGATAACCTTATTTTTTAAAAATAAATAACCTATTCGCAAACTTAAACTGTTGAGTTATGGAATGTTGTTATTGATTTTTATTTTAATATAAACTAAATTAGTTAAACATAAAATCGAGTTATTGATTTCAAAGAAATAAGAAAATTTTAATAAAATAAAAATTTGAATGCAGATAGTTATTGTATTTAAAGTTTACAATATTAAAATAAAGTGCTTTGAGGAAAAGTCTATAAATAAAACTAAATGCCGATAAGTATTGCATTAAAATTATGCAATAATAAAATATAGTGCTTATGCAAGAGAAGTTAAGCAATTACCTGAAGAAGCTTATGGCAGATAACAACCAATCTGGTGACAACATACTTAGTGGGATCCACAATGCAGCAGGTTAGGAGAGCGGGATTTTAACAATTGGAGATTGCAGCAGCAGCAGGAAGATTGATGATGCTGTAAGTTATATGAATCTACTATTAGTAATTTAAGGTTATGTTTATGCTTATCATCGATGCTTATATGTGTAAAGGGTTTGAGCAAATCATATACCAGTCAGCAAATAATAGCACGATTCATTAATAGTATAATGATATTACTTCAGTTTAAAATAAAATTAAATTATACATACAGTAACAGTAATTTATTTCGTTGTTCAGCCATGGATCACATAATGCACTATATATATATATATATATATATATATATATATATATATATATGTGTGTATCACAATTGACAATGTGCGTGCACAATGTGTTGAATAATTACGAATTATACAAGGTGTTTGAACAAAACAATTTTAGTTGAATTAAAATTTAATTGCAAGTTAGTAAATGAGTTATATTATAACAATTTCAATATGAAAATTTTATTTAATATCATTACAAAACTAATTCCTTGAACCTTATCCCCTGAGTAGCTAGTTGAGGCGAAATAAATATAAGATTAATTCATTGAACCCCATCCCTTGAGTAGCTAGCCGAGGCGTAATTAACACATTAAATAATATTTTAATTAACCATAACAATTGTTTTTTAACAAACAATATTCTAAGAGTTTTTATATATATATATATATATATATATATATATATATATATATATATATATATATATATATATATATATATATATATATATATGTATATATTGAAATGGCTGAATTAAATATGAATATTAATTAAATTATCTCAATAGGGGATAAATGTTATGCACCGGACTAGCTCTACATTTCATACTTGGGGATAGAGTTCAATTAGCTTTTACACTTGTTTGTTGGCAAATGAAATAAACATAATGTAATCCTTGATGCGAATTTAATTGCATTTAAATGTAATCGTGTAATCATGAAATGTTCTTTGTTAAGTAAATTCCAAATTATAATAAATGGACGGTATGTGAAACAGACCTTTGTTGAACCTGCACAATAACGCATGCGTAGCATCCTAACTGATGCAGCCTGTCAAAAATGTCAAATAGAAAAATCTTAAATATGTGAGTTTAATTATATTGTAATTAAAACTGAAATATTGATAATAATAATGGTTCATTCACTTTACAGATGTTTATACATTGTTGTTGCACAAACACATGCACATATAAATAATAAACATAAATACAGGAAATTACACGAATAATGGAAACAGTTTATAGGTTATGATAAATAAAATCTCACACACATGCGTATCTGCATATTCCCCAAATGATGTTTTCATTTGGCTGGTTCCATATTAATCTTGGGTAGACTTGTTCCCATATGTGGCCTATGATACTGGTCTGTTGTTCAAAGTGGTGCTGCATATATTTCCATACTTCATCCAAGTACACTTTGTTGAAGAACGACTTTCCTTGGTGGTAATTGTGATGTTACGTAAAATTGCTTAACTAGCTTCAACTAAACACTGTGTTTTAAATTGTATTTTATTTAACTGTTGGTTTAAATGTTTATAAAAATATTCGATTTAAAATTTTATATTAAGTTCATATAACTTTAATTCAATTTCACTTTTGTTTTAGATCCAGTTATGGAATTTCGTTTATTATTATACGTGGCTTCATAAAAATAAACATCGATTCAGAGAACTGAATAATTTTATTAACGACAAAAAGTAAACAAAAACAAAAACACATCAACCGAAATTTGAACACGTAAATTTGAATGGAAACAAATTCATTATAATTGAAAATTATATCGGTAACCTAACTTTTATATTTGACCGTAGATTAAAAACAATTGTTACTGATGTCTCGACTCTTCACTAACCGCGTTTCAAAATTTCCGATAATAACGTAACTTAAAACTTACATGTTAACACTAACACTATCAACACCTTGACTTTTAGTCAAAAAAATTAAAAATTGTGAGAGTTGGAAGAAATCATGAGCAATTCCTTTTATACTATTCTGTTAGCTACAAAAATTTCAACTTTATCTGTACCATACAAACAAAGTAACCAAGTCTCTGATTGGTTTAAACAAAATTGAAAACTGAACTAAAATACAAATTATGCCATAACTTTCTTAAATAATTTCGGATTTACTTTTTGATAACAGAATTGGAATCTGTGCAGAATTTCGCACAAAATGATACCTCACGAGCCCTATATTGGTTCAAAATTGTACAATTTGACATATAATTTAAATTTACTTATATATAAGAAACTCTAAATTCTACACCTAAACTAAATACATATTCGTAATCTACACGAAAAACTGTATTAGAATACATTTATTTAAACTCATATGTCTTAATTCCAACAGAAAATGTTTTTTCAAATTGGAAATTTATGTAGTTAACCCCGTTTTTATAATTTTATGTTTATATACCTTGTACAATGCAAATTTCTACATGAAAACGAGAGAAACCTCCTACTAATTACTCTTATAATTTAATTTATGCTTAAATTATCCTATAAAAACTATAAATTTACAAAAACCTTAAAATTAAAACTTAACCTAACTTTATACAATTATACTCATGATTTGCGTTTATAGCGTCCAAATTACTTAAAATGTTATTCTAACCGTATCCGCACCATAACCCTTTCTTAAAATAAAGTAAAATATAATAAAATTTAAATCTTTCCTATATTGTAACTAACTCGATACATGTTCTACATATTATTATAAACCTAATCCGTGTGATAAACATCTGTAAGGTTTCTAAAGTGCCAAAATACTTTGAATAACCTGTGAATTTATTGAAATATGTTCTACGAACTTAATCGTACTCACAAATATAACTCCTACCTTCCTCACATGCTCCTTATATAGCCCATTGCATTTTATGATTACACAAACTTGTGCAAATTCCACCAAGCCTGGTTCGTTAAATCAAAGTCAATTTCTTTCACTCGTCTAATACTTTACTTAATAAAATGCAGTGTAAATATACTCTATTCTATCACAATTTGCCCACTATAAAGAATACAAGGTTATTTACTCTTGTCCCTGTCTTAAACCTATATGTAACCATCTCAATATATGTATACACATATATAGCATTCGTTGGATGGTTTTTTGTCAATGTTGCATGTTAGGTAACAGTTTGTTACCTAACATGTTAAAGAATCTAAATACCATAATGTGACCCTTATATTTTATATATTTGTACATCTCTGTTATTTTAATTATTATGTATATTTTACGCCAAACGGCGTAAATAAATAAGTCTATCTATCTAACGATCATTATTAATTTCATTAAATACGTAAATAAAAGGTTTACCTCGAGCAGGATTTGAATCTACGACCTGTACTTCGCTAGAGTACTTGTAATAAATCTATCTATCATTTTTAATAGTTACAGTAGTTTTTTTTTAAAGTATTCTAGCCTTGTAACTTTTATATTATGAATAACCGGTAGCTTCACTTTGTAAAATTTAATATTGTATGTAGCAAAATCTCATTATTTATTGATGATTCTGATATAAAGTGTTAATGATCATGTACTCCAAAATTTTATATGCCATTGGGCATACTGACCATTACAAATTTCTTTCCATAGGCGACTTTTCGAAAAATATCATTTAAATGCTTTGCTTAATCGATGTGCAGTTAATTACTTAGGAGACCCATACATTCGTTAATTTTTGTAATAACCAAACTTATGTTACATTTTCTGAAAGAGGAAAGACTGATTATTGCAAAACATATAGGGTGTTTCATTTAAAATAACAAACTTGTCCTATACTATACCAGAAAAACGGTCATTTTATTTTCGGTATAGCACAAGACAGTAACTAATCAGTAAGTGTCAAAAAAAATTTTCGAAATTCCAAACTTCTGTGAAAACCACACCTTGCTATCTTTTCTCATTCCGACATTATTCAAGGTTAAAATGGGTAAAAATATGGCCAGCCACCCTCTACTAAACAAAATCAAATTTGAAGAAGCGTTTACACTTGTAACAATATGGAAAATCAAATTTTTCGATACCCAATTTTCTTGTTTCAACAGTTTCAATCAATGTTGGTTATTCCTGTGCGATGATCTTCTTCTGAACTTTAGGCCACTAACTGTGCTTAATAAAATGATTTATTACATTTGCAGTAATTATACGTTTTTATCAGATACTTGTAATTAAATGCAACCGGAGAAATCGTAGTATTAATTGAAGGACTTCTTGTTTGATACGTGGAGACACTCTTGCCAACAGTGTAGAATTTTCGAATTGTTTGCAATAATAACTCTAAACCTAGACATTTAGGTGTATGCCGAAGTAACCATAATCTATCTTAACATTAAATTATTCCTGATAAATGTATTGGAATGGTTACGTTACTCTATACCATGTGTACGGTATTTCCTTTTTATTAAGTGTTGCAAAATAGTTATACCTAATATGCTCTCTGATTATGTCGTTCACATTTTTTTGTGCAAAATACAACTTTCATTAACGTATAGAAAGTATTTTATGTATATTTGTTGACTTAACTTGACTATAAATCATTGAGTTATTTATTCTAACTATAGCGAACCACTACTTGTTCCATTTAATAAACTTAAGGTCGTTTGTAATGCTTTAGTAGCAATAAACGTTTTAATAATACATATTTGAATCGAACTCAAACAGGCAAATGCTATTGTTGCCAACCTATTTGAAAACTTGGCAATTTGACATACAGTGTGACAAATGGAATGTACTTTTTTGAAAAACGCAAAATAGGAAAAATAGTAAAAGAAACTCGTTTCATAAGATGTCAAGCCGCAGCTTATCAAAATCGTTTCTTAACGTACTAGTGAGGTTAAGTTTTTAGTATAAATCGTTAATTTAATTAGTAGCATTCCTTTTAGTCTTAAATTGTAAATAACGCAGTGATACAGAGTAAGTTTATAAAATTGTATACTCCTAAGTATTATAGACTTACATTCCTTTGTGATTGTTTTGATCCTGTGACAGAATGTAACTTTTTTTTCTTTCTGAAATTTACACATTTTCACCATAAATCTTTAGTAGGTGATAATTGGTCCGTTTATAAGTCATATAATTAATTACCATTCGGTTTGCTTGCTTTATAACGCTTTGATAGCATTTATACGGTACTTTTAAGCATGAAATTGGTTTCAATGGTTAACTGCATGTATACAAACAGCTTTGCTATTAGACATAATTTTTATTGATATAAATGCTATTTCAAAAACTCTTCGATTTTTGAATACTCTAATAACACACGAAAAAGACCATTTGTATACTTAATACCTGCTATATTTTGACAGCACTTAAATGTAAAATGCGTATTTTGACAGCACTTAAATGTAAAATGCGTATTTATTACTTAGGCTACACAATTTGATTTAAACAATGGTTATAATCTTATTCAAACACTAAGCGTTTGGGTTTTTAATTTTTATGTTTGTATTTATAAAAATCTTTACGTTTCAATAACAATTACAGTTTACGTCCTCAGTAGTTGTAATATCTTTAAGAATTGTTTAAAATGTTGAAAAAAGTTTATGAAGTACGAAAAAGATGAAAATGCATGCATAAGTCTGTTATTAATATAACAGTTTGATAAACGCATAAAGCCAACTATGGAATACAATTTTAGTAATGAATAACTAGATCCTTAATATCAAATATTGTTAAACTGCCTTGAAGATGATAAATCAGAGCACCCTCTAACGGTCGAAGGCTAACAGTGACAAATGGCATAATCAAAGAGCAAATTTAACAACATTTAATCAAATTATGATGTAAGTGTATTTTTGAAAAATTTTAATTTGAAATTGATAAAAATATTCACAAATGGAAACTTGTCGTATCAAGTAAAAATCTAGCCAAATGTAACAAAGTAATAGCTTTATTAATAACTGTGTAAGCGTTATTTTACAGTGAAAACAGAATTTAGCACACTTAATATAATTATTGATTTTAATTTCAACTGCATATGTTAAAGTATAGTGCTGAAGTAATTTAGCATACCTGCATAATTGGTAAAGCAATATTTCCATAACATCAAATTGAATGTCATGATTAGAAGCCGGATTTCTATGCACTTTAAAATTCCAAAATATGCATGCGAATGTGCATAAATGGCAAAAATATGCACTTAAATATGCACTCGTTTACATGGAGCTTTATGGAAATACGAGGAATGTGGTTAAATAATCGATAAGTATACACAGTTGAGTATAATTTTATTTACAATTTACAAGATTTACAATACAAACTAAAAACTATACAGTGGAATTACAATTTACAATCATGTACATTTTTAAATTTTCAAATGTAAAATGATGTCTCTTGTCTGTGAAACTTGACATATTAAGAATAACTGCGCTCCAATTCACATGAAGTAAGGGGTGCGCACTTAAACATCTTTAACTCTTCTAATGAATAAACTTCCATACAATCTACTGTATATAAATAAACAACTCTTCTTTTAAACCCTTAACACCAACTGCGTATTGAGAATTTTCACTACATAATGCATGATTCTGGTTAAAACTGTTTACAACTTCTTTAATTTTCTCAAATTTTTTTTCGTAATATTCTGCTGCACAAATACAAGTATCCCAATTTGTAATTACAGCTTGTACCCACTGTGGCGCTTTACAAAATACTTTTTTTTACATCTGAAATTACATTGTTAACATTTGATGTGCTTACACACTTTTTCTGCAACACAGTTCAATACATGTGCGAGACAAGTTACATGGACCAGTTTCTCATATAATACTTTAAGTCCTTCTCCTGCTTTGATCATGTATGGTGCTGCATCAGTACCGAAAAGAAGCACTTTTCCATACCGTATGCCCTCTGGCCATAACATCGTCTTTGAGTTGTTGAACAATTTGGTTGGTTTTTTGAAAAGTATCCAACGCGAAAAGGTAGGAAGTGGTATTACGTTCGGAATTCAATACTCCAATGATAACGTTGGCGGCATACTTGAAAAACATTACATTCTTTTATATCATTTCAATGTTGAAAAATTGTACGATTTTAATTTTTCGACAAAAATAATTTGTATGTTTGATTGAGATTGAAATGAATTTTTGCGATCCCACACAATAAATCAGCGCAAAGTGAACATGACCAATGTAATTCGAAAGAAAATTTTAAGCGCCTATTGCTGTGATTTTTAATTTAGATATTTTTCTAATTGACACCTAGATATAGCAGTCACCCACTTCTTTTCTTATTGAATCGATTTTAGTACAACTGTGGCAGTAATTTTTCTGAACTTCGATTCATCTGGTATTGGCTTTTTCGAAACTTCTTCCAAAAATTTCGATTAACTTTCCACACAAGAAAATCTGCAGCTACTAATGCTTTCAAAACTTTTATTGAATTCTGCAGTCCGATTCGCACCACTACATCCCGGAAATAGAGCTTGCTTTTTATTTTTTAAACGTACTGTTTCACAGTCTTAAGATGCTGCATTACTTGAAAACGTTTTATCACATGTACTTTATCGTTGCACGCAGTACAAAACAAGACTTTGTCATCCGTCGAAAAAAGATCAAACTTGCAACCGTGACTCCCTAATACAGCCGCAAAAGAACGCTTTTCTTTGCCTATCTTGAGCTTGAATTCGATCTTAGCTCAAAGAAGCGCGAGCTTAAAATACTACTTTTTCGTATGAAAAGAGAGTGGAACTGGAACCCAATTTGAAAATTAACCAATTTCTCTTATTGTGGAATGATACTATAATAGATAATGATTTGAATTAATGCAATTATTCATGAATAGATCATTAAAGACTAATGAGGTAATAATATGTACCATTCAATGTATGGATGTCATTACCTTATTATGTCATTATAGAAATTAATGAGAATTTCAGATAAAGGAAGGTAGGTAATTAGAGAATAAAAGAAAATGAAAGGCAAATAATTCTTGATTCTAAAATTTCAACATTTAGTAATACTACAATGCCATGAAATATGCTTAAAAACCCAAATTTTCTTAAATATGTATGCGTTTAAGCAATCTATATGCACTTTCAAATTCCTTTATTGGGTACATTAGCCCAAAAAAATCAGAAATTTGACTCTGCATATGCTAGTTCAACGCAACAAAAACGTGATTGCATAGAAACCCTGTCCCTAGTCATGATTTACATTCTTTAAAGTAAGCTTAGCTACCGCAGATTTCTCTGGTTAACCGAATCTACAAAATCTCATATGTTGTCTACGTCTTGTATCAAAGCTACGTTTTGTGGTTCCAACGCATACTTTTCTACAAGAACAAGATAACTTCTACACTCCGCAAATGCTGAGACTTGAAACATCTTCAGTTTACTATAAATATTCTTCAATTTTTGCTTGTAGGTGCAAAAACACTCCTAATTCCATGCTTGATTAGGTTGTTTTGAATTCTATCTGTAACATTAGTTATATAAGGTAGAAAGCAGTATCAATGTTATGCACTAGCTTTTCTTTGTGCATATGTGTAGCAGGTGTAATAACATTATTAATATCTTTAAGTGAGTATCCATTAGCTTGTAGTGATCTTGTTAAACATTTGTATTCATCTTTCAAAAATGAAGGATCACTAATTCATTCGATCAACTAAAGATTTAATTAACCCAATTTTTTGACGTGTATTGTGGTTTGATAATTTATGAAGTGTGTGTTGGTTTTCGGCAAACCTTAAAAAAATAGTGAAATATTAATTTTGGATATTAGTATGTCAAGAAATGGTAGACTTCAATTAGTTTCCTCCTCCATGGTCAACTGGATGCTTGTATGAATACCATTTACAAAAATTAAAAGTTCATGTAGTGCTATTTCTTCATGTCTCCAAGTAACAAATGTGTCATCTACATCTCTATACCAAACTAAATGTTTTTTAGGTGCATTTTGTAAAGCTAATGGTTCAAATTTTTGCAAGTAAAAATTAGCTATAACAAGAATAATAGGGCTGCCTAATGCTACACCATTAAGCTGTTCATAGAATTTAGTATGTCAGTAAAAATAATTCGTTGTAAGATAGCGCTGAAAAACGACGATTATATCATTTAGAAAAATATGATCAATATATTCAATAGCTTCATTTATAGGGACTTTTGTAAAAAGTGAAACAACATTTTTCAATGAAGTCGACATAATCTTTAATATGATGAAGTGTTTTACCTATATGAGGTTATAATAAAAATATAAAATGTTTTGCAAGATAGTATGTGGGACAACCAACTGCATTAACAATAGGCCTTAAATGAAGATTAGGTTTATAGACTTTGGGTAGACCATATTGTTTTTAGCGGGTCGAGCAAAACGAATTTGTGATCCTGAATATTCTTTTAAAAAAATCAGTACAACCTAGTGGATATTCACTTAAGAATATTAATACTGTTATTACAACTAGTGATTAACATTCGTACTGCTTTTTTTCCTTTTATAACTAACGTTACAGATAAAAATGAAAAAGTTCTAATTATAATTAATCATCGTATTAGGACCAATTTTAAACCTACAAGAAAAATTAAAGAACATTTAAGATCACTTATCATCTTCCGGAGTGTACAAGTTATCATCTTCTTGTGGAAAAGTATATATTGGAACCACAAAACGTAGCTTTGTTACAGGACTCTGTAGCTTAACTAGTAAAATCTGCGGTAGCTGAGCATGTTTTAAATAATATAGATCATGAGATGCAATTTGATAATATGGAAATATTGTCAAGACAAACTCATTATTATGTTCCTTTAGTTTTGGCATCTTATAATTAAAGAAAGGTACAATGATACGTCTTCGTTTCACTTTTAACTTTAGGTATTGTAGGTAGCAGACCGCGAAAATGTTATTATTGTAATAAACATATTTAAATCGCAATGGTTACCGCGATAGAAAGGATAATTAATGTGTTCAAATATCTTGATAATAAGTTATAATTTGATAATGTTTTCTGGAGTTTGAGTAAGGGTTGAAAAAGAAAAAATAAAAACACATGCTAGGATAGAAACAGATATCTCCTCGAACTGCCTTTATTGAAGGATTGTAACGAATTGTTGAATATTTGCACACGCACATTCTTGATGTAAAAATGTTACTAGTTTAATAATTAATTACGTCGGTACACGCCACGATCAAAGGCTTCTTTGTTTGGTACTTTTAAATTCGAGACCTAAATGTAGGGTTTGTTACAGACGAATGCATATTTTTAAAATTAAGATTTCGTTCAGTAAGGAGTGTGGACAAATCCCACGTAATAATTGCTTGTTTTTATTACTTTTGAAAAACGGGGGTTGATTTCGTTGATGTCGAGCCGGATTGATTTGATTGTTTTAATTAGAAACTCTCATTGTAAACCGTTCGGTCTGTAAATATTTTGTGGTGTACCTTTAGGATAACTAAAACGTTAATTCGTTCTTTTCTTTTTGTGTAGGTTTTAATGTAAGTTTTTCCAAAAATTAATCTGTAATTAATAAACGTTGCCTCGAGTTTAAACCGCGTATCTTAATTCGTCGCGTTGTGTTGCAGGGAATATATTCAAGTATAAGTAGATATTTTATTGTAAATTAAACCTCGCAGCAAATAATTCTACATGCCTGTGTAACGTATTAAAAATCAACCATTGCCTTGCAAGAAGAAACTAGTTACGCACGCAGACCCATTCAGTTGAAATCTGTTAAAATAAAAGGGCTAGCGTGAGACAGTACAGGGCTCCATCTCTCATTCTGCGCGAATTAGCATTGTGTGTTGATAATATTTGTTTAGAGGTGGGCGTGCACAAACGTGTAAAAGATAAATCTCGGTTATAATTGTAAATAGACAATACCGAGTGTTTACATACGCACGGGTCCAGATGACCATTAAAACACCACGAATTATATTTTTAGTGTGTTTATTGTTTTGAATAGATGGATGTGTAACCTGAGAAAAGGACGCTGTATTTTGTTTTTAACGCAGTCACTCAAGCTTGTTTATCCATCACGTTGTTATTTATTTGCACTTACTCTTGTAAGGCTTTGTTTTAATGAGTTTTTGTGTGTCTTTGATTCAGTTTGTTCAAGTAGAATTGTTTGCCTGCGAACTAATTTCTCTTTATATGTAATTTATTGTAATTGTACGCAACTGTGTAAGAATAAATTCCTTGCCTGTGCAATTTTACTGTTGTTATATTTTATATGTACCGTAATCTGCCTTACTAATTGGTTATTTACTTAAAGACCGACATGATTGGTTTTAAAGGGCCACATATTTGGTATAACAATTTTTATTCTGATTTGTTTATGACACAATTGTGGATGTGATTACATTGCTTTTTTTTATTGTGTTTATGTGTAGCTAAACTGATTTTATTTATTTTTTTTATAATTTTGTACGTACTTTAACCTGATTTAATGGTGTTTTGTTGTCTATTGAACCGTTTCATTGTTTTTTGTGTTATTGGATTTATTAATGTACTTGTGCATTTATGAATAAATTGGGTTTTCTTGGTGGTTCTTTCCTAAAATAGTACATTAACGGGTTCAACCATCATTGTGCAAAGCTCGTTAATTTTAATTTGAGTAGTTTCATTGTTTACCTGTCTCACATGATGCAACACTTAACCTCAACAAGCCTATCTAATTCAAATAACAGCGTAATTATCCGCCTTGTAAATAAATTCTAATGTTTTAAATATTCTCAGGAAAGGCCATGTAAGACAAGCAATTAATTTGAGTAATAGTAGCATTATTGTCAGTAAAGTCAAGATAAATCACTTAGCTATTGTTTTGTTCTGGAATTTTCATTCTTGCGAATAAGTTCAAATTACACTTTTCAAGATAGGGTACCTGGAGGACGCTACAGTATGTCTAGGTTTTTTGCTGTGTTTTCCTTGAAGTAAATGCTTTACCAATTATACGTTAAGTTACCACAGCACTATAATAATTTAACGTATGTAGCAGAAATTAAAATTAAAAATTATATTAAACGTAGTAAATTGTGTTTTAACTGTACAATAACAATTACAATTATTTAAAAAAACGATTTCTTTGTTAGATATGACTAAGTCTTTAATTGGTATGTCAAGTGTCTATTTGTGAATGCTCTTATCGATTTCCAATTAGTTTTTTGCAACTTTACACTTACATCACAATTTGATTAAATTTTGTTAAATTTACTCTTTGATTATGACATTTTATATTGTTAACTTTCGACCTTTAGAGGGTGTTCTGATTTTTCATCTTCAATGTAGTTTAATAATATTCAATTTGTTAAAGATGTGGTTATTCTTTACTAAAACTAGATCCCATAGTTGGCTTTATACGTTTATCAAACTGTTGTAATAATAGGAGGGTTATATTTACGTTTTCAGCTTTTTCATTCCTCATAAATTTGTTTCATCATTCAAGGTATTACAATAACTGCAATTGTTATCGAAACGTATAGATTTGTATAAATTTAAATATAAAAATATACACCACTAAACACCCAAAAGCTAAGGTATGTTTTCTACAAACGTCAAAAAATGGCGAGGATCGCGCATTAATACTCACCGCACGTAAACTCTATGAGATTATTGTATTTTAACTTTTGTGGTCCTCAATTAAGCAAAAATCCAAGAAAAAAATTATTTAAAACAATTTTAAGGGATATACATATTTTGATGGTTGTAGAAAAAGTTTTGTTTGTGGCGCGTGCGCGGACTACTTTAGTGATTTAACTCGGCTGCCCCTCGTTAAAAAATTCAATTCTCGATCAATGACTTACGCATAAAAATAGTTTAATTGAAAACTTAATATACACAACGTAAAAATCATAACTATTTGATTTGATTGTGCACCCCTAAAAATAATTTAAAGAATTTTCAACCCCCATGTTATAAACGTACAGGGAAATATTAAAAAATGTAGTTTTTAACAATTTACTAAACACGTGTCTCTTTCACAGTGATGTCAAACGTAAAATATGAAAATTCTTTTTACAGGTAATACCAACCTAACTACGGCAAACAAACAAGTTACTAACTTAGTAACATGCTTCCAAACAGTAATATCCAACTATTTAAATTATTCATTTTTAACTAAATTAAGGTATGTATTACTTAGATTATTGATATCGGTGTTGTGATTAACAGTATTATGCTTTTATGAAAATTGTTCTCATGAGCTAAAATTTTTTTATTATTAAAATCGAAAGTATGATCAAATTGAAGGTGGTAGTTACTAAGTACAGTATCATTTCGTTTGTTTTTAATAGAGTAAAGATGCTGTGACATCTCTTTTTTAATAAATTGTGACATTTGACCAACGTAAGATTTAGGACAGTTTTTGCAATCAATTTTATATATTAAGGTAGACTTATCGTCAAATGGTACTTATTAACAGTATTAAAATTTTTGGAAGTTACATGATTTTTATGCTGTGTTTTATCAAGGATAATTTTTCTAATTTTAGTAGTAACGTTTGGAATATATGGTAAAACAAAATATTTTTTTGAATCATTTTTATCTTTACTTTTAAATTTGTGTCTATTGTGAATCCAATGTATTGCTTTCCTATATGTTTATTAATAAACTGTAGTGGAAAATTATTTGAAATAAACTAAAGCATATATGTCGTTTATTTTAAAATTAATATAATTTAGAGAGTTAAAATTGAGAAATCTTTCAGACCAAACTGTTTTAGTGTACCAGTTGGTGATAATTTTGTTTCCATCATTGATTAAAGTAATGTCTAAGAAATTAGATATTATTTGTTTTCAGTTTCAATAGTAAATTGTATTCTTGGGTGGAAATTATTGAAATGTGTAACAAGTAAATCTTTAAACCTTTGATAAAAATTGATTTTATCATTCCAAAATGGATTATCTAAAGTTTTGTTTTCAATACATTCCATTACTAAATTAGCAATCACCGGCGACAAAGGACTGGCCATAGCAGTGCCAAAAGTTTGTTTATAAAAATAATTTATGTAATGAAAATGGGTTGAGTTGAGTATTAACTCAGCTGCTTTAATAAGGTTTCTTTCTGATAGGTTTGTAAATTTAGAGATATCATCCCATTTGTCTCTAATGCAATTAATTTCTAATCCAGTTGGATTATTAGTAAATAAAGGCTGGACGTCTAAACTAATAAGTTTGTAATTTTTTGGAACGTGATGGTTGTTAACGAATTTATGGAAAAATCACGAGTCCTTAGTGTGAAAAATTGATTTACCAACAACATTATATAAGATTTTGGTTAGAAATTGGAGAATTTGTATGTTGGCGACTGGATATTACCAACGATGGGTCTTAAGGGTATGTTTGTGTTAAGTAACTTAGGTAGTCCATAAATTTTGGGTGGTACTGAATTATAACTTTTTCATGTTTATTCTTCCATTTCATTTTCATTTTTACATTTTCGAATAATTTAATTCACATTTCTTTCAATTTTATTGGTGGGATCATCATTTAATTTAGAATGGGTACTGTATTATAAGTGTTTTGTAACTGTGGCTTCCTATTAGTGGAGTTTATCGGCCTATTTCCACAGTTTATGCTTTTGAGCGCGACGTTTCGGAAGTGGACTCTGCTTCCGTTATCAGACTTAGTCCTGAGAAGGACTGTTTTCGCACTTGAGTCGGAATTCATATGTTATATATAATTTTTCCCCAAGCACTTGACTACTCTCAGATTCGAACTTGGTACTTTTCACTTACTAGTCTGACACCTTTACCACTGAGCCACTGAGCAATCCAATATATATTTTTTAGAACTTATGTATGTATTAAACTTTTTCGTGGTTGCGCAGAAGTTTATTGCGCATGTTGCGCCGTAACTTCTTGCGTAGGTGTATTGCGCTTAAGCTCTTCGCGCATTATTGAAATCCACATGGTTTTCATTTCTACATTAGCTTGGCTTATTGGATTTTCTACTAGTGCGATGTATGTGGCTTCTTGGAGTTTCCGACGAGTTGTTTTCTCGTCCTTTGCCACTATCTGTATGTTATCCCATTGGATGCGGTGGTCTTCGTTCCAGACATGTTCGGCGATTCTCGATCTTTCTGTTTCGTTCTTACGGACGTTGTTCTTGTGTTCCTGAGTTCTCACTTTGAGTGGTCTACTGCTCTCTCCTATGTATCCTCTGCGGCATTCGCATGGTAGATTGTATACACAATTCTTCGAATTCTGATCTTCATTGTTTGGTTTTGGTTAGTATTCCCCTGAGCGTTTTGGTCGATTTGAAGGCAGTACGTATCTTGTATTTGCTGCCTGTTCCTTCGTGTTTTGTCTGAGGTACCTTGTATATATGGTATTATCGCTGTATATCTAGGTTCTTCCTTTTCGGTTACCCTTTCCCTGTTTAGGTTAGGTGTTAGATCGGGGTAGCCATTTTCTTTGAGTGTTCTAGCGATATTTTCTTCTTCTTTGTTCAGGTCCTCTTGTTTTGAGCATATTGTTTTTGCTCTATCTTACAAGCATTTTGCTCCTTACGCTGGAAAAACATAAGGGGGAGTTCTCCGATTACCAGAGAACTAGCCTTACCCCACTCTACAGCAAACCTCCGCATCTGTACGCCTACCAATGATTCACAAGGAAAGAATTCCTCTGAGAACAATTGTGAGCTCGAGAAATTCACACTATCTGCTAAGTATCATCACACCCTTATCGGAAAAAACCGAGTCTATGGTCTTCGTGGAAACTATCAGAAACTTCCAACCAAACCACGAAGAAATACTGGTAAGCTTCGACATTGTGAGTCTATTCGCAAATGCCTACCGATAAGGCACTAACTATTGTAACGGTATAAACGGGTGGTAGAACGGGATTACAGATAAATTGGCCCCTTTTTGCCTCGACTAGTCAGCGTGCGGATCGTGGATTGATGTTAATAATTTTGCACATCCAGAATAATAAATCGTACGTCAGTCAAAATAGGGGATGAAGTCAAAATCGTTTCGGTTAAGGGCGCCAGGATATTTGATAGACAAAAATAAGGGTTGTCGTGCCAAAATTACGAGTACATAGCGTGTCTAAACATCCAAAAAACATGCGCTTACCTATTCGTAATCAATCCCAGGTGGGCTGGACAGCAATTCAGCAAACCACCTAAAATCGGGCTTAAAAAAAAAACACTACACGCTTGTCAAATAAAAGCGTGATCAACACTCAATAACGTTACGTTAATACACCTCCGTGTAAATAATTTGACGTTAACTAATAATCAAAACAAAACACAAAAAAATTCAAATAAAACACTAAATATTAAGAACGCTATTACTCAATAAAATAGAAACAAAATTACGTTATTACTCAATAATAAAAAACTAACTTCGTTACGTTATAACTAAATTATCGGTAAATTTGCAAAACAAAAAACTGGTATGCAACACAGAAGGGTTTCAGAGAATACCAAACACATTTATAAAACAAAACAAAGCTATAATAAAATAATAAAATCAGTATAAATATAGACATACGAAAATGCGTATAAACAAAACAAAAAATAATACAAAGGCTTATTAGGCGTCAGGTCGTCTGATCAGAGTTCTGCTTTAGCCAGTCTAAATCGTTTAACCTAAATATAAATAAACCGTGGATTATATATCCACACAACTACAGGGTCAATTGCCCTTTACTAATAAAATAAAAAGGTGTGAAGGCGGAGCGTTAGAGTTACGATTAATTCCAATAACTAAATTCAAAACACAGTTTAAATTAACAAAAAAAAACGAGACACAACTCCGCTTTCAAACCTTCAACAAATAAAATAATTCGAAACACAAAACAATCTTAAAAGTTTTCAATAAAAAAACACAATGTTATAATACCTTACAAGGTCTAGATAGCACCTCCTCTGTGTTACAACGGATGGTACGAACCAGGTGATCGGCTACAGCTATAACGGGGAATGGAAACTCCCAGGTCCGGCAAAATGATGATAAAATGTTGACTGATATTCTGTTATACACGAACAATTTCTTAAGTTGACTCGTTAAAATGTTACTGCATTAACCAAAACTTATTGTACAATAATAATGTGAGCGTTCAAAAATTGTTTGATAACTTTTAGCTTTTAATGTTCTTTTTAAATAATTTTATTTTCCACTAAAACTCCTTAATAATTTGTTTAAATAACTAAATATATTTTAATATATTGCGATAGTTTCTTTGTATCTTTACACACGCTTTGTACGATAAATAGGTGGCACTGTAAGAACGATGATTTTAAGTAAATCCGCAAAGGCGATATAAACCAAAAGTCCATCGACGCACTAAAAAAAACACGAAGATGTCCTCCAGGTAATTTTACGTAAAACCGAAATCGGCACTAGGTATAATCCTTTGGTGAATGAACAATTTTCATAAATCCCTTTCACAGGTTACTTCAGTAGTTAAACTACCCTTATTACACAAAAAGTACGTTCGTTAAACACCACAAGGTCCAAAGTATCAACGTTCTAAATCACCCCCCTAAGCGTAACACAAGCGGCAACGTGCAACTACTCGAAAACGAGACCTGTCTAAGACTGCCAAAAATTATTAACAATTTCCATTTTGGATTTTTTTTTAATCCCTCTCTTAAAAAAATCTTATCTACTTTAATTCCACCAATTAAAAAAACGGAAGGAGAAACCAAAGTACCCCCAATACTATAAATTCGTTTCCGTCCGTAAGGACTCGGTAAATTTTGAAAAACTAACCGTCAGCAAGATCAACGAATACAGCCTCTGTATGTTTACCTTAAGGTACGAACAATAAGACCCACATGCAATCTCTATAAATCAAAACCACAATACCTAATAATAAACTGGACAACTATAACTAAGCGTCTACATGTCGCTAACATGACATACGCCGATAATTCCACACTACTTATTTAAATTACTTAACTTTCTATTATATTTTTCGGAAATCAAACGAAATAAACCTTATTTAAACTTATATACAACTATTTACAAATAAACGTTAATCAAACTTCAATAAACGGGGAAATAATAAGGAAAAACAACCTAAATTACAAAAAAAAAATAATTTACAAATAACGAATCTAAAGCTCGCCATACACGTTAAACCCAAATTTACTATAAACACTAAATTTGACAACAAAAAAATATTTATATACGGAATCTAACTAAGTACATAGAACTACAAACAAAATTACCCAATACGTATACAGGGTGTTCAAAATACCCTGACACTCCCTTACAAAATATTTTCCTTCGGAAAATATATCCGAAAACAACTTAACTCTACCGGCAACCTACGCCAGGAACAAAAACAAAACTAACACTAACTACAAACGTTAACTCCCACAAACTAAATGTACGAAGAAGTACGGAAAATGCGGTGGTGCTGGTCAGGAAAGACCCTCGCAACACCCTCAAAAGCTAGTGATGTGCTACCGCTCGCACACACCACTAGTTGGGACTATAGGGCCCAAAACCTAAAACAAAGTTACAACTTTAAACTGTTGGGGTCCGTGAAGCGAACCACCAACAGAGGCGCAAATGAAAATCCGGTAAAAAAATAAAACTACGATAAACAAAACGGACGACGAAACCAACCATGACCTTTGATAGGCAGAGGGGGAACCGGTACTGGCATAACTGTATATATAAACATCGAAACTAAAGCTCGACAACTCCACAAAGTCAACAAAACTCCACAAACTCCACAAAACTCCACAAAACTCCATAAACTCCACAAAACTCCACAAAACTCCATAAACTCAACAAACTCAACGCGTCCCTCGAGGCGGCAAGAGGGTGGTTCCAACTCCCTCCCCCGAACTCGAGTTCTGCCTCCTTGGTACTACAAAACAAAACTTCCACAGTCACGTTCGGTAAAATAAGTCAAAGTCGAGAAGACAAAAAAAATTGGATCAAATCCACGATAAACGACAAACCCAAAAATGATCCGCTAAGGATCCGAAAAGGCACAACAAGGTGCAACAACGGTACACGCGTTTGGCTGGTGCACTGAAACTCCGCGTCAAGAGCATACGGAAGAGGCCGGGCCACGGTTCACGAGATCCCCGCTTTCCGTTATTCCACAACCGTATACGCAAGACCCAAAATCGCAACACCTCCAACCAAACTCGCTACGCCTACTTGATTAGTCGCCTCTTACGACAAGCAGTGGCATCTGCTGTAGGAAAATTCTTACTCCGTCCCTACACAGAGAAAACGTCCAAGAGGACTTTAATCGACATTAGGATTTGGCTTAAGATCTTTAGCATTCCACACTCCCTTCGAAATTCCTGAAGCGTCAGACAGTTCGTAAGTCTGATACGAAACCTTTCTCTTAATATAAAATGGACCGATAAATTTAGGCGCTAACTTAGCTGCAAAATAACGAGACGCGTCCGATAAAACATAATTTTTCCGCCATACGGTATCTCCTACTTCAAAATTCGCTAAACGTCTACGTAAATCATAATTTTGTTTACTCTTAATATACGCGGCATTAAGTCTTTTCTTAATATCGTTATAAACAACGCGAAAAATTTCACTTCTTTCTAACAACGGTGTTCTGTCGGCAAAATTTACATTATCTAGATCGGTACTGTTCGTCGGTATACCCTGCTGTGATCCGTCTATGATCATTTCTCTCCCAAAGTTCGCGAAATAAGGCGTAAGGCCGGTAACTTCATGAGTTGCTGTGCGAATGGCACAGGCAACTTGCGCTAAATACTTATCCCAATTACGTTGATTATCTTCGATATACGACGCTAACATCGTCTTCATAACTCTATTAACACGTTCTGATGGATTCGCCTGAGGATGGTAATTTGCGTTAAATATAATTTTGGCGTTATAAGACGTAACCATTTTCTGAAATTCTTTACTCCTAAATTGTGATCCATTGTCACACAAAACGTACAACGGTACTCCAAACATAAGAAAAACATTCTCTTCGATATTCTTAACTACACTTGCAGCGGTAGCGGCACGTAACGGAAAGAAAAGTACAAATTTCGAAAAATAATCGGCAACTACTAAAACATATGAATAACCTCGAGATGATCTCGGTAACGGTCCTACAATATCCGTGGCAATCATTTGCCAGGGCTTGTCGATAACGGATGTTTTGCCATGAGGCCGGCCGGTTTCTTCTGTTCCGGTTTATGTCTAATACAAGTCTCACAATGTCGAACGTAACGTACTACATCTGCCTTTAATTTTGGCCAATAATACTGTCGTGAAATTCTTTCATAAGTCTTAAAATTCCTGCATGTCCTGCTCTAGGGTCATCATGACACCGCGATAATATCTGGGATCGTTCTCCCTTCGGCACTACAACTCTCCACTGTTCCTCATCGTTTCTCAACTTCGGATAACTACACTTAGCATGCTTCAATAACTTTCCATTTTCTATCCGCCATTGCGGGTACGCGATAGGTCTTGCCTTAACATTCTTCTTCATCCGCGTCAACCACTTATCGTCATCTTTTACATCTTCTACTTCCTTTCTTCGTCTCCTACTATAGTCTCATCTGGTAAGTCAACATCGGGTTTACTCGTCACTTCAAGTGCGTCAATAACTGGTACGGAACGCGATAATGTATCCGGTACAACATGATCCTTTCCTTTACGATGAATAATCTCGAAACTATACTGCTGAAGGCGTATAGCCCAACGCGCTAATCGACCGGTAGGTTCCTTTAAATTATGTAGCCAAACTAACGATGCGTGATCGGTAATAACCGTAAATTCTGCTCCCTCCAAATATGGACGTAATTTCTCTACTGACCAAAGTACTGCTAAACACTCTTTTTCGGTAGTCGAAAACTTTCTTTCATTTTTCGTCAATGATCTGCTGTTATAACAAATGACTCTTTCTTCACCATCAATGGTCTGCGTTAGTACTGATCCAATGCCATAATCTGAAGCGTCAGTTTGCACAGTAAATGGTAGCGAAAAATCTGGACACGATAATATGGGTGCGGTAACTAAACAATCCTTAATAATTCCAAAGCTTTCACAATCTTCATCCCAAACAAATTTTGCAAATTTCTTTAATAATTTCGTTAAAGGCGCTATAATCGTAGAAAAATTTTGAATAAAACGACGGTACCAACTAGCTATTCCGATAACTCTTTACTTCCGTAGCACTCTTAGGTGTCGGTATCTTTAAAATTGCGTTAACTTTGTCCGGATCGACCGATAACCCATCCGCGTTAATTACGTAACCTAAATATCGTAACTCCGATTGACAAAAGGTACATTGTCCCTGCCTAACGTTATTCCTGCCTCCGTAAATCGACGAAAACTTCTTGTAGAACTTCTAGGTGTTTCTCATATGTAGGTGTACAAATAATCGTATCATCAAGATAAACGAAAACATAAGGTTCTAACTCTGGTCCCAAAACTCGGTCAATAAATCGTTGCCAACTGGCTGGTGCGTTAGCCAAACCGAACGGTAGTCGTTTAAACTGAAATAATCCCCTGTTGGGTACAGTAAAAGCGGTATATTGCTTAGAGTCTTCAGCCATTGGTATCTGCCAATATGCTGACTTAATGTCCAACGACGATATGTATTTTGCGTCACGTAAACGGTCTAAAATTGCTGAAACGTACGGTAACGGATATGCATCTCGCTCGGTAACTTTATTTACTTTTCGAAAATCCACGCAAAACCTATAACTCCCATCCTTCTTCTTTACTAGTAGTATCGGACTTGACCAAGCGCTATTAGATTTCTCAATCACATCCATCTTCAACATTTTTCCAACTCGAGATCTATTTGTTGCTGAATAAACGGTGACACACGATAATATCGTTGCTTAATTGGTTCGCTATTGGTCTTAATATGGTGTTGAACTAAAGAAGTACATCCAATTTCTTTACCTTCGATAGACGTGAAATAATCGGTGACTAACTTGTCTAATCTCTGCAATTGATCGCTACTCAAATCTAATCGGGACTGTATTCCAGGCTCTCCATTCTCCAAAGCTTCAATTGTTTCTAAATTTTCAAATCTCCACTCGCCTTTACGTAAATCCGGTATGATGTTAGTCTGTTTCCAAAAGTCTACTCCCAAAATAAGATGATGCGGTATATCCGGTACAACAAGAACATTTAAAATGACAACTTTTCCCTTAATTTCGATTGGTACAGTCGCGGTACCTATACTCCTAACTGACTGACCGTTTGCTACAACACACGTTGACGTAAATTGTTTATCTAACTTAACTCCTAAATGACTTAATTTCTTCCAACCTTTTTCTCCTAATATGGTCTTCGTTGACCCACTATCCAACAAACCTAATAACTCTTGTCCGTAAATTTTAACGTTCACAAATGGTCTTTCATCTGAATCTTTAGAATCAAAAACGTAATCCAAAACAACTTTAGTCTTTAAAAATTTCGCGTCATCCCTAGCTCTTAATGAATTATAATACACTGCCGACTTAACAAAAATTCTAGAAGACAATACGCGGCTCTTTATTGTCTCCGTAATCCGTTTCCCGAATTCGAACACTTAGGACAATTCTTAACCGTAAAATCCTTCTTTCCACAACGATAACAATAACGATTCTTAATGGTATCCTTACAACTCGACGCTAGATGTCCGGTCTTCTGACAATTCCAACATGATCTTCCCTCAACTCTACTCGGCGTTATCTTTCCTTCCTGGATCGGTACTTCCTTATTCTTGATCGTGACAACCGGTGGGGTTTCTCCCACGTACGCTAAATCTACTTCTAGATCGGAGCGTTTCCGACTAGGCGGTACATAACTATTCATTGCTTGAACTCTTTCTTCGATAAGTCTTCCATACTTAATTAATTCGTTAATCGAGTTAACCTCCGTTAGACCTAATTGTGCCTGATAAGAAGGCGCGATATTTTTCCGCAAAATCCGTAATTGCTTATCCTCCGACAAAGTTTCGTTCAAACGCGAAAATAAAGTCCGCATAACAGCGATATAAATTCCTATAGTCTCGTCCGTACCCTGAGTACGACGCTTAATCTCATCTAATAATCTATCGTCATAATCTATTGGCTGGAATTGAATTTTCAACAATTCCACCAACTCACCCAAGTCCTAACTTCCCTTCTAACGGAACGAACGTAAATCAAAGCGTTACCCGTAAATAAATCTAAACATTCCGAAAATAATTGTGCGTCATCAACTCTACGTGAAATCTGTAATTCTGAAATCCGTTCCAAAAAGCACTTAGCGATAAAGATTTAGTATCTCCCGAAAATGATAAATTCCACTTGCAAACCGGTGTACTTTTTACAACTACATTCCTAACAGGTGATGTACTTAAATTTAAATTACTAATCGGTACTGAAATATCTGTATTTGAATTTTGATCGTCATTATTCGAAACACTGCTTACTACTTCCAAAGGTGAACTTTTGAAACTACACGTTTATCCAAAATTTCGTACGTAGACTGAGCTACCGCAATTTCAACAAACAAACTTTCTTTAATCTTAACATCGATATCGGTTTTCGGAATTGAATTATTAACTCTACCTAACAAATGTTTGAGCTTGGTTTCTATGGTCGTTAAAATTTTTGTGGACGGATTAATTTTGACTTCCTCTAATAATTTTCCTAATTCCAATTTCGTTTCCTCAATAGCAATCTTATCTGTTTCAAAATCGAAAGGATAATCGGGACGTGATGCAATTTTACCACTACTCTCCTCGCTTAAAATATTCCGTAATAAAGCTCGTAACGCAGTTACCTAACGAAAGATCACCACCTCTAACCGCTATCTCATATCTTACCTCACTAGGTGTAAGCCTATCTACATTAATTTTATAACCCATATTTAATCTTTCGATACGTATATAAAAACTTAATTCAACAATAAAATAATCCTGAAGCGAAAATACTGAAATACTATCCTAAGATGTCACCAAAAATAAAAATCTACGAGAAAACCACCTAAAATGTCCCACGTTGAAGCGCCAACTTTACCTGTAACGGTATAAACGGGTGGTAGAACGGGATTACAGATAAATTGGCCCTTTTGCCTCGACTAGTCAGCGTGCGGATCGTGGATTGATGTTAATAATTTTGCACATCCAGAATAATAAATCGTACGTCAGTCAAAATAGGGATGAAGTCAAAATCGTTTCGGTTAAGGGCGCCAGGATATTTGATAGACAAAAATAAGGGTTGTCGTGCCAAAATTACGAGTACATAGCGTGTCTAAACATCCAAAAACATGCGCTTACCTATTCGTAATCAATCCCAGGTGGCTGGACAGCAATTCAGCAAACCACCTAAAATCGGGCTTAAAAAACACTACACACTTGTCAAATAAAAGCGTGATCAACACTCAATAACGTTACGTTAATACACCTCCGTGTAAATAATTTGACGTTAACTAATAATCAAAACAAAACACAAAAAATTCAAATAAAACACTAAATATTAAGAACGCTATTACTCAATAAAATAGAAACAAAAATTACGTTATTACTCAATAATAAAAAAACTAACTTCGTTACGTTATAACTTAAATTATCGGTAAATTTGCAAAAACAAAAAAACTGGTATGCAACACAGAAGGGTTTTCAGAGAATACCAAACACATTTATAAAACAAAACAAAGCTATAATAAAATAATAAAATCAGTATAAATATAGACATACGAAAATGCGTATAAACAAAACAAAAAAATAATACAAAGGCTTATTAGGCGTCAGGTCGTCTGATCAGAGTTCTGCTTTAGCCAGTCTAAATCGTTTAACCTAAATATAAATAAACCGTGGATTATATATCCACACAACTACAGGGTCAATTGCCCTTTACTAATAAAATAAAAAGTGTGAAGGCGGAGCGTTAGAGTTACGATTAATTCCAATAACTAAATTCAAAACACAGTTTAAATTAACAAAAAAACGAGACACAACTCCGCTTTCAAACCTTCAACAAATAAAATAATTCGAAACACAAAACAATCTTAAAAGTTTTCAATAAAAAACACAATGTTATAATACCTTAAAGGTCTAGATAGCACCTCCTCTGTGTTACAACGGATGGTACGAACCAGGTGATCGGCTACAGCTATAACGGAATGGAAACTCCCAGGTCCGGCAAAATGATGATAAAATGTTGACTGATATTCTGTTATACACGAACAATTTCTTAAGTTGACTCGTTAAAATGTTACTGCATTAACCAAAACTTATTGTACAATAATAATGTGAGCGTTCAAAATTGTTTGATAACTTTAGCTTTTAATGTTCTTTTAAATAATTTTATTTTCCACTAAAACTCCTTAATAATTTGTTTAAATAACTAAATATATTTTAATATATTGCGATAGTTTCTTTTATCTTTACACACGCTTTGTACGATAAATAGGTGGCACTGTAAGAACGATGATTTTAAGTAAATCCGCAAAGGCGATATAAACCAAAAGTCCATCGACGCACTAAAAAACACGAAGATGTCCTCCAGGTAATTTTACGTAAAACCAAAATCGGCACTAGGTATAATCCTTTGGTGAATGAACAATTTTCATAAATCCCTTTCACAGGTTACTTCAGTAGTTAAACTACCCTTATTACACAAAAAGTACGTTCGTTAAACACCACAAGGTCCAAAGTATCAACGTTCTAAATCACCCCTAAGCGTAACACAAGCGGCAACGTGCAACTACTCGAAAACGAGACCTGTCTAAGACTGCCAAAATTATTAACAATTTCCATTTTGGATTTTTAATCCTCTCTTAAAAAATCTTATCTACTTTAATTCCACCAATTAAAAAACGGAAGGAGAAACCAAAGTACCCCAATACTATAAATTCGTTTCCGTCCGTAAGGACTCGGTAAATTTTGAAAACTAACCGTCAGCAAGATCAACGAATACAGCCTCTGTATGTTTACCTTAAGTACGAACAATAAGACCCACATGCAATCTCTATAAATCAAAACCACAATACCTAATAATAAACTGGACAACTATAACTAAGCGTCTATGTCGCTAACATGACGTAATACGCCGATAATTCCACACTACTTATTTAAATTACTTAACTTTCTATTATATTTTTCGGAAATCAAACGAAATAAACCTTATTTAAACTTATATACAACTATTTACAAATAAACGTTAATCAAACTTCAATAAACGGGGAAATAATAAGGAAAAACAACCTAAATTACAAAAAAAAAATAATTTACAAATAACGAATCTAAAGCTCGCCATACACGTTAAACCCAAATTTACTATAAAACACTAAATTTGACCACAAAAAAAATATTTATATACGGAATCTAACTAAGTACATAGAACTACAAACAAAATTACCCAATACGTATACAGGGTGTTCAAAATACCCTGACACTATCATAAGGGACAAGCTGGAAAAGGATGAAACGTTAGACGAACGCACGCAACTCTCGGTAAACACAATAATGGAACTTCTGACAATATGCATAAGCACTACATACTTCCAGGTAGAAGACAAATTATACCAACAAGAGTTTGGGATGGCGATGGGTTTCCCACTATCACCTATAGTGAGCAATATATAATATATATATATATATATATATATATATATACAGGGTTCCGAGGAACTGTACAAACTGAAATGGTATTTCCTTGGGTCAATTAGTAAAAATTTCCATAAACATAGTCTGATTGCAAGTACGTACAAGCGTTTAAAGTTTACAATGATCACATATTTTTAAGTAATTTTATTATCAACTGGAAAACAAACGAAACAATCTGTATTTATTCGTTTGTGTTCTAATATGACAAAGTGGATTAGTAAATTAATGTAATTTAAATTTAAAATGCTTTTCAATTTTCTAACGAAGAGTATGCTGACATCATTTACATTTATGGATTTTGGTGAATGGAAAGAGCTGCCGTTATGGAATATGAACGAAGATTTCTCAACAGGAGGATTCCAAATCACTAAACCTTTTCTTCTGTGTTTCAACACGTTCGAACTCATGGTTCATTTCCATCAGTTTCAATAAGATCTGATCGTCCTGTGGAGTTAAATGTGAATGAGCAAAAAAACATTCTACAGATGGTTGATCGGAGTCCAGGGTTGAGTTCGAACGTGATGAAACACAGAAGAAAAGGTTTGGTGATTTGGAACTCCTGTTAAATCTTCGTTCATGTTTAACGGCAGCTCTCGCATTTCCATCACAAAATCCATAAATGTAAATGATGTCTGCATACTCTTCGTTAGAAAATTGAAAAGGCATTTTAAATTTAAATTACACTTAATTTACTACAATCCACTTTGTCATTATTAGAACACAAACGAATAAATGACAGATTGTTTCGGTTTTGTTTTTCCAGTTGACTAATAATAATTACTTTTGAAAAATATGTGCTCATTTATAAACTTTAAACGCTTGTATCTGGGTAACATTATGAATCAGACCTATGTTTATGGGACTCTTTTACTTAAATTGACCAAGGAAAATACCATTTCAGTTTGTACAATTCCTCACGGATACTATATATATATATATATATATATATATATATATATATATATATATATATATATATATATATGCGAATTCACAGAAAAACCAAGGATGTGGCTTAGATACGTGGACGATACCTTAGTAGTTTGGCAACACGGCAAGTATAGGCTAGATGAATTCCTAGATCATCTAAATAGCCGCGCACCCTCCATCAAATTCACAATGGAATTGGAGTCGGAACAAAGACTGTCATTCCTGGATGTACTTGTACACAGGAATGACAACACTTTCACGACAAGTGTGTACAGGAAACCTACCCACACGGGGAAGTACCTACCCTTAAAGCAACTGGATACCTCGATTTTATACCTAACCTAAACTACAACTCCAATCATCACAAAAACGTGAAGTTAGGCGTGGCAAAATGCTTGTACGATAGAGCAAAAACAATATGCTCAAAACAAGAGGACCTGAACAAAGAAAAAGAAAATATCGCTAGAACACTCAAAGAAAATGGCTTCCCTGACCTAACCTAAACAGGGAAAGGGTAACCGAAAAAGAAGAACCTAAATATACAGCGATAATACCATATATACAAGGTACCTCAGACAAAATACGAAGGATAGGTAGCAAATACAAGATACGCACTGTCTTCAAATCGACCAGAACGCTCAGGGGAATACTAACCAAAACCAAACCATACAATGAAGATCAGAATTCCAAGAATTATGTATACAACCTACCATGCGAATGCGGCAGAGCATACATAGGAGAGAGCAGTAGACCACTCAAAGTGAGAACACAGGAACACAAGAACAACGTCCGTAAGTTCAAAAAAATATATATTGGATTACTCTGTGGCTCAGCGGTAAAGGTGTCAGACTAGCAAGTGAAAGGTACCAAGTTCGAATCTGAGAGTAGTCAAGTGCTTGGGGACAAAAATTATATATAACATATGAATTCGACTCAAGTGCGAAAACAGTCCTTCTCAGGACTAAGCCTGATGACGGAAGCAGAGTCCGCTTCCGAAATGTCGCGCTCAAAAAGCATAAACTGTGGAAATAGGCCGATAAACAACACTAATTAGAATAGGTAGTTGGGCTGTTAAGCAAAGTTGACATTTTTTGTTTATATGTAGTTGGAAGAATAATAGTTTTATTTGCTTTATCACATTTAGTTATGATCATATGATTCAATAATTTTCACCCAAGCAATAAAATTTACTATTGAAACTGAAAATAACCAAAAACTTAATTTCTTAGATATTATTTTAATCAGTGATGGAAACAAATTTATCACTAACTGGTACACTAAACAGTTCGGTCTGAAAGATATCTCAATTGTAACTCTCTAAATTATATTAATTTTAAAATAAACGACATATATGCTTTAGTTGATCGAGCGATTGTTTTATCTCACCCATAATTTAGACCTTAATAAGATTAGGAACGCTTTAATTAAAAATCATTTTCCGCTACAGTTTATTAATAAACACATAGGAAATTTAAAATTTAAGAAATTTAAAAGTAAAGATAAATATGATTAAAAAAAATATTTTGTTTTACCATATATTCCAAACATTACTACTAAAATTAGAAAAATCATCCTCGATAAAATACAGTATAAAAATCATATAAAGTTCAAAAATGTTAACTCTGTTAATAGCTTACATTCTAAACTGAAAACTAGGGTACCATTTAACGATAAGTCTACCTTAATATAAAAAATTGATTGCAAAAACTGACCTAAATCTTACGTTGGTCAAACGTCACAATTTATTAAAAAGCGGATGTCACAGAATATTTACTCTATTAAAAACAAACGTAATGATACCGCACTTAGTAACTACCACCTTCAATTTGGTCATACTTTCGATTTTCATAATAAAAAAATTTTAGCTCATGAGAACAATTTTCATAAAAGATCATTTATTGAAATGTTTTACGTCCAAAAGTACAATACTTTTAATCATAAAACCGATATCAAAAATCTAAGTAATATATACCTTAATTTAATTAAAAATAAATGATTTAAATAGTTAGATATTAATGTTTGGAGGCATGTTACCAAGTTGGTAAATTGTTTCCCATAGTTAGGTTTTTAGTAAAATTGTTAAAAACGATATCTTTTAATATTTCCCTGTACTTTTTTAATATGGGGGTTGATGGTTTACCCGGTTTTGCGGTAATATACAAAAGGTTTTTACTTTCAATGACAATAAAATGAAAATTCTGTTAATTATTTTTAGGGGAGCAACGTTGAACAACCAAAACAATTAGTTACGTTTTTTTCCGTTATGTACGTTAAGTTGTACAAATATTGATATAAAAATTTTCAATTAAACTATTTTGTGCGTAAGCCATAATGCATGATGTTTACGGTAAGCTCTAAATAATAATTTGTATATGATAACTATTATTAATGTAGTTTTACTCTGTTATTTACGAAAATAATTTTTTTTTTATTTCTGAAGAAGGGAATAAATAATAACTGCATTTGATATTTCCGAAACGTACGTAAAATAAAGATAATATGTTAATCACAACTACTGTTGGAATTTTTCAACTTTTCCGATTTGTAATTCGAACTGTGGTGACCAGGAAATAACTACAATTTAAACACTATTACCTATAAACATATGTCGTAGAAGGCTTCGTTCCCGAGATACAGGGTGTTGAATGTAATTTTTTTTTCTCAAATTTTCATTATAACTCATAAACGAATGCTTAGATTTTTTTCATGTTGGGGGGATAATGTCTATTAATTAAGGGGCATAAAACAAGCGATAATAATGTTCACAAACTTGCACAGTGGCGGAGTGGAGGGGGTGCTCAACCCCTTTCATAAACAGAACTTCTACGCCAATGACTATTTTTAAAAAAACTGTTATTTTCATTATCTACATACAGTTTAACAAAAATAATGTACCTTCTTCTGTTTCGAAATTCCTGTGCATTTCCGAGTTATTTTGATTTTTAGTGTTTGATGTAAAATTTTTAATAAAAAAGATATAATAAAACATTTAGAGCCATTTTAGTACCTAACGATCGTTTCTTTAAAATTTCAAATACATTTTCATTTATAAATAGGTAGGTTATCGGTTTTTTAGTATCCATTGTTATTATCCTCGTATAAAAGAAATGCATAATTATTATTGTTATACTTTCTGTATACTTATGTATGTATCAATTTCGCCATAAACATGTATGTAGTTTTTAAGTGAGATTCTAATAAGTTATAGACCGCTGCTCACTTGCTCTCATTAAAGAGCCGCCACTGTATCAATCCATACTCAAATGCAAGACTTTTGTAAATTGAAATCTGTTTAGTACACTAATTTTAACAATCCTTATTTATTATTGTAACAATACTTAATTAATAATTGTGAAATTAATAAGAATTCTTAGCAATAACGATTTATAAATAAATAACAATAACACTAGTATAACAAAATTACACTTTGTTCAAAATGTAAACCGTTCTTTTCAATACACATTTCACAGCGACGTACAACAGAACGTCTTAAGTTAATTACTTAAATGATGCACCCTTATTTCATTGCAAGCATCTCTGATGCGATTGTGAAGTTCTTCAAGTGTATTAACCGGAGTGGTATACACTTTTCCTTCATGAATCCCATACAAAAAGTCAAGTGGCGTTAAATCGGGATCTAGGAGGCCACGCCACTGGACTTCCACGACCTATCCACCTCCCCGGGTAGTTATTGTTTAGCCAATTTCTAACATTTCTGCCATAATGGGCCGGACATCCATCAAGCTGAAACCAAGAATGTCCTCTTAAATTCAAAGGAATGTCTTCCCACATATTAACATGTTCTTCATCTAAAAATTGTAGGAAATTTTCTGAATTTACACGTTGTGGCAAGAAATAAGGTCCAAACACGTGGTTGCCGTAAATTCCAATCCAGACATGTGTACTAAAGACGTTCTATTGTACGTCGCTGTGAAATGTGTATTGAAAAGAACGGTTTACATTTTGAACAAAGTGTCTAATTTTATTATACTAGTGTTATTGTTATTTATTTATAAAGCGTTATTGCTAAGAATTTTATTAATTTCACAATTAAGTATTGTTACAATAATAAATAAGGATTGTTAAAATTAGTGTACTAAACAGATTTCAATTTACAAAAGTCTTGTATTTGAGTATGGATTGATACAGTGGCGGCTCTTTAATGAGAGCAAGTGAGCAGCGGTCTACAACTTATTAGAATCTCACATAAAACTACATACATGTTTATGGCGAAATTGATACATACATAATGATACAGAAAGTATTGACCGCATAAAATAATAATTATGCATTTCTTTTATACGAGGATAATAACAATGGATACTAAAAAACCGATAACCTACCTATTTATAAATGAAAATGTATTTGAAATTTTAAAGAAACGATTGTTAGGTACTAAAATGACTCTAAATGTTTTATTATATCTTTTTATTAAAACTTTATATTCAATTATTCACATAAAGCACATTACTTAACTTAGTACCACATCAAACACTAAAATCAACATAACTCGAAACGCACAGGAATTTCGAAACAGAAGAAGGTACATTATTTTGTTAAACTGTATGTAGATAACGAAAATAACAGTTTTTTAAAAATAGTCATTGGCTAGAAGTTCTGTTTATGAAAAGGGTTGAGCACCCTCCACTGCCACTGTGCAAGTTTGTGAACATTCTTATCGCTTGTTTTATGCCCTTAATTGATAGACATTATCAACATGAAAAAATCTAAGCATTCGTTTATGAGTTATAATGAAAATTTGAGAAAAATTATATTCAACACCCTGTATCTCGGAAACGAAGCCTTCTACGACATATGTTTATAGGAACTTTTCTTTTTAGAAACATGTGTTCTATCTCCTGTTAAAGTTTTTCTACAAAAAACTGACTCACTCTGTATAATAATGGTTAAAGTGTACATTTTCATAATGATTGTAATATATTAACTTAATCAAATAAATCGAACAAAATGTATGTATTTATACTAGACAGGGTCAATATCACTATAGCAATACATGCTAGCCCAAACTTCAACAGTAGTGTATAATTAGGTGGATACACTTTTAACACCTTTTAAACTTTTATTTTTTAACTTAAGGATTTGTTCAAATCGGACGGGAATCTTCTAGATCTAGAGCACATATATAATATTTTTAATGGAAACTGTATTGCTTAAGCATCAGCGATGACAACTTAATGTATTGCATACAGGTTAGAATGAAATAAAGATCTGGAACAAACCACCCACCAACTCGTTCGTTGTTATACTTTTACTTTATGCATGCTCACTTAATTTTTGTTGTAGTAATGAACGTATTAACATTATATATTTTTGTTATACAATGGTATTAATAATATAATAAACACTGTAACAATACCATAACATAATTAGTTATTTGTGAATTACAAAATCAATGCACTTTTTATATAAATTTCTTAATTTATGTATGTACTCCTTTTAAACGTTTATCCTACTATTGAAATAATAATTTGAACATAGGATGTATTATTTTTTGTGACATTTAAAAATAATGAATGTATATTTACTTAACTGATGTTTTAAACTAATTTTGTGTCATGCTTATGTAAGTTACCCATGATTTTTCCTACTTATCTCTCAGTATGGTAACCTATGAGACTCTGCGTGTTCTAGTAAAAAAAGTTCAAAGGCGCCGGCTTTCTGAAAAATTCAACTCGTTTATTTATTAAGTAGAAGTACTCAAGCTATAATTTTTATTTTTATACAATTTTGGTCATACATAAGCTTAAAAATTGTCAATAATTGTATCACCCACACTAACATTAATTCGTGGTAAATATTGATTCTTTTAGTTCAGTAGAGCGTTTGGTTCAAGAAGACGTACATTTATTGTATTACATGCTTTTTGTTACTTTGATGTGTGCCATAGGGATAATTTCCATTATACTAGCACTAATGTCTCACTAACAGAGTTAAGACCTCTTTTCTATAATCTAAGGTTAAGACCTATTATTAATATAGTTGTAGTAGCACTATCCACGATGAGAAATAGAAGTTATTTGGAACAAAAAAATATTAAAAATGCAAATATCTGTCACGTATGTGTGACGTTTAAAAAAATGAGTAGTGTGTATGAATATTGAAACTTTTTTTTATGTATGTGTATGTAAATTTTAGCATGAATTATTTTAAATTAGGTTTGATCGATACTATTCTGTGTTCACTTTTTTAATTAAAAATTAAAAACAGTTTAGCGTGTGCATTGTTGATTCTGTAGAGGTTTGTACAGAGTTAGTAGTCCGGCATGCGAATTGTTTTTGCGTTTAAAAATTATTAATAATTTACTGTTATTTTGGAGAGTGAGGTTTTATAATTTTCTGCTTCTATTTGCACGAATGCTTCCTGGTAGACGCAAGTATTGCTATGGCTTATATCGTTCTCTGTCTAGTGCACGTATAGTGGAATGGATGCGGAAATGTTGGTTAGTGTATAACCTGTTGCGGTTGTATTGGGTATTTCGCGTAAGTGTATTTTTGATGTTTACGATTAAAGGATAACCCAATATGGAATTTTGTTGATGTGATTAATATCCAGAGTAATTGAGATGTCATCTAAAGCGTCATGGTGGATTCGCGCTATGTTTTTAGCTTTTTCGTGGTGCATTATATCTAGACATTGATATAAAGAAATTTATGGGGTAGATTACGTTCTTGAGTTTTGGCATAGACTGGCAAATTAAAATTTGGAAACTCGAGTTTTGAACATTTAGTGACGTGAGAAACAATTGATTAATTAACAGACGAGGGACATACAGACATGATTTATACAGACTGTAGTAAGGTCTTTGATAAGGTAGATCACTCAATTCTAGTGAACAAACTACTCAGGACTTCATGGCTCGTTAGTGATAGCTACCTGAATAATAGATCTCTTAGAGTAAACTCCAAATCTGTAGTGTCATCTTCTTTTGTTGCTACCTCTGGGTTCTCACAAGAATAGCATCTCGGGCCTCTATTGTTTAATACCTTCATCAACGATATTGCTATACATGTTCCTGAGCTTATAAGATTTGTATTATTCGTCCTATGGTTTGAAAATTTTTATAGTTGTGAAAACCATAGAAAACCTTCATCTGTTACAAGAGACATTAAGTAGTCTGGAAGAATGGTGTACATTAAATAACCTACAGCTTAACGCCGACAAGTGCAGTGTGATTACATTAAACAAAGGTAATAATCCCATACTCTTTGACTATACATTATCTGGCATTAAATTGAACCAGACACCCATCGTAAGAGATCTAGGTGTTCTTATTGATCAGAGTTTTACTCTTAAAGTCACATTGACAATGTAATCAGTAGAGCTAACAATCTGCTTGGATTTATTATGAGAGTCACAAAAAATTTCAATACCAGAGCGCTCAAAATCCTATTGTGTCTTTAGTAAGACCTGTCCTGGAGTACTGCTGCACAGTTTGACTTGGTCTCTATACCACCAATATCATATTGACAGAATCGAAGCTGTCCAGCGAAGATTCCTTGAAACAATACGCCAAAGGACTTCTGGAACTTACGACGGAGTACCATTTGACCTACAACTTGTCCTTGAATCTTTGGAAAACAGGAGAACTATTGCAAATGTGTTTTTTCTACTTACTCTGAAGAGCTGTTTAGTCAACTTGACTACCCTGTCCCTCAACATCGTACGCGGCATCAGATCCTCTTTAAAGTTACAAACCATGGATGCGACTGTAGGAAATACGCAGGACTTCCGAGATTCATTTCACTGGCCAATGAATTGTACATAGAAATTGACATTTTTCAGTTCAACAACCTGACTTTCAAGCGTTTAGTGAGCGTAATTTATTAAATAATAACTTACAAGCATATTAAATTCAATAAAAATCGTGCTTGGTTTTTTAATAAAAATATAGGAAAAGTGCATTAATGTGTAGTCGATATTCTTTTGTATTACTTCTTTTTATTCTCATTCGCGAGTAAAATATGTCCTAAAAACTTTTATTTTTACCTTTATTTAAGCTGTTATTATTGTCATTTACTTTTACTTTAAATTATTTACCATATCATGTATAGTACCATGCACTAATGTAACTATATATGTAACTATAGTATTAATTAGCTAGTTAAATTTTTATAATCAACTGCGATTTCTGGATGTGCTGGTAAAAACGAAAAACGAGCTGTTTGGCTATACCGTATACATCGCGAGCACAACATGGATTTTGAAAATACTACAATGTTGGTCAACATCGAACTCGAAAATTCTCGGAGCATTAGAGAGGCTATTGAAATAAAACACATTGATACGCTGAACATCAGGCATAATGGATTACGAATTCAATCAACGTGGAAACCAATTCTGATCAATAAACACATAAAAATAATACGATATACAAAGCAGAAAAGAAAAAGAAAACAATAGAAGAGAAAGTGGAGAAAGCTAAAGTGAAAATGCAACAAACGGACCAATGACACCAAGACAAGCACGTAACCAACGATATAAAACGGAACCGCTACCAGAATAAATCAGTTCTATACGACTAACGAGTAGCAGTAACCGTCGACCTAACAGTCTTGTTGAGACTACTACATCATCAACATCAACGGGGACGAGTACCTGGAACTTCGATTTAACACATGGAGGATTCGGAAATTTAAAATTCAACAGGTTGGCTGCATTGAACCTCCCAACTACAAATAACTGTTTTTTCCCAATCTAACACTGTTTTTCAAAAGCTATTAAATAAGAAAAAAGAAGAAATGGTACGTGGGGATATTTTTCCTCTGTTGTTAATTGTTAAAATATTCACTTGTGCGTTGAAAACCCTATTTGTCTCGAATTTCAAAGTAATAAACATAGAGACACGTCTTTTGATTTTGCCGTCGGTTCCACTGCAACTAGTTACTAACGGGCGACATTTTACCCAATTTCGTTCGTATAAAAATTTGAATAACGCAGTTTGGAGTCATATGGAAGAACTCCCGTTTTTCTACTTCAACGTGCGTTTTCTTTTCCTTTTTAAACCTTAATTATATTTAAATCGTAGTTACATAAAATAGATAAAATAAAACATACGCCAAAAAACATTTTCAAATTACGGCTTATTCACAAGACATTAGAACCCTTTAATCATCTTTTCTTCCGCGCTAACAATTCCGATTTCCTTGCTATTACAATCATAAAATTTTTTCGGTCCGCTACCTACAATACTATACGCCACGAAAACAGAAGGTGCATCCATTTCCATGTTACCTCAGAGGTAAGCACGTTTGTTTTCACATGGTTTCCCTACAAGGCCCAATCCATCATTTTGCTAGTTTTAATAACTTCATCCTTATCCTTGTTCACATCTCTGTTCTCTGTTATCTCCTCCAAGTTTTCGTCTTCCATCTTCCCATCCAGGTTTTCAACGTATGTCTCCGCAAATATCTGTTTTCTTTCTTCTGTCCCTTGGCTACTTTCTACCCAGATGTTTTTTTCCTCCTGTTTTATTTTGTGTCAAGAGGTCAACGGGATCAAACTCCTTATATTTTTCATCCTGAATACTTTCTTCGGTAGCGCTATCAGCATTTGCATTGAGACGTGATTGACCGTGGCAATGGCTATAGAGTCAGACAGCCCAACCTTTCTGCAGTTTCAATTGTACTTAAAAGTAAATCGGGTGCAGGTGGCAATACAGTTTTAGGGGGCTCCAAAATATTATTATTTGTTCCCGTTGTTTAAGATGTAAATCATTACCAGTAGTAAGGGGAAGTGACTACAATTTCACTGCGGCCTTATTGACTTCCAAATTGTCATGTATCGATAGTTTTTAATAGATAATGCTGATTTAGGAGCTCTATAGGTTGCGTAATCTATTTTCCATAATTGTCTCTATTGTAAAATTTTCGTGCGTAGAAACTTCTGCGAGGTAATGCAACTTGGGGCGCTTCACGAACATTTTAAAAACATATTTTTCCTTTGTTAAAGAGTGCAGAGCTGGTACCACAGCCAGTAATAGCACGTAGTAACAATAGGTCTTTTTACAAATCGAAAACTTATTTAGACTAGAACAAGAGTATGTTTCAGATTTTATTTCCCCATTCCATGGTTTAAGAAATAAATCACCCTGGTTGGAAAGAACACCTAATATTAGAGGACTAACAGATCTACACCTTGTCCAACGATAATTGTGTTGTGTTGCGATTCCTCAAGTGCAGTCTTTACTATTACAGCTATGTTGATAGAGTGTAGTTCGTAAAATTTTTTATGAATAATCTTCTATTGATAATATTCATTTCATCACATCGAGGCTTGAAGCATTTATACAGCATTGATTTAGTAGTTTTCCCGTACACCTGTATCATCAAAGAGTGCTGTAGGATAAGGACTTAACTCGTACAGCATATGTATTCTTTCCGGTTTTTGTCAAATTTCTCGTCTAAACTGAGTTTTCAAAAGAGCAACAAGTGGTCCACAGCAACATTTACGACACGAATTTTAATGGAGATACTCATTGACAAAGCGTAAGGACCCAGTTTGCACGATTAAATTTTGTCATTAAATTTGCCACTGGGTCAATTTTTGTATCTATGAGTATTTTACAATATCGTAGAGCGACTGTAAATGGGAGGCTTTAATACAGCATAATCTAGCAATTATAACATATCTGCTATCGGAGCAATTAGAGCATTTCGAATGCATGGTTGCATGATTTATTATTTGTATTGGACTAATATAGTTAAACTTTTAGTAGGGATATTAAGCGCCATGAATTTTATAAAGTATAATACTAAAAATTCATAAAGGGAGTAAAGAAAGAAGACAGCTATAGCAGAAAATTTCAATGAGCATGCTACAATTAACAGTTAACTTAACTTAAGTTAACTTAACCTTCACGTCATTCCCTTGCGGGGTAGGCAAAGCAATCCTTGCCTCTTATTTATTTTTCATTCACAATCTTTCTCCATACTTTCCTATCTCCGCATACCTCCCTAGCTTCCGCAAGATTCATACATAGTCTCTGACATGCCCTTTTATTTTTAAAACTCCTTTTACGCAGCCTATTTGTTTCGTTAATCTTGCGTTGTTCAGTCTCTCAATGTGACCAAACCAAAGGTATGTACAACTTTTATATCTATCCATCATCGTCTTTTCCTCACCACACTCCGTCATTATGCATTCATTTTTATCTTGTCCCTTCCCGTTTTACCACATGCGCTTCTCAGGAATCTCATACCCACGGCATTTATTTTTCTTTCGTGCTTTTTTTGACATACCCACGTCCCACTTCCATACAGTACTGACGGGACGAATACGCCATTATAGATTGCTAGTTTCGCAGCTAGGCTCATGCTTTCATTTCTCATTATCGTCCACATACTTCCAATCACTTTCCTTCCAGCATTGATCCTTCGTCCTATCTCGCTCTCAATTGCAACATCTGCAGTAAACATTCTACCGAGATATACCAGCTCGTCCACTTGCTCCACAATTTCATCTTGCAGAGTAAATACTGTACTTTCCTTTCCACCTTCCCGATTGAACACCACAATCTTAGTTTTGTTCACGTTTACCTTTAGGTTCATGCTCTCACAGATTGTATCAAACTTCCTTAGAGCGGTTTGCAGCTCATCCGCACTGTCACTTAATAAGACTGTGTAATCTGCATACACCAGAAGTCGTACATTTACGTCACCAACCATTACACCATCTGTATCGGTACAAGCTTGTCTAAGACATTTATCCATGTATGCATTGAACAACCACAGTAACATCACACAACCTTGTCGCACTTCTTGCTAAATATTTAAAGTATTCACTCACACCTCCTCTCACTCTAAAACATGCCCGACTACCGTTGTATACTGCCCTTATTCCATTTATTAGACTTTTATTTACGCCATATTAATTTAATATTTCCCACAGCTTCTCCCTGTTCACTCTGTCATATGCTTTCTCCAGATCTCCAAACGCACAGTGCAAGTTCCTTTTTACCTTTAAACACTTTTCGATCACCTGCTGGAGAGCAGCCATCTGATCGACACATCCTCTCCCTGGAATGAAGCCAGCTTGCACATCTCAAATCTTAGTTTGTGTAGTTTCTCGTACTCTATCAATCAGTATTCTTCCAAATACTTTACCGGGCACGCTGAGCAAGCTTATTCCCCTGTAGTTCTTACAACCACTCTTGTTCCCCTTACCTTTATACAGTGGTACAATGACCGCGCTCTTCCAATCCCTCGGCACTTTTCCACACATAAGGCATACATTGAATAATTCACACAATCTTCGTATAAGCTCACCACCATACTTGAGCATTTCACCAGTGATATCATCTACGCCTGCTCCCTTGCCGTTTTTCAACCTTCCTACCGTTTTCTCTACCTCATTTATTCTAATATCGTTCTCAGTTTCATTAACCATTTCTTCTATATTCTCCTTATTTAACTCTTCAGTCTTACTTTCCTCACTACTGTACAGCTTTCCGAAATATTCTTGCCAGCATTTCCTCACTTCACAATCGTCCTATACTATTTCATTGCTAGTATTCATCACTCCTGCAGCGTTTTGTTTTGGGCCACGTTTTATATTTTTGACCCATTTCCATAAGAGTTTTTTGTTTCCCTCAAAATCATTCTGCATATTCTCTCCTTCCACAGCCATCACTTCCTCTTTACTTATTCTCACTGCCTCCTTCGCTTCTTTGTTTCTTAATCTGTACATCTCATACATCTATTAGTCTAGATGGCGCTAAAAATCAATTTTAACTCAAAGGGGGCCAGGGCGCAGACCCTGATAAAAGTCCTGTCTTACAAGGGTAGGGTCACCTTATTAGAATAGAAATTTTTTATGACGGAGCCGAAGGCCTACAACTGTAAGATTAGGTTAGAACCCACATACAATTGCACCAACGTGGCCACAATAGGGGCCAAGAGCTAGTTTCTGCACTTATATATATATATATATATATATATATATATATATATATATATATATATATATATATATATATATATATAAAGGTTAGCCCCATACCATTTCCAACCAGGGGCCACGATAGAGGACGAAGGCCCGAGAAAAAGTTTTGAAGATCTACACGTGTCTTACAAGTTAGTATTAGGGCTCCCTTATTTGAAATTTCCGCCAAGGGGCCACGACAGGGGCGCAGACCTTAACACAAGATCGAAGGCCTACATGGTACTTCTTACACTTTTCAGTCAAGGGAACCGGGGTGTAGACCTAACACAAGTTCTTATAGCTGTCTTATGAGGTATCGTTAGGGCCCCTGACTAGAAGATTGTACACTCACGCATTTGTCTACCTTCCAAGGGCTAAACTGCCAAAAATGATCTTAATACAACCAAATTAGGGTGAAAATTCCATCAAGGGTTTAAAGATGACCACCGAAAAGAATCCATAGGTGTGAACCGACAAAAAAGTTCTTAACACAACCAAAAGGGCTCTAATTAGGGTGAAAATTCCATCAAGGGTTGAAAATGCCCTCAGAAAAGAAACCATAGGGGTGAAAAAATACAATCCCCACGTGGGCGTATAAAAAAGTGAAAGTTGGGTTTTTCCCAGAAAATCCAAGATGGCGGCGACAAGTGTCTCCCTTCTACTAGTATTCGTCAGATTGCGGTACAAGTAGATCGGACAATACAAAGAGTTATAAGCAAACATAAATATCAACCATAGTATTTGTGCTTGCATTAACGCATACGACCGCAATGTTCGGCAGATCAATTTTGCAATGTTATTATTGAATAATAAAATTTGTAATTCATTATGTTCTTTAATTCCATTTTAAACCTACATATTTATTTCATAGGCCCTATTGTAACAAATAAAAAAACAAGTAACAAAATTTTATAATTTTCAAATTTATCATTAAATAATTCAAAACACCTAGCTCGTAAAAAATGCTATTTAAATATGTAATAAAATACAGAGTGTGCAATTTAAAAAAATGAAAAGAATAACATTGAGCAGAATGGACTACCCTATATACGTAGAGAAAAGAGTCTACAATCTGAATGTAGAAGTTAAAACAAATCCCCAAATTTCATTCCGATATCTTTCAACACGGCGGAACAGGAGGCTACTTAATTGACTAATTTTTTTACATAGAAATGTTAATAACCTAAGAACCGTTAGTCGTAGACCTATAGTATCTTATATTATTTTGCTCATCATTTAAGAGAGAAATCAAATATATAAAAATATATAGGGTGTTCCACTAAAAAACACAAGTTTAGTGTACCAGTCGAAAATGGGCCATCCTGTATATACAAAAATATTTTTACAAGATGCTCGTCGTTGTAGACTTTAATAATCTGTTGTAATAATTTTTTTAATTAACAGTATTATATATATATATATATATATATATATATATATATATATATTACACCATAAAGATTGGCTTTAAAACAAAACAGAATCATAGGTGCCAAATACCGTTTGATTTATGACCATTTTGTAAATTTTAAATGACCACGACCACCCACAAACACTAACGACCAAACACACCCTTAAAACTGGTATTGAAACCGAAAATATTTGAAACATAAGGCAATATACACACAGTTGAGGTGAGATACCTATCTATGTCAAGGGACAAGCATACAAAGTTTACGCTATTGGGGGTTGGATTTAAACCAAAAAAAAAAAAACAGCAACTGCAACACCATCCGAATGTATATCCAACTTTAAACGAAAATTTTTCCATCATTTTTTATTTACTGAAATTAATTATGGATAAAATAAATTTAAAGGTCATTATAATTTGATTGCCTTTTATCATTGTTTGCAACATATAAGTACATATTATGCGCTTTAATGCTTTTAAAATCTCAAAATAGTTAAAGGTCGCATAAATTTATCGCCTCTTATCGGTGTTTGCAACATTTAAATGCTTTATGCGCTTGATATTTTCGTTAATAGATTTAGAAATAATATATATATATATATATATATATATATATATATATATATATATATATATATATATATATATATATATATATATATATGATCTCTTGCTTAATATGAAACTAATTTTTTTTTTGCAGCTGATCTTTAAACCAAATCAAAATTTGCGAGCAAATAAGTCGCATTAAATCTGTGCATGCCCAAGGAACAAAAATTATCTTAATTTCAGGATGCAATAATATTTGCAATTGTTGTTATAATAGACAATCTTCTTATAAAGCACTAATAATGATGACATTTTTAAACGAGGTCTTACTCTACTTTCGTTGTTTCCGTTTTGTAAAATCCTAATTCTTGAATTTCTAAAGGGCAATTATAATTACAAATCATTAGTTCGGAGACTAATTGTGATTTTGTAATTATTAAGCAAAAACAAAACAATTAAAGTACACGTGGTTTTGTAGGGATTAGGTACCATTAACGTTAATAGACAATAATGGTGTAATCAAGTGCTTTTTACCTCTAACTACAAATTTTTATTTTATGTACTCGTATATGACATTAACTAAATATCATCGACACGTAATAGGCTCTTAAGTATATTAAATTTTTGTGACTAACTATTTGAAAATATGTATTACCGGTGCGTAAAGAATTTCTATAACTAATTTCACAGACTTGAAAAAAAATATTATTGCATACGAGGTGTTAAAAAAAAAGCACGTTATGGTTTTGCTGCGTATTTTAGCACTTGTAAGTAAAACGATTGAAACCCAATTTATGCAGCAATGTAGTCTCAGTAATAAAAAAATACGCTTAAACGGTAAAAAGTTGCAATAACTTGATTATTACATTAATAACTTCTTGCTGTATGGGTTATTGAGATATTTTCATATGCGGTCTATCCCAAACCACAATAATTATAAATAATTTTATGTCAGATTATTTAACTTAATGAAAGTATAAACAACATAAATGAATTACAGGGTGGCTGCCAAGAACAGGATGTGCTGATCAGATGGTTGCTCTCCAGCAAGTGATCGAAACGTGTTTAAGTGTAAAAAGAAGCTGTACTGTGCGTTTGTATACCTGGAGAAAGCATATGACAAAGTGTTAAATATTAAATGAGTATGGCGTAGGTGAAGGTTTAATAAACGGAATAAGGTAGCCTGTAGCCGGGCATGCGCGTTAGGGTGAGAGGAGATGTGAGTGAACACTTTAATATTGAGCAAGGAGTGCGACAAGGTTACGTGATGTCACCGTAGTTGTTCAATGTATACATGGGTAAATGTGTTAGGCAAGCATGTACCCATACTAATGGTGTACTGGTTGATGACGTAAATGTACGAGTTCTGGTACATGCAGATGGCACAGCCTTATTAAGTGAAAATGCGAATGAGATACCACCTTATCCGAGGACGTTTGATATAGTCTTCTAGAGCATGGACCTTAAGGCAAACGTGAAGAAAACAAAGATTGTGGTGTTCAATCTGGAAGGTGAAAAGGAGAGTAGAGTACATTGTCTCACTGCCAGGGTTTGGAGTAAATGTACTGACATTTTGTAACATGACTAGAAGTTACCGTACAGTTTGCATCACTGTCTTATGTTATAATTAAAAGTTGGCTTCCAAAGCAACTTTCACATTGCTGGTTTTACCTAGGCTGAAAACGATTTTCATGTAACACGGGTATAAAATCACTGCAGTTTAAAAAAGTGTACACTAAAGATAAGAGAATCTATGTCTGAAACAGCTTAGCCAACAAAAAAATACCCAAACAAGCAAGAGAAAACATGCCAAAATAAAGAAACTATCCAACAAGTATGCGAACATAGACTCAAATCAGGTGCACAATTTAGCCTTAGTATTTTTCGTGGTTACATAATATATATGAGTCGCTGTTTTTTCTGCATTTTTTCGGAGGGTATGTAATATGTGTGAGTCATTTTAATGATATTGCAAGTATGATACGTTAGAGAAGATAGCATAAACCGTGATGCACATATCTTTATTAAAGAAACATCTACCGTTAAAGCTGATTTCGCAAAATTTATTGCTAAGATTGATGTTTTTCATTATTTTGATCTCGAACATACCGAAAACCCTTTAACCCTTATTTTAGATTTGTATATACAATGTATGATATAGCAAAAGATATATCAAAGAATTGGAATGTTTCATGTTTCGTAGATTTAAGAGCGCAACCAATTTTTACCAAGTTTTTATCCCATGTGCGATGATTTGCATTAGTGTAAGAAGACATTTTCGTTCTAAGAACTCTATTAATTCGTTCGGTAGGGTTTGCTTGTGGGTGGTATTTAACATTAAACAGAACGGTAGTGCAATATTCGGCACAAGGTTGAGTGAATTCATTGCCGCGAAATTCTACTCCATTATCACTAATGATGTACGCAGAAGCAACAAAGTCAGAAAGCTAGACGACAAACAGTAGTGGCAGCAGCAGTACGGAAAGAGAAGGAACATGCGAATTTAGAAAAATAATTAGCAACAACCAAAGTGGAGGAATATCCTTTAGAGGACTTTGGAAGATAACTAACAAAGTTTATGCATAGCTCTTACCAAGAGCGAGTGGGTTTGGCTCTCGGAGTTAGAAAACCTGCAACATGTAGCACAAACGGCATGTTGACGTGCGACATCTGCACGTAAGGCAACTCAATAGCAATTTAAATGAAAGTCTAGCAACGGTTTTCGCCTCACCGAAATGACCAAAGGTGGGAGGATCATGATGTTTGGAGATTACTCCTGATGTACTTGTCAGGGTGGATTCGGTTTATACAGAAGACCATCCTTTATACACCACCAGGAGAGGAAGTAACACGACGGAAAATATTTAAGTAATTGAAGTAATTAAAGAAGTAATAGTAAGTTCCACGCTGTCGACTTGAAGGACAGTACGAGATAAAGAACACGTTCTTTACATTTACGCTGAATTATAGTGAAGTTATATTGTTGCAAACGTCAAACCCTTCTAGCATCAGTATATAGCCGAAATTTTTTAATCGCCCAATAGGCAGCCAGACACATTCTCTGCAGTAGAGTAATTCCGTACCGCCTTAGATAAGTATCGGCTAATATAACTAACAACTTTTTCATCAGAGTCAAATTGTTGGCTTAAGGCAGCACCAACTTCTGAGTTCGAGGTATACGTTTGAAAGACTAGGTAGGTGAAGACACAGAATGTTCTTTCAAAGATGCAAAAGCGAACTCTCACTTAGGTGACCAAACAAAGGGAGAATTCTTCTTGGACGAACCTGCTCACATCAGCTCACGTCAACGAAACCTGAAATTAAACGCCTTTAACAAATTGGAAAATATGGTCCTAATGTTCTTCTGTTTGTCCTTGAAGACCGCGTACGATAATTTGCGTCTCAGGTAAAGTTCACGGCTTTTTATTGCAGGAGAATAACTCAAGTTTTGTTTTTGACGTCACATTAACGTTTTAACAAGAGCAAAATTTTTGTCAAATAGTAAAAGCTTTATTAAAGGGCTTTCCGAAGTACGTTGATTAATCTCCTCCAAACTTTATGCACTTGCGCATCATACACTCTAATTGATCATTACTTAATGGAACTCCAAACATAAATCTAGGTCAAAAGTTATGGCACAAAATTCATTAATTTTGTTAAGAAAGTGGCCAAATACATTAGCATTATGAATAATGAATAACTTTTATGGCCTTAGGGCGTTGGTCATTATTTACAGTTAATAATACCCAAAAACTTTATACACCAACTTTGTTGGGAAAGAGGCTGAACGCATTTTCTGGATGAGCAAGAATTAAATATTGTGGTGATACGGTGTTAGTCATCACTTGGGACCAAATGTGCCTTGTTTATTCACCAATTTCATTGGGGTAACGGCCAAACAAATTAGATTGATAGACAAAAACAATTTTTTGTTCTTAGTATGTGTTATCATTTCGTTTTAAAGATGGACCATAATTTTATTCATTAATTTTGTTGGGAAAATGGCCAAATGCATTACCTCTATGGACAACAGGCAAGTTTTAAGGTTTTAGGGCGTTGATCATTATTTGGGGTCACAGATGCCCAAAAACCTTATATTAGTAGCTCATCATTACGGACCAAAGGTATCAAACATCGTTATTTATTCACCAATTTCGTTGGGGAAATGACTAAACAAACTTTTAAGATTTTAGACCGTTATTCTGGTTCATAGACTACCAAAACTTCATTTATTACCAGTATCGTTGGGGAAACACATTGCCTTGATGTACAAGAACCCAATGTTATGATTTTATGATGTTGGTCGCCCTTAGGGTCCAACAATAGCCACACACTTTATTTATACAGGGTCCGCCTTTGGAAGCTGATCCTATGAGTATCTGCTAAACCAAACTTACTATAATTTTGAAAATTTGGTGACAGGATAATGATGTTAGGGCTAACTCATCTAAAATATTTTCACGTTCGTACTACTTCCGGTTATATGGGAAGTCGGTACCTGTCGCTTATTTTAAATGGAACACCCCGTATATTAATACATTTTTGGATTCTATGTCGAATTTTAAGGTAAGTTTGTTAAATAGACTAGATACAAAATTTCAGTCGTTTTAAAAAAAAAACATTTTTCTAAAAAAATTGACAGATGCGGTCTTAGTAATAACTCGTTAATTGTTCTGTTCCTGTCAAACAATTTGAATAAAACTTTGAGGCGTTGTAGGCAAAGGTTTATTGCAACAGTCTGCAAAAAATGACATTTGTATTTTTCATAAAAATAAAATTATGAATGTCTAAACTTGACTATCAAAAAATGAAAGTTACTCAAAAAAATCAAACGGAAACCCCTATTTTTTATTACTCAGATCGATTTAACGTCAAAAATTAAGGTAAGTTTGTTTAAAACTTTATTTGCCTAAACGTAACAGTTTCATACTTACTATTAAGAAAGTCCCAATTTTAAAATTTGTGATAAAAATGAGCTACATACTTAAATCTAGTATTCCTTGTTCGTGGTCACCATGGAAACCAAATAATTGAGAATTGAAATAAAGAAAAATATTTGAATAAGTTATTGCAAAAAATTATAAAAATTGATAATTTTGTGATTCAAAAGTCATTTTTGCCAAATTGAAATTTTTCAAATTCGATATACAACATAAGTGTAAAAATTTAATACTTTATGAGTAAATCGAAAACAACTACTTTTTACTGCGGAGGTAATACATACTTATCAGCGCATCATTACACGATAAAGATGCTTATTTACTTTGTTTTTCTGTTGTAGTCAATAATTTAATAAAACTGTTGACAGTTTGTGTTTTTCTTGATGAAATGGCTCGACTTGAATATTCTAATACAGATTATTTGAATTTAATTTTAATTCACAGAGAATGTCATAGAGTTGTAAAACGAACA